>JACEEU010000008.1:0-12315 GCA_016630915.1 Callionymus lyra | reverse complement strand
TCTGTTGCTAGATCTCTCTGTTGCTAGATCTCTCTGTTGCTAGATCTCTCTGTTGCTAGATCTCTGTTGATAGATCTCTCTGTTGCTAGATCTCTCTGTTGATAGATCTCTCTGTTGCTAGATCTCTCTGTTGATAGATCTCTCTGTTGATAGATCTCTCTGTTGCTAGATCTCTCTGTTGATAGATCTCTCTGTTGCTAGATCTCTCTGTTGCTAGATCTCTCTGTTGATAGATCTCTCTGTTGCTAGATCTCTCTGTTGATAGATCTCTCTGTTGCTAGATCCCTCTGTTGATAGATCTCTCTGTTGCTAGCTCTCTCTGTTGCTAGATCTCTCTGTTGGTAGATCTCTCTGTTGATAGATCTCTCTGTTGCTAGATCCCTCTGTTGATAGAGCTCTCTGTTGCTAGATCTCTCTGTTGATAGATCTCTCTGTTGATAGATATCTCTGTTGCTAGATCCCTCTGTTGATAGATCTCTCTGTTGCTAGATCTGTCTGTTGATAGATCTGTCTGTTGATAGATCGCTCTGTTGCTAGATCTGTCTGTTGCTAGATCCCTCTGTTGATAGATCTCTCTGTTGATAGATCTCTCTGTTGATAGATCTCTCTGTTGCTAGATCCCTCTGTTGATAGATCTCTCTGTTGCTAGATCTCTCTGTTGCTAGATCTGTCTGTTGCTAGATCCCTCTGTTGATAGATCTCTCTGTTGCTAGCGCCGTGTTCATGTAAGTTTGTCTCTGACTTCTATAGTATATATATGATAGTGGACATGAGGAAGGAGAGGAGACCTCACCAACCACTGTTTATCCGGGATCTTGAAGTGGAGCGGGTGAGCAGCTTTAAGTACCTCGGGGTCCACATCACTGAGGACTTAACGTGGGCCACCAACACAACACAGCTGGTCAAGAAGGCACAGCAACACCTGTACTTTCTGAGGAGGCTGAGGAAGTTTGGCATGTCGACAAAGATCCTCAGAAACTTCTACAGCTGTGTCGTGGAGAGCAGTCTGACCAACTGCATCACTGCGTGGTACGGCAGCTCCACGGCCATGTACCGCAAACGTCTGCAGAGAGTGGTTAAGACAGCGGAGAGGATCACCAGGTCTCCACTGCCCTCTCTGCACAGCATCTACCACCACAGAGTCCACAGGAGAGCTGCCACCATCATCAAGGACAGTTCCCACCCACAACATGGACTGTTTACACTCCTGCCCTCGGGACGCAGGTACAGGAGTGCAAAATGCAGGACCACACGCCTGAGAAACTCTTTCTACCCCACTGCAATAAGAATCATGAACAGCTGAACACTGCACTGTTGTCACTTTAAATCCATCTCATGTACAGTTCCCCTCCCTTTCTTATATTATTATTATTATTTTTTTATTTTTTTATATTTTTTTTATTGTTATTTCATCTTGACTTTTTTGCTATGTATATTTATTTTTATTTTTATTTTTATTTTTTTTTGTTACGCCAATATTTGTGGAGGGACGGCAAAGAAAGAATTTCATTGCATAGGGAAACGTGTTTCTCGATGTATATGACAATAAACACTTTGAATCTTGAATGCCTATACTGTAATTGATACCAATGAATGCTTAAACAATTAAAATAAAGTTTTTATGATAACAGTTCATATCTTTTATTATGACAGGTTTATAAAAAGCAACTCATGTACAATATTCATATTGGAGTTAATAGCTTATCCAGTGTCAAAAGTTAAACGTTTACTACTATTGGAATAATTACATCTATAATAACACGTAATCAATAATATGTATTGCATAAGTACAAACATAATCATACATTAGTAATCAATAACATGTACATTAATTAACAGAGGCTTGATATTGAGGCTAGTGTGAACTATCATGCTCATTTTCAGACCCCCAGCGGACGCTGGGTATGAACCGGCTCCAAAAACGTGTTTTTCATGACTGTTGCTCTTTTGCACTAGGGGACCGTCAGACTCTGTAAATTAAATTGTATCTTTCTAGCTTCACATGGGCCCACGTGACAGTCAATGGTCGATTTATAGAGCTTCAAAGTCCAGATTTCTCCAAGTTTCCCATGATACCATGGGGCACAGGAAGTTCATAGCAACATCAAACCACCACAGCTCAACTCAGAATGGAGTCTAGAATAACATATCCAAATATCAGCTCTGAGGTCCAAGTAGAAAAAAAGTTGCCTAAGTCCATTCCTGAAGGATCAGGTCTGCTTATTTCACTCAGAGACCATCTTGACAGAAGAATGACAACCTCTCCCTCATTTTTGGACTCATTGACACCAAACTTCTCACAGGATAGTAGGAGACCATCTGAATGTGTCATATAAATATCAGCTTTACAAGGGCCTTCATGCCTCTTGAAGATAGATAATTAACCCTTTGATGTAGCACAGACCACTACCAACAAATACATCATGTTGGTGTGTGTAGTTTTCTGATAGTATAATAGCAGTCTTGAGTCACCTATCAATAACATAAATATGTATATTTTAAAGTTCAAACATGTACTGTGGCTCTCACAAAGCTTTTAGACGTGTGGTCTTCTATTTCATAGTTTGAGTGTAATTTACAAATAGCTCTTCAGTTGCTATTTTAAACAATGATGATTACTGATGAATTAAATCATTTTTTACTGCTTACCCATATCACATGGAATGACAACATTGTGAAATTATGAAAGTTATTGCAAGTGTGGTGATTTCAAGAAAGCAGTGGTTTATCTCTATTTATATCTTAAATATCTCCACTGTGTTTTGCTGCATGTTTGTTTGTTTATGTTTGTATTTTGTTTAATACTTTGGGTGTTGATGGTTAATAATTGAGTAGTGAAGGGTTAGGTATAGACAAGCTTATGCTTCATCCTTGTAACTTTTTCGACATTTTGGGTAAATATTATTGTTTGACTATAATTATTGTTTTACTAATGTCATTGGTTTTGTTCGTTTTCTTCTTGTTCGTTTACTTTCTTATGTAACATGTTTGAAATAAAGCATTCATTCAAAAAAAAATAAAAAAAAAAAAGGTTTTTTTCCTCCGCAAAAATTTTTTATTGTTAAAACCTTTTGTCAACAAAAAAACAGGGGAAAACAAAACCTTTAAAAAAAATTTAAAACACCAAGAGTAATTTTCACAACACATTACTGCACTGATGATGAATACTATGGGACGTTATTCAAAATGATGTCAAATTGTGCTTTATTACAGGTTTCATATCAAACAAATGTTCACAGATCGTCACAAATGTCACGAGTAACCATCAGAGTCAATCTGCACGACGTTGATGGTCTCGTCCTCAGCGAAGACTTGTGTGTAGTAGTTTCTGGTCCAAGTCATGGTTCGAGTGACGTCATGCTGACTTGCTCCTGCTCCTCAAATGCTCTGAAGATCCTTCAAAGCCTCACCAGTCAAGCCCATGGTGCATCTTAAAAGAATAAGACAATAAGAATGAGCAGCTGTACTTCTGTTCTTCACTTGCTAAATAAACTCTTACCTTGCTGTGACGCTGCCATGCGAGACAACTCTTTCAGGGAATCACAACGACTTGACAGAGACCAGAGGTGGTTCATCTCTTTCTCAAGAATCTTTCACTTCCTGCCGTCTCCTTACTGCCATAACAACGTTGAATCCTCTTTGTCTGAAAGTCAACAGAATCGGAAAAATTGTGTATGAAGTTGTATGATTCCGATCATTTGAAGTGTAAAATCTATTGAAAAAGACTCTTCAGTTGGTACCTTCCACCTTGACAGGCACGACCAAGTGTTTCCAACAACAGAAGCCAGAAAGCCTTGACCACAAGCGTCAGCATGTCAGTGCGTCCTGCCACAGAAATGTATTGATCATTATTACCAAACATGACTATTTTAATGACCAAAGTGTGTATGATGTAACCATCTCACCTGCTTTTGACATGTTGACCCCTTCCACCTCCGATGGTTAGTCCAGCACCTGATATGCAGCACTCCATCTCACCTAGAAAAGAACATAGAATTGCATTTTAGATTATTTACATGATGGGATGTGCTGTAGGTTTACAAGTTTGTGTTCACTATGTTACAAATATTACTCACTTACCTCACATTTGAATTAATTTGTCAGGAACCACAGAGAGAAAGGTTTCATGTCAAGCAGGTCTGGAGTTCTGGGCAGTTCTTGCAGGTCACTTCCATGCAAAAACAAAACAAAAACATACTAGTGCTCCCTTTTAAATATAATAAATCAATAAATACAAGCAAGTTTACTTGATTATTCAGAGATAAGCTCTCCATGTTTCCTTCATCCATTGTTTGGTGGTGTTTCCATCTGGTTTACCTCTTTATGCTGGAATTTAAAATACTTTCATTATTATTATACATATATTCTTTCATTTAAAGAAAACAACAAAAGATCAAATCCCTCATCCAAAAGGGTTCAAATAAACCTATACTTATATACTTAAATACGATAAATATGTTATCTGTATTAATATGCGGAAGTGATAAATTAAATCAATATCTTGAATATCATTTATTATTTTCGTCCTTTCAAAATAACAAACAAAATACGTGTGTGAGTTACATTATAATTTAAAAAGCTAAGTTTTAGCGAACTAGCTCTCGTGTTAACGCACCACAGAAAGTTACATTACACGCAATGAAACCTTATTTGGGCACAAACGTGAGCACAAAATGCTATCGATCTTTGTCAACAATTGTGACGTCAACATCCGGAGGTTTGGCGGAAGTTGCGTGTGCGGCAGTTTGAAAACTTTTTAGCTGACGCTAAACTTAAACTAAACTTAACTCGGTCTTTATACAAGCACGCATCTACTATTGTATTCATGGCGCTTTTAAACAAACAAGCACAATATCTCATTTTATACCTGTGGTGTGACGTCACCGCTGCAGGATCAGTTGATTAGCATGTGTGACGTCACCTCTGCAGCATCGCGATTACTGTTGACAAACGTCACATAGACGCTCATAACCGCAGCTAAATAAAAAGAAAACATATGTCCATAAACGCAATCTCAATGAAAGATTCTATTTTCATAGAAAAGCGCACCGGATTATAAAGAGGATCAAGCGAAATAACACATCCAGACTTTATTTTACTCATTCATAAAACAATGTCAACATTATGGAGTTGAAACACCTAAAAATATACAATATAGTCACTTTTACAGGACCTTTTAAGCATGTATTAATCCGCGAGAGCCTCTTGACTTCCGCGATGTGTGAACAATCCAAACTTCAAAAAATAAAAATTAAGCATTTTTTACCGATTTATGTTCATCTCCTTAAAGTGGTTTGAGGTCGTTAAGCACAATCGGGGGTAGAATCGCACTGTTGACATTAAACATTTCAAGTGCGCTTCATAGTTGTAGAATTACGGTAGACAAATGACAACAGCATCACGTCACGTCACGTTACCATGGCAACGAAGAGGTGGGCGACGCGTCAAATGTAACCCAGGTCGTTTGAATCCGACGTCGGGGAGTGCTCTGTATATTACTGGGTGACCCGGGTAGGCGAAAACCGACGTTTTTGTCCCCCCTGTAACGTTACCTTAGGGACGCCAGGGGGACATTGCACGGCGTAGGACGGTATGACGCCTTGGGTGTGAGGACGTGTTGCAAAACCTTACTTTGACTGGCTGGTCGCCATTTTCCTTGCATGTGTCTTTGGTACAAAAAAAACAAAACATTGAAATATATCGTGTGCAAATATTTCTCGTAACTCTGGACCATGTGTCGCCCCGATCCCCAAGACGAGAGAACCAGAACCCAGAGGTCGTCTATTGCAGAGCCTCCTATTTACACAGACTCTGTGGCATCGCGCGACAAGAGCTTCCGCTGTATTTACATTCAAAACTTCTTGAAATCAAAATCACAAAAACATCATCCGTCTCTCGACTCTCTCGAGTACGTCAGTGTCGTCGCGACTCAATATTCAGCGGTCGACTTGAAACTTTGAACTTTTTATTGAAATGTTGTCGTTTTCTATAATTGAATTGAATTTCTTCTTTTTTTTTAACAACAAATTTAATCATTTCTACATCGAAAAATTGTTTTTCTTCATTAATTTCATTTGGTTCGTTTTTTTTACATAGAGTTTGATATTCGAATTCCATTTACCGTATTTTCCGGACTATAAGTCGCAATTTTTTTCATAGTTTGTCCGGGGGGGTGCGACTTATACTCTGGAGCGACTTATGTGTGAAATTATTAACACATTATTAGCGGTATATCATTTCACATGTTATTTTCACACTAAATCACAAGAGGGCGCTCTAGGCCTGTGTTGATCATTTCCACGTAGAAGAGGAAGCATCTTCTACCTCCGGAGTTAGTTAGTTGTTTAAAAGTGACACGAGGATGAAGATTAGAGTTATTTGGAGTTACACGGATGGTTTGGTAAACTTGTTAGTTATTTATGCTATAGTTCTCTGAATAACTCTTCATATGTTATGTTAACATACCAGGTTCTCACTTCATGTAACGTAACGTACAATTATTCTGTTGTTGCCTCTATTTTTATTTTAAATTGTCTTTCAAGATCACATGTCTGTTCTTGGTGTTGGATTTTATCAAATAAATTTCCCCCAAAAATGCGACTTATACTCCAGTGCGACTTATATATGTTTTTTCCTTCTTTATTATGCATTTTATGTCTGGAGCGACTTGTACTCCGGAGCCACTTATAGTCCGGAAAATACGGTGTTAAAAAATGAATTTAATAAATTAAATATTTTTTCATTCGTAGTCATTTAAATTCTATATAAAAATGAAGTTAAAATCGTGTCACCAGACATTACCAACAGAGCACCGAGCTACTGGATCCAACAATCACGTGATCAGCTGAAAAGTTTGATCTCAGAACTTTTAGCCAATCCTGCGACACGCAGACGATCACGTGATGACGTAGAATAACACGATCCAGTAGCTCGGTGCTCTGTTGGTTTTGTCTGGTGACTCTAAAATACCAACATTTTTATATTGAATTGAAAAGACCTCAAATTTAAAAATGTCAAGAAAATAAACAATATAAAGAAAATATTGATTTCAATGATATAAAAAAAGAAACATTTCAATAAATTCAAAGTTTCAACATTTAAAATGTTCAATTCAAACACTTTACATTCTGACGACACTGATACTTCACTCTCTCTCTTTCTAACCATAAACATGGAGTTAGTTTCCACTGGACTTCACTTTAGCTCGGAGCGAATAGATTGCTAAGCTAAACACCAGCTCATAGTGAGTCACTTTTTTTTTTCACATTTGACCTTTTTTTTTTCTCACTCGTCTTCATTCACTTTGGTTTGTTTCGGAGACGACTTGTCATTTTGAAAAGAAGTTAAAAAAACAGGACTTTTATGCTATTATATGACTTTAAACTATGACAATGTGATGTTAATGTTTTTAAAAGTGTCAGGTTTTGAGAAAATTAACTGATAAAAGTGAAAAAGTTATTGGAATGAAGCAATAATTATGTTTTTATTGCATTAAAATAGTGTCAATAATATGATTTCACAACAGTTTCCGTTGAAGCTTCACAACTGATAAAGCGAACAGGAAGTTGACGCAGAACATCCTCTTGATGTTATCGTCTAGTTCCAGGAATCGTAGACGAGAAGCTGCTGATGGTGAAGAGATTGACATCATGAAGTCGCAGCAGAGTCGACTCTCACTCACAGACGAAGACATGGCTGCACTGATCCTGCTGCTGGTGGCGTTCTTCTCCAACAACATCCTCGCTGAGATCCTCAAGAAAGAAGGAATGTTTCATCACTTCATCCTGAACAAACCAGCTGATGACGTCTGCTTGATCTCAAGATGGATCGGTGAGGAGAAGGAACTTCTGTGGAACTCTTCACAGCATCATGACTCCAGTCTTCAGAGAGAAGCTTCTTATGAAATAGACCCTCTGAAGGTTTCAGACTCGGGTCAGTACCAAGAACAGTGCTGGACCCAGAACAACGTGACGCACGAGAAGAACTTCACTCTCCTGGTTTGTGACACACGAAAGATGAGACGTCAGGACTTGAAACCTTATGTTGGACAGACACTGGAGCTGAACTGTGACGGTGTGGGACCAAACCAGAGTGTCCAGTGGGCTTTACGTCAATATGACCATAGAACAAGAAATGTTGATTTAGCTTTAATCGATGATGAAACATCTTTAATACACAAACTACAGCAAGTGAAGAACAAATCATCTCTTCTGGTAACGTTTGACATAAGTTCTGATTCAGTCTATTATTACTGTCTGCAGAAGAACCATCAGAGCTGTGAACTACTGAAGGAGTTTAATGTTTATATACAATATAATTACATTCACAGGTGGGTGGGAGAGAGTCTGGAGCTGAACTGCTCTGACTTCAGTGGAAACAAACCACACAAGTGGATCATTGATTCATTGATGAAATATGAAAAGATTGACAACTACACTCTGATGTTTCCATCACTGACTTTGAACCACACAGGTATATACACCTGTGATCGCAGTGGTCAGTATGATTTTTACTACCTGTATGTGTGTCCTGAGTCTGACCCGCCTGCTGATGTGTTCTTCACTGGAGGAGAGAACGTGACTCTACAGTGTGACTGGAAACAGCCTGATGAGATTCTCTGGTTCATGAAGACAAACAGAACTGAAGGAAGAACATCAGAAGTATATGAAGAACAAGAAGACAGAATCTTTCTCTCCGACACGAGCCTGGTGATCACTAACATCTCTCTGGAACACAGCGGAGAGTTCTGGTGTGTGGTTAGGAAAGACAGACGTTGTGTGTTCACATCTAAGACCCTTGTAATGTTCGGAGAGCCAGAGGTTGATCACCATCTAGTGCGGTCTGTGATGCTCAATGTTGTGATCTTCATGATGTGTGTTGTTGTTGTTGTTGTTGTTGTTGTTGTTGTTGTGGTCCAGAGGAGCAGGAGGAGAGAGCAGCTCCCAGCACCTGTGGAGGAAGTGGAGATGTTGGAAGTGTCTCCAGCGTCAGCAGATGTTCAGCCAGAGACTCTCTGAGGCGTCAACATGATCCACGAGTGTTTGGATGAATCTTTCTTTGACTGTTTGTTTGTAATCATTGTGACTCTTGTTTCCTCTTCAGTGTCAATAAAGTTCAACCATTGACCTCCAATAAAAGACTCCAGTTTTCTTTGTGTAGAGATGAAGTCGATGAGTTTACGTCACATATTATTCTGACTTCTTTCTTCCTGTTTTCCTTCTTTCTGCTCCTCAGTCTGGTTCTGTTTCTCACTGATGTCTCTTCTCTTTTCAAATATTTTCTCCAGAAAACAAGGTCAATAATCTCCTTTTTTAATCTCCTTCCTGATCTCATCACCGACTGCTTCAATAATGATGTATTTGACACGAGAACACAGTGTTTCTAAATGTCTCTCATCTTTCTGACATTTCTACACTTGTTAATGCAAGGATTTTGAATGCTTTTATTTTGTTACGTGTTCTATTATTTTGAAAACCTTCAACCGGAAGTTGAACTTGTTGCTTTCCGCGCGAGTGTCAAAAGACATATTAAAACTATAACTAAAACAATAATAAATAAAATAAGCCTTATAATAAATAAATAAATAAATCAACAATAAACATTAATACACACAAAACAATTAAAATAAACTGTAGTCATTTATAATTTGCAATAGTATGTTCTCCCCGTGTTGCCTGGGTTTACTCCGGACACTCCGGTTTCCTCCCACAGTCCAGAAACATACAGAGGTTGATTGAGAACTTGGAGAAAATTGTCCGTAAGTATGAGTGTGTGTGTGAATGGTTGTCTGTTTTTTTGTGTCCTGAGACAGACTGGCGTCCTGTCCAGGGTGTCCCCTGCCTCTCGCCCTATGATACTGGGATAGACTCCAGTCTCCCCGCGACCAACATAAGGGATGAAGCGGCAGAAAATGAATGAATGAATGAAATATTTCAACATTCATTTAGTTCAAACAATTGATTACAACGTAAGTGTGAATTGTACATAGTATTCTTTTATCTACTTTATATTCTTAATATATTTTTACAACAGTTTGTTCTTCTGTCGAGAATCGAACCTTCATTTACCGAAAGATTTTCACTTCTTGACCCCATTTTTCTTTTCCTCAGGACGAGACGTGGAAGGAAGTGAAAGGACTTTGGATCTTCTCGCTGCTCAGTTTGTTTCTTCTTGGTGTCGAGAGATGTGTTGACGACATGAGTCCAGAGGAGTCGGTGCTAATGTTTTTATTACTTTCATATTCAAATCAACACAATCAGACTATTGTGGTTACAAGCAGAACTATTGCACCAACACCTGGCTGACACAACAGTGAAAGAATGATTTCAACCAAAAAAAAAAAGAAAGAGGCACAAAAACACAACAGAGATCCGGGTCGGCGCCTCTGGAACAGACCGAGTCGTTATACAGTACAATCCAAGAACTACAAGCTCACGCCGGCGCGTGAACCCTCGCGGTGCCTCGGTGAAAAGACAGAAAAAGTAACACAAGTTCAAAACAATGGTATAAACCAGCACGACATTTATTACACAACATAAATAGAAGAAGATATTGTGTTTCTGAACAGGCATATATGTGAACTACAAAGAGAGACTGAAGAGAGGATCAAGTTATTGTCAGCAGGATACACGTTCTGCAGGTTCTGCTTAACGAAGAGTCACCGAGAGATCTATTGTGGTGAAGAACAGCCTTCCTACCGAGGAGAGAAGCACACACAGGACTAACTACAGAGAGATCCCATGCTGTTATATAGTCCACCATGCTGGTCCGGAGCGACGACGCCGGCATGTGGAGCTCAGGATGACAAGATACCTCCACATCTTCGTACGCTCGCGTTTCCTCCCAAACTAAATGCTTGTTTATTGAAAGTCTCTCACGCGGGTTTTGGCGAGGAAGGAGATGTAGATCCACGTTTCTTGGATCTAGAAAAGAGAAGTGAACCCTCCCCTCCGTCACGCGGTCTCTGCCCACCAGCCTTCAGTGACCCCCCCGGTTTGAATCTGCTGACCGAAGCCCTTCCGTGAAAATAAAAGCACCCAGAAAAAGAGGGGGATCATCTCCAGTGGAGCCAAGTTTTCCCGGAAAACCATGAAAAACAAACAAATATTCCACGGAGAGCATTTACACGTCAGTCGCCATGATGTGTGGCCGGGTACTGACCACTGCGGCTCCCTCAGCCTCGCGCCACACCACGAGCAGCACAGATGGATTGAAGGATACGAACAAAACCAAAGCTTACGTTCCAAAGAATTATGAGAATTCAGTCGCAATTTTTACATTTTTCTTGAATAAAAGTTAAGAAAAAATGCATGTTTTTTAAATAAATAAAGTAAATAATAATGAGTGATAACTAAAAAATCTGCGTTTTTATTTTCATAATAACATCTTTAATTAATTTACAACATATTCTATTGTTTTCATCACTAACTCTGAAGAAAGATAAAAAACTTTAAATGATTTCTAGTTTCAAACACTACAGACACTTACAGCAGTAAATACATGAACATTGACTTCCTTTTAACTGAAATTAATATTGTCATTAAGTTGTTCTATACGTCTCTAAATATTAACACATTGTATCGTATTTGACAAGAGGAGTTGATCAAATAAAAATAAATAAAATAAAATAAAATAAAATAAAATAAAATAAAATAAAAGTAAAGTAAAGTAAAGTAAATAAAGTAAAGTAAAGTAAAGTAAAGTAAAGTAAAATAAAATAAAAAATAAAAGCAAATAAAAGTAAATAAAATAAATAAAGTAAAATAAAATAAAATAAAGGAAATAATTAAACAAATAAAAATAAATAAAATAAAATAATAGTGAAATTGAAATTAAATTAAATCAAAACAAAACAAACAGAAAAAAGAAAAATTTGAATTTCATTTCATATTTTTTTCTTTAAATATTTAGTATTAAATGAATCATTTGATCAATCTATCGTCCAGGCCTAACTGAAGACATAATGTTGACTAGAAAACTGCTGCTACTGTTACTGGTACCTTCAATAAGTCATCATCGTCATAAAGAAGTTTTCACCATCAAACCAAACTATTGGAATCCATCTGTGATGCTCGTGACGTCGCTGTGAGGTTCTTCTACGTGGGATTCAAAGTATCCTCGGAGTATGAATCCTGGATCGGGGGTCGTAAGGCCAGAGGAATTTCCACGTTCAATTGAAAATAAAGCAGCGACTCATCGACGGAAACATTCACGATCTGCTTCCTCGACAAGAGTCCGACAGGAATTTAGATTATATTTCTCAATAGTGCTTTCTTAAGCGGATGCTCGTTTTTTGGGTATTCCATGGTCTGTTGT
>JACEEU010000086.1:0-19619 GCA_016630915.1 Callionymus lyra | reverse complement strand
GTCACCGTGTGTGTGTGCGTTTGTCAGTGCATGTCCGTGTACGCATGCGTGTGTTTTATGTGTGCGTGCGCGTTTGTTTTATGTGGGTGTGCGCATTTGTTTAATGTGTGCGTGCGTCGGCACAGTAAATTTCCAAGTGTCAAAAAGGAAGTGTTAATGTATTTTAACTATTTCATAGACTGGTTTAACTCTTCCAGATGTAACACAACAACAACAGGGGGAAAAAAGGGGGCCCCCCCCCCCCGTGGTGTTTTTCATATTCCGGGTTAAAAACCCGGTTTTATTTATTCAGTGTAAAAAGTGAATGAACACTGTCAAGGGTCAATTTAACAATATTCAGTGTTAATATCTTAATATGCTCCGCCCATTTCAAATGATCCAGAAGTTTCTAGAGTAATTGGACCTCATGGACCACCGCCATGTTTCCATTGGTAAAGACTGTGGTAAGTCTCTCCATCTGCTGACTTATATTTAAATGAATTAAACGATTTATACAATTGTATTCACCGTGACTGTACTACCATTCGCTTTTTAGACTTCTAATGTAGATGAATTGCTATGTGGTTCACCAACATTAAGTTACATTCTATTACTTGTAATGCGGTACAGTTAACCTGCGCAGTGAACACCACGTGTAGACACTTGTAACCAATACCACTATGGATTATTGTGTATATTCGGTTTATGGTGCTCGCTCAAAACAACAGATGTATATGCTGTCTGTACATGCGCGCGCCAGTAAGTACGGTAGTTCATTCCCGCGCCACTCCCCCTCTGTCAGGCTTTAGTTTTTAGTAATGTAACCCAGCCGTTTATTTGTCGTTTTATGTTTCAATTATTTTCACTGGAAGTATATAATTAAACCCAGTTGTTATTTTCGTGTTTTATGTTTTATTACTTTTCAATGCATGTATCGCATCAAGACACTGTCGCTTTAAGACGGCCATTGTTTTTTACCTGCGTTCCACGGATGAGACGCGTGGTGTTCAGATGCTTCAGCGGCTCAGAGACTGAGACACGTGTAAGTAAGTAAGTAAGTAATAATTATTTATTATAGCGCTTTTCGAGACCAGGGTCACAAAGCGCTTTAACAATCAAAAACAATACTCAAAACAGTACATACTTCAAAGATCAAGACAACACCGAGAACAACAAGTTCGAGAAATTCAAGGAAAAGCCTGAACAAATAGAAACGTCTTAAGATGTTTCTTAAAGGAGTCAGTAGACTCCATCAAGCGCAAAGAGAGAGGAAGATTGTTCCAAAGCTTAGGAGCAACAGCCTGAAAAGATTTCTCTCCTCTGGTCCTGAGCCGTGTGCGTGGAACCATCAGTAGATTCTGATCCACAGACCTCAGAGACCGAGCTGGGGTGTAAGGCTGGATCAGATCAGTGATGTAAGGAGGAGCCTGACCATGAATAGCTCTGAAAGTAAGAACCAGAATTTTAAAGTTGATCCTGAAAGAAACTGGAAGCCAGTGAAGAGTTTTAAGGATCGGAGAAATGTGAGTTCTCCTACTTGAGCGGGTCAGAATTCTCGCTGCAGAGTTCTGAATCAACTGCAGACGAGACAGCTCCTTCTTGTTAAGACATGAAAACAAACCGTTACAATAGTCCAGACGAGAAGAAACAAACGCATGGATTACAAGCTCCAGATCATGTTGTGACAACATTTTCCTAAGTTTAGAGATTTTTCTCAGTTGAAGGAAACAGTTTCTGGTCAGTTTTCTGCAGTGTTGAACAAGAGACATGTCTTTATCAAATACAACACCCAGGTTTCTCAGGCTCAGTTTGACAGACTGACCTAAGTCACCCAAGTACTGACTCAACCATGGAATCTTATCATCAGGAGCAATCACCAGAGTTTCAGTTTTGTCCACATTAAGCTGTAAAGTGTGCCAACGCTCCTGCAATTTTACTGAATACACTCGCTTATCACTCCTAGGTGAGCCTAAACAATACGTTTATATTATTGTTTATATTGCTGTGTGTAAATGAATGTTGTGTCGAAGCAGCTATTTAAGTTTTTGTGTGAAACTTGAAGCATTGTTTTATAACTTTATTCAAGTGTATATTTTCGATAGTATTTTATATTGTACTGTTTCACTTTGTTTTGAAAGTAAGTTGCACTTTATATTTTGTTATCGCGTGGTGTTCAGATGCTTCAGCGGCTCAGAGTTCACCGCATCTGTTATTTAACACGCCGATTAAACGTTCGTGCTGTTGTATGGTTAACAAGCGTTGAATGTGTTGAAGGTGCCGTAGCTAAGAATCTTGAATATTAATAAAATAAATCGCCTACCATGACCCACCAATATAGCAAACTTTTTATTGGAATATAAATATATTTTCGTCCTTCAAAATAACAAACAAAATACGTGTGTGAGTTACATTATAATTAAAAAAGCTAAGTTTTAGCGAACTAGCTCTCGTTAACGTTAACGCACCACAGAAAGTTACATTACACGCAATGAAACATTATTTCTGAGTCTTAAAGCAATAATGATATCTTACCTCAATAGACGAGTGACGCGCACCTGATTCCGTCAAGTTATGCACAAACGTGAGGATAAAATGCGATCGATCTTTGTCAACAAGTGTGACGTCATCATCCGGAAGTTGCGTATGCGGCAATTTGAAAACTTTTTAGCTGACGCTAAATTTAAACTAAACTTAACTCGGTCTTTATACAAGCACGCATCTACTATTGTATTCATGGCGCTTTTAAACAAACAAGCACAATATCTCATTGTATTCCTGTGGTGTGACGTCACCGCTGCAGGATCAGTTGATTAGCATGTGTGACGTCACCCCTGCAGACTCGCGATTAATGTTGACAAACGTCACGTAGACGCTCATAATCGCAGCTAAATAAAAAGAAAACATATGTCCATAAACGCAATCTCAATGAAAGCTTCTATTTTCATAGAAAAGCGCACCGGATTATAAAGAGGATCAAGCGAAATAGCACAGACTTTATTTTACTCATTCATAAAACAATGTCAACATTATGGAGTTGAAACACCTAAAAATATACAATATAGTCACTTTTACAGGACCTTTTAAGCATGTTTTAATCCGCGAGAGCTTCTTGACTTCCGCGATGCGTAAACAATCCAAGCTCCAAAAAATTAAAATTAAGCATTTTTACCGATTTATATTCACTCTGTACCTCCTTAAAGTGGTTTGAGGTCGTTAAGCACAATCAGGATTAGAATCACACTGTTGACATTAAACATTTCAAATGAGCTTCATAGTTGTAGAATTACGGTAGCCAAATGAAACAGCGACACGTCACGTTACCAAGGCAACGAAGAGATGGGCGACGCGTCAAATGTAACCCGGGTCGTTTGAATCCGACGTCGGGGGGTGCTCTGTATAATACTGGGTGACCCGTGCGTGTCAATGCGTGCGCGCGTGTCAATGTGCGTCAATACGTGTGTGTCAATGTGCGTCAATGTGCGTCAATACGTGTGTGTGTGTGTGTGCGTCAATGTGCGGTGTGTCAATACGTGTGGGTGTGTGTTTAAATGTGTGTACATATGTGTATAGACGTGTTACATGTGTGTAGTGTGTGTGTATATATATGTGTGTATATGTGTATAGACGTGTGTGTGTATATATATGTGTGTGTGTATATATGTGTGTATGTGTATAGACGTGTGTGTGTGTATATATGTGTGTGTATAGACGTGTGTGTATATATATGTGTGTATGTGTATAGACGTGTGTGTATATGTGTGTATGTGTATAGACGTGTGTGTGTGTGTGTGTGTGTGTGTGTGTATATATATATACGTGTGTGTGTTTATATATGTGTGTATGTGTATAGACGTGTGTGTGTATATATATGTGTGTATATGTGTGTATGTGTATAGACGTGTGTGTGTGTATATGTGTGTATGTGTATAGACGTGTGTGTATATATATGTGTGTATATGTGTGTATGTGTATAGACGTGTGTGTATATATATGTGTGTATGTGTATAGACGTGTGTGTGTGTGTATATGTGTATGTAGTTGTGTGTATAGTGTGTGTGTGTGTGTGTGTGTGTGTGTATATACTGTATATATATTGTAACGATCCTGTTTGTTCTGTTCATTAATGTTGCGGGCACTTTAAGAAGGTGAGTCTGTGCGCATGCGCAGTTGTTGTTAGAGAGATTTCGCGTTCAACTAGTGGTGTGAAGAACGAGCGGCGTTGGTTGTGGCCGAAACAATAACCTCTCTGTGAGTACAGCGAACAAAGAAACAATATCTGTGCAAGACAACCGTCTGGTCATGTGTGGAGGACCAAACGTTACATTGGTGTCAGAAGCGACTTTTTCGGACCCTGCTCCTGAGGCGAAGCTAACGGTTATTAGCAACGAACTTTGCTAACGAACGTCCCCGGTATGTACGGGAAAGTGAAGAGCGAAAGTGAGGAGATGGACGTTGGTGCGAGACGACGGGACCATGCTCAACAGTTAAGAGACGCTGTGTTACAACTCTCAGAAGAAGAATGTGCGTCAATGCGTGCGCCAATGTGCAGCAACTGGGCTTCATCAAGTATCAAACAGATCACACATCACACCTACCATGATTTTGTTCAATGAGATGAAAACTTATTTGATGTTCAATCCAGTGTTCAGGTTGACTTCAGTGCTTATGTTTTAGTAGAAGTGAAGCTGTGGTGCTTTAGTTTAATACATGGACACAGCACTAAACTTTGTTGTTGGTTGTTAGTTGTTTTTTTAGATTTTGGGATCAACCGTCACTTTTTAGTAATGGGAGAATTATTTCTCTGCACTGTGCGAGTCGTCCCAGAGCCATTGTTCAGCCTGAAGCCAATACGTTTTTAGGTTGAAAAGTTTGCCCCCCCTGAAAAAATGTAATGCCCCCCCTTAAATGTTTTTCTGCAGCCGGGTCTGTCAGTGTTATACTAGATCCACTCAGTATAAACTGTTGTCAACATTGAAGTCAAATCATCTCCAGAAATGATACTTTGTGATGAAGTCTTAATGTTAAAAGAGACAAATGTAATAATATCTTTAATGAATCAATTCATGTACATTTATATCAAACCTGCTATTCCCTGCATGATGGGATCAGAAACACTAGAATTCTACTTTCTCGGACGACGTTTTAGATTTACAACGACGACATCATTAAAAGTGTGAACTGCAGTCACACTGCAAGTTTATGTCCATAATCCTTAGATATTCTCTCCAAATGAGAACAATTTAACAGAAGAGTTTAACATTACCTTGGCTGTAGTCATGCTCTGTAGACAGAAGCTTCACCTGCACAGGTGATCTCATTAGCTCGTCCTGTCTCTCCACCTGCACGCAAAGCAACTTGTACTCTCTGCTGCCCTCTAGTGTTGCTAAAACGATTTATTATGTCCAATAAACAAACCTACAGAAAGACTTAACAGTGTGGGTCTTTCTTTTTATTTCAAGGGTCCCCATTTTATCTCAAACATCAATATAGCTAATATTTAACACTAATTGGTAAATATCAAACATGTATGCTTCATTACAGTTGAAACAATTGTTCTCTGGTAACAAATATTTATCATTAAACATGTGTGTTCATGTATGATCCATGGCACTCATCATGATGGACAAATATGATGGAAAAACATTCTATTAGTGTCAGTACAGTACACGAGGTTGGAAATCAACCACGCATTTGCGCATGCGTTGTCCACCTACAAGGAGGTTTATAACGGTCAGACGCGGAAGAATCTACGAAACTATCACTGATAGATTCTCAAAAATCATCTGATATTAAATGATCTTTTCTCTCAAGGATAAGGATGTTGAAGGAGTGACGTCACAGTGTCCACTGTTGAAGGATAAGGATGTTGAGTGTCCAGCTGGAAGGAGCACAGGTACATGTTGTGGTTTATTAAAGTCTCTTTTCATTTTATTGACATCGGTAAATGTAACGCTAAGTTTAAGTGAAGGTATCAAGACCTGTCGCCCTTCCCAGCTATCTTCTAAATAATCCACGGAGGAAAAATTCAGAAAAAAAGTCTTATATAGATCCAGAGCGGTCCGTAATAGGAACAAAAAAACAAAACAGGCACTCGGGGCGAAGGCAGGGCACTTCTGGAGATCGGGGTCCCAACAGCAACTAAAACAAAAAGACAAAAGGACTCACTTGAGTAAATAAAAGTGCTGACAACGTCAGGAGTATCCAAAGGATTATCCAGTTGTGATTCAAAGGCGAGGAGCGAGATCGAAAGGACAGCCAACCTGGTCTGGAAACGCAATACTCTGGCGAGTTCTTCCGGGTAGAGACGCTCCTTATCAATGGGAAGAACCCGCCACTCCATCATCCCCAGCCGCGCACCTGCCAGCGTCTGTCACTCAAAACACAGGACACATGAAAACGGAAAACCACCTTCAAAATAAAACAAAAGAACATAAGCATGACACTTGTATGTTGATTCTATCAAATGTATTCTGCCTATTTTAAATGTTGACCTTTTTTCTTATAAGAGTAACTGTCAGGAGTCTTGATGTAAAACGTCACTCAAATGTGTCATTTATTTATTTCTCTCACAGGATTCAGAGTCAATGTTCATTGCACAGAATTTCCATCTCCGTCCTGCACTGTCTGTGATGATGGAACTTACATGGACAAATTGAACCGAGAGAAACATGGTTTCAAGTGTCTCGTCTGTACTGAAGGTAAAGTTTGTTCTTCACTAGAATGATGAGTTGGTCAGTATGTAGATGTGATGTAGAATTTGTTATTGACTAACAGGACTGAGAGAGATCAGATCCTGTACCTTCACAGCAAACACCAAGTGTGAACCTCTGGAGGGTTTTTTCTGTGTGGACGGCTCAGTGGACACATGTGTGGCAGCACAGCAACACTCCACATGTGAACCAGGACAGTTCATCATCAGAGCAGGCGAGTTTCACATCCAACATGTGAAATGCAAGAGTGCAGAAACTATAAGACACACACAATGTTCTTCACAGGAACGTCCTCCACAGACACTGAGTGTGGAACCTGCAGTGAAGGAACATTTTCAAATGGAACGTTCACGTCATGTCAGGATCACAAACAGTGAGTGAAGCTTCACAAATGTTTGCTCCAGATGTTTTCTTCTAAACTGTCTCCACTTGTCTTTGTAGATGTTCAACATATCTACGAGAAGGAACTATTTCTTCTGACTCTGTATGTCGAGAAGGTTTGACACCAGGAGAAGTGGCTGGAATTATTGTTGCTGTGATCGTTCTACTGATCACATGTTCTGTAGTTTATTGGTATAAAAAAAGAAAAAGAGGTAAAAAACAAATGCATTCATAAAAATCACATTATTATATTGATTTGTGTTTATCTGGAGTCATTTCCTTGAATTATTTTTCTCCTTAACCAGATGGAAAAGAGTTCAAGAGAAGAAGGAAGGTATGTAAGAATGTTTTTTAGTCATTTATCAAAGTGATTTAATGTTTAAATGTAATGTTGATTAATTTTGCAAATGTCATCACTTGTACAATTAAAATGAATGTCAATTTTGGTTTAATATCTTCAGCACTGCAGTATTTGTGCATCAGAGAAACGATCATTATTTCTTATTAGGAGGTGGCAGTGGGAATGAATGAATGTATGGATTCAACGGAGCATCCGTGAGAATTTCAATTAGTTTGAGCTTTTTTTTTAATCTAAACTGACTTATTTTTTTCTTGTCTTAGATCAATTTATTCATCTGAGAATAAGTCCGATGAAGTGGAACATGTTCCACTGATGGTAGAACCCGGGGAAGACCCAGAACACACTGAAGAAGCATGTTCCTCCACTGGGCTGGAAACACAGGGGGGTCCTCCAGAAAGAGCTGGACGATGTAACTGGGGAGAAGAAAGTATGGACCTCTCTGCTGAAGCTGCTGCCCCCGTGACAAGAATCCAGATAAACAGACCAGAGATAGCAGACGTTGAATATGAACTAATTGGACACGAGGATATTAAAGTAGATTGTTCAGTCATTCAATAGAATGTTTGAGTTTTATACAACATGAAAAATGTGTTCATAAATGATGTGTTCAGTGAACATAACATATTTCTGGCTGTTTTCATTTGCCTGTGTGTGTAGCTTAGTCTGTGATATAGAAAACAGTTTCTGTCAAAGCTTTCATTAATCTCATAAATGGCTGATCAGTTAAACATCAGCCAGGTTTGAGGATGTACTTCACTCCACAGCCGTCAGTGTTGCTTGTTCTTTCACTGCCCTTTTTGTGAGGTCACCAAATTCAGACCAGCACAGATGGACAAAACCCAACAGCACATACAAAGCCACTTGAGAAAGGCAATCATCATGGAGGTGTGTACAGTATATGTTTAGTTAGTTCCTCGTATATTGCATCATAAAAGTCTAACCGTTTACATTTTTATGTTTGACAGACTATCCGATACACAGATGTGGGCTGCAGACCAGAACCTCACGTCCATTGTCATGTGCGTGTCAATGTGTGTCAATGCGCGCGTGTGTCAATGTGCGTCAATGCTTGCGCGCGTGTCAATGTGCGTCAATGCTTGCGTGCGTGTCAATGCGTGTGCGTGTGTCAATATGCTTGCGCGCGTGTCAATCAATGTGCGTCAATGCTTGCGCGCGTGTCAATGTGCGTCAATGCGCGCGGTGCGTGTCGTGTCAATGTGCGTCAATGCGCCCGTGCGTGCGGTCAATGCGTGTGCGTGCGTCAATATGCGCGCGAGTGTCAATGTGCGTCAATGCTTGCGCGCGTGTCAATGTGCGTCAATGCTTGCGCGTGTGTCAATGTGCGCGTCAATGCTTGCGCGTGTCAACACACAACACACACACACGCACACATTAAACAAATGCGCACACCCACATTAAACAAACGCGCACGCACACATAAAACACACGCATGCATACACAGACATGCACTGACAAACGCACACACACACGGTGACATGCAAACATAAAACACACGCACGCACGCACACATAAAACAAACGCGGATTTTATAGGTTTGTTTGTGATGTGTAGTTATGCGTTTGTGTGCATGTCATTGGTGTGTGTGCGCATGTGTCAGTGTGTGTGTGTGTGTCTGCGTGTGCGTGCGTGTGTGTGTTTTATGTGTGCATGTCACCGTGTGTGTGCGTGTGTCAGTGCATGTCTGTGTGTGCATGCGTGTGTTTTGTGTGCGTCCGCGTTTGTTTTATGTGTGCGTGCGTGCGTGTGTTTTATGTGTGCATGTCACATGAAACAAATGCGCGCACGCACACATAAAACAAATGCGCGCATGCACACATAAAACAAATGCGCGCATGCACACATAAAAAAAAATGCGCGCATGCACACATAAAGCAAATGCGCGCATGCACACATAAAACAAATGCGCGCACGTCACATAAAACAAATGCGCGCACGCACACATAAAACAAATGCGCGCACGCACATATTAAAGAAATGCGCACGCGCACACAAAACAAATGCGCAAGAGCACACAAAACAAATGCGCGCGCACAGATAAAACAAATGCACACGCACACAACACACGCACGCACACATTAAACAAATGCGCACACCCACATAAAACAAACGCGCACGCACACATAAAACACACGCATGCATACACAGACATGCACTGACAAACGCACACACACACGGTGACATGCAAACATAAAACACACGCACGCACGCACACATAAAACAAACGCGGGTTTTATAGGTTTGTTTGTGATGTGTAGTTATGCGTTTGTGTGCATGTCATTGGTGTGTGTGCGCATGTGTCAGTGTGTGTCTGCGTGTGCGTGCGTGTGTGTGTTTTATGTGTGCATGTCACCGTGTGTGTGCGTGTGTCAGTGCATGTCTGTGTGTGCATGCGTGTGTTTTGTGTGCGTCCGCGTTTGTTTTATGTGTGCGTGCGTGCGTGTGTTTTATGTGTGCATGTCACATGAAACAAATGCGCGCACGCACACATAAAACAAATGCGCGCATGCACACATAAAACAAATGCGCGCATGCACACATAAAACAAATGCGCGCATGCACACATAAAACAAATGCGCGCATGCACACATAAAGCAAATGCGCGCATGCACACATAAAACAAATGCGCGCACGTCACATAAAACAAATGCGCGCACGCACACATAAAACAAATGCGCGCACGCACATATTAAAGAAATGCGCACGCGCACACAAAACAAATGCGCAAGAGCACACAAAACAAATGCGCGCGCACAGATAAAACAAATGCACACACGCACACAACACACGCACGCACACATTAAACAAATGCGCACACCCACATAAAACAAACGCGCACGCACACATAAAACACACGCATGCATACACAGACATGCACTGACAAACGCACACACACACGGTGACATGCAAACATAAAACACACGCACGCACGCACACATAAAACAAACGCGGATTTTATAGGTTTGTTTGTGATCTGTAGTTATGCGTTTGTGTGCATGTCATTGGTGTGTGTGCGCATGTGTCAGTGTGTGTCTGCGTGTGCGTGCGTGTGTGTGTTTTATGTGTGCATGTCACCGTGTGTGTGCGTGTGTCAGTGTCAGTGCATGTCTGTGTGTGCATGCGTGTGTGTGTTTTATGTGTGCATGTCACCGTGTGTGTGCGTGTGTCAGTGCATGTCTGTGTGTGCATGCGTGTGTTTTGTGTGCGTCCGCGTTTGTTTTATGTGTGCGTGCGTGTGTTTTATGTGTGCATGTCACATGAAACAAATGCGCGCACGCACACATAAAACAAATGCGCGCATGCACACATAAAACAAATGCGCGCATGCACACATAAAACAAATGCGCGCGCGCGCACACAAAACACACGGATGCACACACAGACATGCACTGACACACGCACACACACACGGTGACATGCACACATAAAACAAACGCGGACGCACACAAAACAATGTGCGTCAATGCTTGCGCGTGTCAACACACAACACACGCACGCACACATTAAACAAATGCGCACACCCACATTAAACAAACGCGCACGCACACATAAAACACACGCATGCATACACAGACATGCACTGACAAACGCACACACACACGGTGACATGCAAACATAAAACACACGCACGCACGCACACATAATGCGTGTGTTTTGTGTGCGTCCGCGTTTGTTTTATGTGTGCGTGCGTGCGTGTGTTTTATGTGTGCATGTCACATGAAACAAATGCGCGCACGCACACATAAAACAAATGCGCGCATGCACACATAAAACAAATGCGCGCATGCACACATAAAGCAAATGCGCGCATGCACACATAAAACAAATGCGCGCATGCACACATTAAAACAAATGCGCGCACGCACACATAAAACAAATGCGCGCACGCACATATATAAACAAATGCGCGCACGCACATGCGCATGGAAAAAAGAAATGCGCACGCGCACACAAAACAAATGCGCAAGAGCACACAAAACAAATGCGCGCGCACAGATAAAACAAATGCACACGCACACAACACACGCACGCACACATTAAACAAATGCGCACACCCACATAAAACAAACGCGCACGCACACATAAAACACACGCATGCATACACAGACATGCACTGACAAACGCACACACACACGGTGACATGCAAACATAAAACACACGCACGCACGCACACATAAAACAAACGCGGGTTTTATAGGTTTGTTTGTGATGTGTAGTTATGCGTTTGTGTGCATGTCATTGGTGTGTGTGCGCATGTGTCAGTGTGTGTCTGCGTGTGCGTGCGTGTGTGTGTTTTATGTGTGCATGTCACCGTGTGTGTGCGTGTGTCAGTGCATGTCTGTGTGTGCATGCGTGTGTTTTGTGTGCGTCCGCGTTTGTTTTATGTGTGCGTGCGTGCGTGTGTTTTATGTGTGCATGTCACATGAAACAAATGCGCGCACGCACACATAAAACAAATGCGCGCATACACATCGCATGCACACATAAAACAAATGCGCCATGCACACATAAAAAACAAATGCGGCGCATGCACACATAAAGCAAATGCGCGCATGCACACATAAAACAAATGCGCGCACGTCACATAAAACAAATGCGCGCACGCACACATAAAACAAATGCGCGCACGCACATATTAAAGAAATGCGCACGCGCACACAAAACAAATGCGCAAGAGCACACAAAACAAATGCGCGCGCACAGATAAAACAAATGCACACGCACACAACACACGCACGCACACATTAAACAAATGCGCACACCCACATAAAACAAACGCGCACGCACACATAAAACACACGCATGCATACACAGACATGCACTGACAAACGCACACACACACGGTGACATGCAAACATAAAACACACGCACGCACGCACACATAAAACAAACGCGGATTTTATAGGTTTGTTTGTGATCTGTAGTTATGCGTTTGTGTGCATGTCATTGGTGTGTGTGCGCATGTGTCAGTGTGTGTCTGCGTGTGCGTGCGTGTGTGTGTTTTATGTGTGCATGTCACCGTGTGTGTGCGTGTGTCAGTGCATGTCTGTGTGTGCATGCGTGTGTGTGTTTTATGTGTGCATGTCACCGTGTGTGTGCGTGTGTCAGTGCATGCATGTGTGTTTTGTGTGCTGCGTGTGTGTGTTTTATGTGTGCATGTCACATGAAACAAATGCGCGCACGCACACATAAAACAAATGCGCGCATGCACACATAAAACAAATGCGCGCATGCACACATAAAACAAATGCGCGCGCGCATACAAAACACACGCGTGCACACACAGACATGCACACATGAAACAAATGCCGCACGCACACAAAAACAAAAATGCACACAAAACAGTGACATGCACACATAAAACAAACCACGCACGCACACATGAAACAAATGCGCACACACATAAAACAAACGCGCACGCACACATAAAACACACGCATGCATACATAGACATGCACTGACAAACGCACACACACACGGTGACATGCAAACATAAAACACACGCACGCACGCACAATGCAATGTGCACATGTAAACAATGCGCGCACGCACACAACACACGCACGTCACATGAAACAAATGCGCGCATGCGCATGTGAACAAATGCGCGCACCCACATGTGAACAAATGCGCACGCACACATAAACACACACGTGCATGCAACACAGACATGCACTGACAAACGCACACACACACGGTGATGCGCGCATGCAAACATAAAAGCGCCACAACGCGCACGCACACAAAACAAATGCGTGCGCGCGGGGGGGTGCGCGCGGCGGGTGGGCTGTGTTGCGCAACGCACGCACGCACACATTGGGCAAATGCGCGTGCGTGTGTGTTTTATGTGTGCGCGCGCACGTGAAACAAATGCGTGCGCAGGCATGCGGGCGCGCACGCATGTGTGTTTTTGCGCGATGCACACATGAAACAAATGCGCGCATGCACACATAAAACAAATGCGCGCATGCACACATAAAACAAATGCGCGCATGTACACATAAAACAAATGCGCGCACGCACACATAAAACAAATGCGCGCACGCACACATAAAACAAATGCGCATGCGCGCATGCACACATAAAACAAATGCGCGCATGCACACATAAAACAAATGCGCGCGCACACAAAAACAAATGCGCGCACGCACGCGCACGCACATATTAAAGAAATGCAATGCGCACGCGCACACAAAACAAATGCGCAAGAGCACAAACAAAACAAATGCGCGCGCACAGATAAAACAAATGCACACGCACACAACACACGCACGCACACATTAAACAAATGCGCACACCCACATAAAACAAACGCGCACGCACACATAAAACACACGCATGCATACACAGACATGCACTGACAAACGCACACACACACGGTGACATGCAAACATAAAACACACGCACGCACGCACACATAAAACAAACGCGGGTTTTATAGGTTTGTTTGTGATGTGTAGTTATGCGTTTGTGTGCATGTCATTGGTGTGTGTGCGCATGTGTCAGTGTGTGTCTGCGTGTGCGTGCGTGTGTGTGTTTTATGTGTGCATGTCACCGTGTGTGTGCGTGTGTCAGTGCATGTCTGTGTGTGTCATGTGTGTGTTTTGTGTGTCCGGTTTGTTTTATGTGTGCGTGCGTGTGTCAGTGCATGTTTTATGTGTGCATGTCACATGAAACAAATGCGCGCACGCACACATAAAACAAATGCGCGCATGCACACATAAAACAAATGCGCGCATGCACACATAAAACAAATGCGCGCATGCACACATAAAGCAAATGCGCGCATGCACACATAAAACAAATGCGCCATCACAAAAACAAATGCGCGCACGCACACATAAAACAAATGCGCACACGCACATACATAAAGAAATGCGCACGCGCACACAAAACAAATGCGACAAGAGAGCACACAAAACAAAGTGCGACGCGCACAGATAAAACAAATGCTTACACGCACACAACACACGCACGCACACATTAAACAAATGCGCACACCCACATTAAAACAAACGCGCACGCACACATAAAACACACGCATGCATACACAGACATGCACTGACAAACGCACACACACACGGTGACATGCAAACATAAAACACACGCACGCACGCACACATAAAACAAACGCGGGTTTTATAGGTTTGTTTGTGATGTGTAGTTATGCGTTTGTGTGCATGTCATTGGTGTGTGTGCGCATGTGTCAGTGTGTGTCTGCGTGTCGTGCGTGTGTGTTTTATGTGTGCATGTCACCGTGTGTGTGCGTGTGTCAGTGCATGTCTGTGTGTGCATGCGTGTGTTTTGTGTGTGCATGTCAGCGTTTGTTTTATGTGTGCGTGCGTGGTGTGTTTTATGTGTGCATGTCACATGAAACAAATGCGCGCACGCACACATAAAACAAATGCGCGCATGCACACATAAAACAAATGCGCGCATGCACACATAAAACAAATGCGCGCATGCACACATAAAGCAAATGCGCGCATGCACACATAAAACAAATGCGCGCACGTCACATAAAACAAATGCGCGCACGTCACATAAAACAAATGCGCGCACGCACATATTAAAGAAATGCGCACGCGCACACAAAACAAATGCGCAAGAGCACACAAAACAAATGCGCGCGCACAGATAAAACAAATGCACACGCACACAACACACGCACGCACACATTAAACAAATGCGCACACCCACATAAAACAAACGCGCACGCACACATAAAACACACGCATGCATACACAGACATGCACTGACAAACGCACACACACACGGTGACATGCAAACATAAAACACACGCACGCACGCACACATAAAACAAACGCGGGTTTTATAGGTTTGTTTGTGATGTGTAGTTATGCGTTTGTGTGCATGTCATTGGTGTGTGTGCGCATGTGTCAGTGTGTGTCTGCGTGTGCGTGCGTGTGTGTGTTTTCATGTGTGTGTGTTTGTATGTGTGCATGTCAGTGCAGTGTCTGTGTGCGCATGCGTGTGTTTGTGTGTCGCGTCGCGTTTGTTTTATGTGTGCATGCGTGTGTGTGTTTTATGTGTGCATGTCACATGAAACAAATGCGCATGCGCGCATCACATAAAACAAATGCGCGCATGCACACATAAAACAAATGCGCGCATGCACACATAAAACAAATGCGCGCATGCACACATAAAGCAAATGCGCGCATGCACACATAAAACAAATGCGCGCACGTCACATAAAACAAATGCGCGCGCGCACACATAAAACAAATGCGCGCACGCACATATTAAAGAAATGCGCACGCGCACACAAAACAAATGCGCAAGAGCACACAAAACAAATGCGCGCGCACAGATAAAACAAATGCACACGCACACAACACACGCTGACATGCAAACATGCGCACGCACACATTAAACAAATGCGCACACCCACATGTAAACAAACGCACAACGCACACGCGCAAATGCATGCACATAAAACATGCACACGCACGCATGAAACACAAACATACGCACTGCATACATAGGTATGTTTGTGAACACACACACACGGTGAGCATGCAAACATAAACACACCACGCACCGCACGCACACATAAAACAAACGCGGATTTTATAGGTTTGTTTGTGATCTGTAGTTATGCGTTTGTGTGCATGTCATTGGTGTGTGTGCGCGTCAGTGTAGTGTCTGTGTGTGTGTGCGTGCGTGTGTGTGTTTTATGTGTGCATGTCACCGTGTGTGTGCGTGTGTCAGTGCATGTCTGTGTGTGCATGCGTGTGTGTGTTTTATGTGTGCATGTCACCGTGTGTGTGCGTGTGTCAGTGCATGTCTGTGTGTGCATGCGTGTGTTTTGTGTGCGTCCGCGTTTGTTTTATGTGTGCGTGCGTGCGTGTGTTTTATGTGTGCATGTCACATGAAACAAATGCGCGCACGCACACATAAAACAAATGCGCGCATGCACACATAAAACAAATGCGCGCATGCACACATAAAACAAATGCGCGCGCGCGCACACAAAACACACGGATGCACACACAGACATGCACTGACACACGCACACACACACGGTGACATGCACACATAAAACAAACGCGGACGCACACAAAACAAACGCGCACGCACACATAAAACACACGCATGCATACATAGACATGCACTGACAAACGCACACACACACGGTGACATGCAAACATAAAACACACGCACGCACGAACACATAAAACAAACGCGGATTTTTTTTAGAATAGAATAGAATAGAAAAGCTTTATTCATCCCCAGAGGGGAAACACACTTTCACAACAGCGCAGATTAAAAAAAATATATATAGGTTTGTTTGTGATGTGTAGTTATGCGTTTGTGTGCATGTCACTGGTGTGTGTGCGCATGTGTCAGTGTGTGTCTGCGTGTGCGTGCGTGTGTGTGTTTTATGTGTGCATGTCACCGTGTGTGTGTGCGTGTGTCAGTGCATGTCTGTGTGTGCATGCGTGTGTTTAATGTGTGCGTGCGCGTTTGTTTTGTGTGCGTCCGCGTTTGTTTTATGTGTGCGTGCGTGCGTGTGTTTATGTGTGCATGTCACCGTGTGTGTGGGCGTGTGTCAGTGCATGTCTGTGTGTGCATGCGTGTGTTTTAGGTGTGCGTGCGCGTTTCTTTGATGTGTGCGTCCGCGTTTGTTTTATGTGTGCGTGCGTGCGTGTGTTTTATGTGTGCATGTCACCGTGTGTGTGTGCGTTTGTCAGTGCATGTCCGTGTACGCATGCGTGTGTTTTATGTGTGCGTGCGCGTTTGTTTTATGTGGGTGTGCGCATTTGTTTAATGTGTGCGTTCGTGCACAGTAAATTTCCAAGTGTCAAAAAGGAAGTGTTAATGTATTTTAACTATTTCATAGACTGGTTTAACTCTTCCAGATGTAACACAACAACAACAGGTGTAAAACGTGGCTCCTCCCCCTGCAGTGCTGTTGTCAATATCCAGAGTTAAAACCCAGGTGTTATTTATTCAGTGTAAAAAGTGAATGAACACTGTCAAGGGTCAATTTAACAATATTCAGTGTTAATATCTTAATATGCTCCGCCCATTTCAAATGATCCAGAAGTTTCTAGAGTAATTGGACCTCATGGACCACCGCCATGTTTCCATTGGTAAAGACTGTGGTAAGTCTCTCCATCTGCTGACTTATATTTAAATGAATTAAACGATTTATACAATTGTATTCACCGTGACTGTACTACCATTCGCTTTTTAGACTTCTAATGTAGATGAATTGCTATGTGGTTCACCAACATTAAGTTACATTCTATTACTTGTAATGCGGTACAGTTAACCTGCGCAGTGAACACCACGTGTAGACACTTGTAACCAATACCACTATGGATTATTGTGTATATTCGGTTTATGGTGCTCGCTCAAAACAACAGATGTATATGCTGTCTGTACATGCGCGCGCCAGTAAGTACGGTAGTTCATTCCCGCGCCACCCCCCCTCTGTCAGGCTTTAGTTTTTAGTAATGTAACCCAGCCGTTTATTTGTCGTTTTATGTTTTTTTTTTTTTTTTTTTTTTTTTTAAAAACCCCCTTTTTTTTTTTTTTTTTTTTTTTTTTTTTTTTTTTTTTTTGGTGTTTCCCCCCAAACCCCCTGCCCTTTAGGGGGGGCCTTTTTTTTTTCCCGCTTTCCCCGGGTGGGGCGCGTGGTGTTCAGATGCTTCAGCGGCTCAGAGACTGAGACACGTGTAAGTAAGTAAGTAAGTAAGTAATATTTATTTATATAGCGCTTTTCGAGACCAGGGTCACAAAGCGCTTTAACAATCAAAAACAATACTCAAAACAGTACATACTTCAAAGATCAAGACAACACCGAGAACAACAAGTTCGAGAAATTCAAGGAAAAGCCTGAACAAATAGAAACGTCTTAAGATGTTTCTTAAAGGAGTCAGTAGACTCCATCAAGCGCAAAGAGAGAGGAAGATTGTTCCAAAGCTTAGGAGCAACAGCCTGAAAAGATTTCTCTCCTCTGGTCCTGAGCCGTGTGCGTGGAACCATCAGTAGATTCTGATCCACAGACCTCAGAGAGGCCGGGGGGGGGGGGGGGGGGGGGGGGGGGGGGGGGGGGGGGGGGGGGGGGGCGGGGGGGGGGGGGGGGGGAAAAAAAAAATTTTTTTTTGGTGTGGGGGGGGAGGGGGGGGGGGGGGGGGGGTTTTTTGGGGGGGGGGGAAATGTTTTTTTCCCCCCCTGGGGGGGGGAAAAATTTCCCCGGCGGAGTTCTGAATCAACTCCGGACGAGACAGCTCCTTCTTGTTAAGACATGAAAACAAACCGTTACAATAGTCCAGACGAGAAGAAACAAACGCATGGATTACAAGCTCCAGATCATGTTGTGACAACATTTTCCTAAGTTTAGAGATTTTTCTCAGTTGAAGGAAACAGTTTCTGGTCAGTTTTCTGCAGTGTTGAACAAGAGACATGTCTTTATCAAATACAACACCCAGGTTTCTCAGGCTCAGTTTGACAGACTGACCTAAGTCACCCAAGTACTGACTCAACCATGGAATCTTATCATCAGGAGCAATCACCAGAGTTTCAGTTTTGTCCACATTAAGCTGTAAAGTGTGCCAACGCTCCTGCAATTTTACTGAATACACTCGCTTATCACTCCTAGGTGAGCCTAAACAATACGTTTATATTATTGTTTATATTGCTGTGTGTAAATGAATGTTGTGTCGAAGCAGCTATTTAAGTTTTTGTGTGAAACTTGAAGCATTGTTTTATAACTTTATTCAAGTGTATATTTTCGATAGTATTTTATATTGTACTGTTTCACTTTGTTTTGAAAGTAAGTTGCACTTTATATTTTGTTATCGCGTGGTGTTCAGATGCTTCAGCGGCTCAGAGTTCACCGCATCTGTTATTTAACACGCCGATTAAACGTTCGTGCTGTTGTATGGTTAACAAGCGTTGAATGTGTTGAAGGTGCCGTAGCTAAGAATCTTGAATATTATAAAAAATTTTTTTCCCCCCCCCCTCCCCCCCCAAATAACCAAATTTTTATTGGAATATAAATATATTTTCGTCCTTCAAAATAACAAACAAAATACGTGTGTGAGTTACATTATAATTAAAAAAGCTAAGTTTTAGCGAACTAGCTCTCGTGTTAACGCACCACAGAAAGTTACATTACACGCAATGAAACATTA
>JACEEU010000853.1:0-47533 GCA_016630915.1 Callionymus lyra | reverse complement strand
ACCCTAACTCCTAACCCTAACTCCTAACCCTAACCCTAACCCCTAACCCTAACCCTAACCCTAACCCTAACCCTAACCCTAACCCTAACCCTAACCCTAACCCTAACCCTAACCCTAACCCTAACCCTAACCCTAACCCTAACCCTAACCCTAACCCTAACCCTAACCCCTAACCCTAACCCTAACCCTAACCCTAACCCTAACCCTAACCCTAACCCTAACCCTAACCCTAACCCTAACCCTAACCCTAACCCTAACCCTAACCCTAACCCTAACCCTAACCCTAACCCTAACCCTAACCCTAACCCTAACCCTAAGGGTTAACCACTGTACAGTGTTTCGCTTCTTGCTCTTTGTTGAATTGCTGGGATCTATTTTTCCTTAATCAACTATAGTCTTATTTCAACTGTATAGTGTCTTGAGATAACTTTGTTATGATAAGACACTTTAAATAAAATTGAATTGAATTGAATTGAAATGATAAAGGAGAGTAAATTGTCCTTGCTTGGGCCTTCAGCAACAAACACACCAGCATCCTCCTCTTTCTTTTTCTTCTTGATCAGATAGAGCGTGTAGCCAACATCATTTTCAAGAAGCCAGCGAAAAGACTTGCCCTTGGACTTGCCAAACTGCAGCACATATTCTCCAAACACCTCTGTCTTGTCAGAAGCTTTGCCTCCCCTTTGGCGTACCACAACGAGGGCTTTTTCTCTCACAAGTCCTTCTTTAATGGGCAAAGACTTGTCCTGTAGAGATGGGTTGCTCTTTGTGGCTTTGGCCGCATCAGTTGGATCCTGTCGCAGATATCCAAGTGGACCTTTCCGAAAGGTAACTGCCACTCTTCCAGGAAAGAAGTTGATTTTAGACATTTTACCTTCAAAGAGAAAAATGTAAATTAATGTAACATTTTTTCACACATACCAAAGACTCACAGCATGCTAAAGTGACTGATAAACTATATAAACAATTATATATAAATAAGGATGTAAGTAACACAAAACAGATGTGAGAAAGTTTAATAGTAGATGTGTTTTTAATTTAACCTTTATTTAATTGAGATAAAAATCTATTTTACAAGAGTGTTCTGGCCAAGACACGCAAGCATAGACATACATATACACAAAGACAAGGTGGACTAACTAGAAACACTAAGCATCCAAAACAGTAAACATTTTAAGAACCGCTAAAATGTCATCCAATTTCCCTTTAAAGGTGTGTTTATACAGACTGACAGACAGATCTATAGATAGATCTATATATATTGTATATATATATATATATATATATATTTGTTTATATATATATAGATCTATCTATATATATCGATCTATATATAGATCGATCTATATATATCTACACGAGTGTGTGTGTGTATATATATATATATATATCTACACGAGTGTGTGTGTATATATACACATGTCTTTACAATGTATTTAAATGACCACAACGTTCAAAACATGATTAAAAAATAAATAAAAGAATACAGTATAGTATAATGTTTCCACATTTATTGATATAATGGATAAAACCTTCATCTTTAATAATACATAGTTATTTTTTACAGAGGTTTTCACAATTGTATTGTCTTCCTGTTTAAGGTTCACATGTCTTTACACAGTATTTAAAGGACTACAACATTCAACACATGATACAACAAAACAAACTACAATCAAATGTTTCCGAATTAATTCATATGATACATAAAACCTTCATCTTTAAAAATACATAGTTATTATTCACAGAGGTTTTCCATTTTTACATTTATTGTTGTTAAAAGGGGTGATGTGAGTTCAAATTTTGAAATGACGCAAATACAAAATGACTTTTCATTCATTCTACACACAAATACGCCAGGTAAACATCTCCGGACAGGATCGAAAACAACACGTTTCAAAATGACACAATTTACAATTTTACAATACAAAAAGGAGTCTCAATTCCAATGACAAAAGAAGATGGACAAACAGCGCCAGGGAGGCGTTAAAACAACCTTTCAAATGTCTAAAATCTAAATAGGAAACGATGCTCTATTCACATTTAAAACACGCGCGTCCAATAGCGCCAAATCGGCACCCTGTGGCCGAAAATCGTATTGATTTTTACTACCAACTCATACCAATTCACTACCATTGAAAATGAATGGGAAAACTTTAGGGATTTTTAGCGGAAGTGTCTGCTTTTCTTCCCCCTAATTCTTTATTGTTACAGGTAGGGAGAGGTCATCGCCTGGTCTGCACTGATCCTCCCTGTCACCCTCTCTAAACCCTAACCCTAACCCTGTATTATTAAATCTACAACTATTTAATTTATTGTTTAGAATAATCCATGTGGTTATAGTAAAAGTCCACCAGATGGTAGTAGTGTGTTTTGAATTTGGTCCGGGCACGTGATGACGTCACATGACGCGAACGTTTTTTAAAAGCGTTTTTATTAGTGAATGAAACTTGAACTGAGCTATTAAATGACACTTTAACTAGGATTTAACGTTTATATTATCAAAATAACGCATTTGTCTTTCACCCCGACGTGTCTACTGACAAAGACGCTGATTGGCTGAACCGAGCCAAAGTCCACTTATTAAACATACGAGCAATTAATACAGTTTTCGTTTTATAAATAGAACATATATCTATTTGGTACTTTCTGTTAGTCATTTAAATGTTTATATTGTATTGTTAGCATTGTATCTTGTTGTTGTAGTTGTTAGGGGTTTTGTGTTCCGATGAAAATCTGCAAAGCAACGGCGTGGGAGAAAGTCACGTGCATCGTCACCAGGAAGTGACAGACGGAAGTAATGAACTGTAGGGCGATTGACACTGTACCAAGATGGCCGCCCTGGATACACACTCATGTACCGTTTCTTTCCCGGCAGGTTCCTACGTGATGACGTCATAAATGCCACCGTCTTTTCAAAGTATTTTTAAAGAGTTTACGGAACTGAAACGGAGCAATTATGGGACACGTTGTACTAAAACTATAGATATTGTATTTAAGAATATATATATTATATATTTTACACTCAAGTAAATGTTTTTTTGATTCGCTCATGTAACGTCTGAATGTTAATTCCAACAAATAGTCCTGATTAACAATAGATGTAAAAATCTAATATATTTAAACAAATACGAATTGTTAACATTTTCGCTTATTAAGCAGCATTTTTGTTCTGCTGAACAACATGACGTCACACGTTAGTTCTCGCGAGGTTTCATGTTCACGTCGACATTCCTGGATCCGTAACATCCTGACCTGTCCGGACTCGTTGGAGCTTCTGGAGCAGAAACATCTTCTTCTGGAGAAGAAACATCTTCTTCTGGAGCAGAAACATCTTCTGGAGCAGAAACATCTTCTTCTGGAGCAGAAACATCTTCTGGAGCAGATCTTCGTGATGGAAGGAGATGCGAGAGTTTGTTCTGAAGTAAACTAAACTCTGTGTTATTGTCCCGAGAGTCTGGACTGAGAGTGAGTAACAACTTTTATTTTCATGGAGATATTAACCCGTGAACTAACCTCGAGTTGATCAAATAAGTTAAATTAAGAGATTATTAAGGAAAGACGTGGGATGTCATTTACACACGCTATGACGTCATTAAATGATGCGTTCAAGTGTGTTGTTCGTCACAGATTTAAGGGAAACTACTGAGAACCAATGAATAGAATCTAAAATACACGATGTTGACCTTGATTGAGAAACGGATGTGAAATAAGTTCAGAAGAAGATAAAATATTGTTGTTGACACTTAAACTGTAGTTGTTCATGTTCTACTGTCTAAGGTGTGTCCCTGGATCCTTCAGGTGTGTTTGGATCCTTCAGGTGTGTTTGGATCCTTCAGGTGTGTTTGGATCCTTCACGTGTGTTTGGATCCTTCAGGTGTGTTTGGATCCTTCGCGTGTGTTTGGATCCTTCACGTGTGTTTGGATCCTTCACGTGTGTTTGGATCCTTCACGTGTGTTTGGATTGTGTTGTGGTTCTTTTTTGTGGGGTCTCTTTCTGTGAGTATCAACGATGGGGTCATGTTGTCGTGTCAGAAGTGACGCCGACCAGACTTGTTGTTGGTCCAGAACCTTCTTACATTAAGATGTAAACAGAGATACACAACCTGCAGCTCCCAATTCAAATATAAATTAATTCTGTTATCAATTAACACTTTATTTTTATTTTTTTGTATTTATTTAATTGGTTGTTTTTTTATGTATCGGAATAAATACAGATATCGTGATATTGGCACTTGCGATATGCATATCGAAAACATGTGCGATAATTTGTAAAAAGAAAAATGTTATGTGTGTGTATATATATATACATATATATCAAGAATTTCTAAAACGCGCACTTGATCAATCAGGCGCAACTTTAAATGCAAGTGGTCACTAGATGCCGCTTCACTATTGGTCAGAACCAGCACATGCTCAGCCTCAGTGGACGCAGTACCTTGAGGATCTGGAAATACTTCTGTGTCATTACAGACTACGAATACCAAAATACATATTCTCTGAAAGTCGTTACGTGTTATATCGCAAAATGCACTTTTTCAATCAATGAAGTAAATAAAAATGGCTTTTGAAACTTTTAAAGGAGTTCGACCGAAGACATCGACTGCCTTCTCGCACATATTTCACCTAAACCGAAGTTTTCTGCAGGTACAAAACCTGAATGTTCAACATGTTAATGAAGACAACGCAAATAAATGCAATATTTGATATGACATGAAGGTTTAAATGCAAATAGATCTGCTCTAAATTTTGCCATTAATCTAACTTGAAAAATGATTTGAGTTCTCTTAATAAAATACCAAACCAGGTTTGTTGTTTAAAAGGTTTGACATGAAATAAACACTTATTTGTAAATACTGTAACTTCTAAACTATTACGCAACCCTGACCGTAACGACGCCAGGATTCAGTCTCTTGTTAAAGACTTTGTCGTTTCACACTTTTGCATTTACTCGAGCAGTTGCTCACTAGAAATCTTTAAATCTGTGGGAAAAAAGTAGCGTCTTATAGTCTGAAAATCATGGTTTTGTGACATTCAGTAGTTGTGGTAGTTTTTGCATCTTCAGGTTTAGCAACGCTGCTAAATGTCACGTGACATTCCTTCTGAAGATGTTTGAATATTCTACACATCTTTACAAACATAAGTTGTTTAACGTGCATCTCGTTCCAGAAGCTGGACAGTCATATTTGCGTATATATTTATTTTATTTTACTTGTACACTAAGAAGAATACAGATGGCAGATACTGAAAGTTAATTCGTGTAGTGGAGACTGGAAAGGTTTTGTTAAAGTTTTGTTGATGCAGAACTTTACAAAGAGTAAGTCATTTATAAATGTAGAGGTTTTCCAGACCAGGGTCACAAATCGCTTAAACTATCAAAACTATCATCATTATACAGAAAACACAAATCAATCACTAAAGTTTGTCTTGTTTTTATTCTGGTGACTATTGTTTATGTTGAAGCACCGTCATGGTACCAAGTGTAGGTACCGGTCCCTGAAAGCACCACTTTGCTGCCACAGATGATGCAGAGTTGGTGCTTTTTGGTGCTTTTAGGTGCTTTTAGGTGCTTTTAGGTGCTTTTCTACTGATAGCATTTGTAAATGTTCTACATTGTTTTGCTCCTTGGAGTCACCAGGACCTCACGGGTAAAGAAAGGAAGTGGACAGTAGTATTGGGTGAAGTGCTTTCTCACTCTTTTATTCCCTTTAAATGATTTAATTGACTGTAAATGTACTGATGGTTATAGTTTAGATTCTTATGATGTCGACGATAAACCATCATCAGTGTTTGTCCTTTAAAATGTGCTGCTTATGTAACGGCTTTGCTGTTAAAAATGGTATTGAAGGGTGAGTCACTTCCTCTCTCTCGCTCTCTCGCTCTCTCTCGCTCTCTGTCTCTCTCTCCAACATTTCTGTCTTTCACTTGTTTCCGTGGAAACGTTCAACTATTCCGAGCGAGAAGACGCTTCAAACCCACACACTGTTCAGAGCGAACACACACACACACACAGACACACACCAGTGTTCGAAATACTCGTCTGCAGATTGATTTTATTTATTTATATTTTAAATGAAACATCCTGAAATTTTGACAAAATCCGTCTCTATATTCAATGTTTCTCAAAAGAGTAAAACAATTAATTGCATTTGCCATAAATTCACGATGTTTAAAATGGGATTTTCATGCGTCATGTAGTTATGAGCAGCAGAAGCCAGTCGATCACTGACGTCTACAGTCGATCACTGACGTCTACAGTCGATCAATGACGTCTACAGTCGATCACTTACGTCTACAGTCGATCAATGACGTCTACAGTCGATCAATGACGTCTACAGTCGATCACTGACGTCTACAGTCGATCACTGACGTCTACAGTCGATCAATGACGTCTACAGTCGATCACTGACGTCTACAGTAGATCAATGACGTCTACAGTCGATCACTGACGTCTACAGTCGATCACTGACGTCTACAGTCGATCAATGACGTCTACAGTCGATCACTGACGTCTACAGTCGATCACTGACGTCTACAGTCGATCACTGACGTCTACAGTCAATCACTGACGTCTACAGTCGATCACTGACGTCTACAGTCAATCAATGACGTCTACAGTCGATCAATGACGTCTACAGTCGATCACTGACGTCTACAGTCGATCACTGACGTCTACAGTCGATCAATGACGTCTACAGTCAATCAATGACGTCTACAGTCGATCATTGACGTCTACAGTCGATCACTGACGTCTACAGTCGATCACTGACGTCTACAGTCGATCACTGACGTCTACAGTCGATCACTGACGTCTACAGTCGATCACTGACGTCTACAGTCGATCAATGACGTCTACAGTCGATCAATGACGTCTACAGTCGATCAATGACGTCTACAGTCGATCACTGACGTCTACAGTCGATCAATGACGTCTACAGTCGATCAATGACGTCTACAGTCGATCAATGACGTCTACAGTCGATCAATGACGTCTACAGTCGCTACAGAGCAGCAGTGTGTGACAACTGTGTGGTAAATAAAATGATACCAGTGTCTGAACAACATGAACAACATGAACAACATGAACAACATGAACAACATGAACAACATGAACAACATGAACAACATGTGGTATCAGTGCCATGAGTGTCATCAAGTATAAACTTGATGACAAGTTTGTTCCAGACGAGGAACTGGACTTCCTTCCGTTTCTTCCACTTTCTTTCTGTCAAGTGTTTGCTTCTAAACGGACATTAATGTTAGAATAACAAAGTTATTAGATTAAAGTTACAGATTCTCTCGGACACGTAACTGTTCCGAGCGTTATTTTAAAGGCAATATTATCGATTGATGCCCTTTAACCTCTAAATCCAGTCCAGTTATTTTATTGTCAAATACACATGTATTAAGACATTCAGCGTAAATGAAAGTGTGGGTCTCTCTGACCCGCGACATTAAACTCTTAAACCAGTTCAAGTATTAAACCAGTTCAAGTCTTAAACCAGTTCAAGTCTTAAACCAGTTCAGGTCTTCAACTAAAGTGGGCCAGCAGGTGAAGGGTCCAGAAGTCTTTGCACAATATGTTGGGAGTGACACCTTGACTAGTTTGTTTTGTGCTCGACCAGTTGTCAGGAATGAGGTGTGTGTTTTCAGTCTTGAATGATCTGTTCTTGCTACTGTGTGTGTTGTGCAAGTGAACACTGCTGCTGTTGTGTTCTTCTTGTTGTGTTTCGAGACCTCAGTTGTGTGACCTCTCTCTCCATCTTGTGTTTGCCTTTATTGTCTATTTCAATTGACTGTGTGTTTATGTGTGTCTGTGTTTATTGACCTGTGTGTGTGTGTGTTGACATGTATTTCCATAGACTGGCTGTATTTAGATCTTTTGCACCACAGACTGGTTCAATGTCAGGTAAAAAGGCTTAATATTAAATTAACAGCTTTTAAAAGGTAAAAAACATTATTTCTGTCCTGGTTTCTCTGCCCCTGGAAGATCTATACAGTACGTATATCTTTTTGAGACACTTTTGTGACAGTAATAATCAATGCAACCGAATCAGATCAGTCTGGGTCGGTTCACTTACTTGGATCATCATCATTTTTCTTGATTTCAACAAGCGGCACAAACACCTTTTCAAACACTGATGGATCAACTCTGTTTGTTAAACTGTCTTGTTCTGCTGATGAGTTTGTTGAAGCAAACCTTGTTTTTTCTTGATTCAAATGGATTTAAATGTTTTATTTAGAACCGTCGCATCATGACATTTATTTTCCTGCACACTCTTAAGTTTTCCTTGGGTTATTGTCAGAGTAATATATCAATATATATATAAGTGTCTCCTGGTTCTTGGTTTATAATAATGTAGGTTTAATGTTGTATTTAACGACAACTTTATTCCAGCCAAACTCAAACTAAGATGGAGGATTCCGAGGACCTGGTCGAACCCGTCACTGAGGCCAGTGCCGCACAGACCGTGGACCGGAGACGCTTCTCTCGCGACATTCGGCATCTGAGTCAGGATGAGCTGGACGGACTCATGACCGCTGGAGGCAAGTGTCGGCTTCAGGACAAGAATTAAATGTTGTGTTTATGTTCAAATGTAGGGTTCTTAGTAAAGAACAATTTGAATATTTGATTCCTCACTTCGCTCTTTTCCATCGTTTTCATTTGTTAAACCTCTCTTTTAATGTGTGTATATTATAAGAATCAACAGAACAAAGAGACTAAAATGGCACTATTCTGAAAAAGTTGATCTAGCATTAGATAAAAATGCAAGACAACATGTTGTTACTGTTATAGGTAAGTTAACGTTAAACCACATTGTGATTAAAGACCTTCAAGTCATAGAACAAGTGACTATTTACGTCAAGTTGGACATTTTCTTCTCCTTATTTAGTTTGGAAGAAATTGGTTGTAGTTGAATAACATCAATCTCTCCTGAAGGAACCTAAAAGTCGTTAGAAGTGATTCGAGAACGATCTCAACTGAATATCTCTTCTGACACCAGAGGGTCGACCCTTCAGTGTCGTGCATCACCTGCCGGAGATGAAGGACGAGGGCGTCCCATACCTGATGCCTGGAGTGTCGGTCAGCTGTCGGGTGGACAACACAGAGAAGTACACCACTCGCTCAAAGGTAACTCTCACCTCCTTAAATCCACCTAAATAAAGTGCACTTGGTTCTTGCTTTGATAAAACATGTACCTTCTATTGTCTGCTGTGAACTTCTCTACCCATCTTGAGACGATCGATTTTATATCCACTTTAGTGTTGAGCTTCCAATAGTAATGATGATAAAATAACAATAACAACAAAGATAATGAAAATACAACCATAATGATAATAATAATAAAACATTTGTTTTCATTGTTTTACAAATGCGATCTACAAGTTGAGTCATGTCACCTGAAAGTTCAGTTTTTAAACAAAATAACTCTCTGGATATTCAAGTGAACCGGTTCTGCTACCGGTTCTGAGCTGAGTCACCCTCAGAGAACCAACCTGTAGAGGAATGTTATGCACATGTACGTCTTTGTGAATCAGATTTATTATCTTAACTTCTGTCCTTCCTTCACATACTTTCTCCATTTTTATTTTCTTTCTCAATAGTTTTCATCTGGTTCATTCATTTTCCTTCTCCGTTCATGTGTCGCTCTGGACTATCTCACCTTACCTTACCTTACCATAGGTACCATAGGTAAGGTAAGGTGCACTACTTTTCACTACACTCTTGAAAAGGACGTCAGAGAATCGTGAATTCAAAACCGTCTTCTCATCTGACCAACACTCCTCAGCAAGCGTTTCACTATTTTACCATAGAGCTGTCGCCACGGCAACCACACTGGCCACATGTTCTTACTCTCATGTCACATTTGTGATCACCAATAAAAGAATATAATCAGGACCGTGTACTAACATCATGGTTGACTATTGAAGGTTCTCTGTCCAGGTCCGTGTCGGGACGCTGTACACCATCAGACTCACTCACGGTCAGTTCCACTGGACCATCAAGAGGAAGTACAAGCACTTCCAGGAGCTGCACCGAGACCTTTACAAGCACCGGATGATGATTCACTTGCTGCCCATCGGAAGGTCAGCCCTAAATCCACAGAAAGAAGTTTCGGTCTTCAGTTCTGGGCGAGGCTTCCGAGCCTGAAGTGTTTTGAATAATCAAATGTCTTCCAACAGATTTGCAAAGGAGAGGCAGCAGCTGAGAGCCATGTCGGAGGAGATGCCGAGCCTTCATGGGACCGACCGCACCAGGAGGACCTCCAGCAAAAATGTAACTAGGAAGATAAGAAACATTTTCTGGCAACATTCTGATTGTTGTTCATAAAGTTTTTATAGTTAAACAATAATATCCTCATGGATGTTTCAAACAAGTCACTTATCAGAGGTTCTTCTCCAGCAACACGTCACTTGAATCTCCACAGGCAGCGCTGGATGATATAAATTGCAAAATCGTAGGTTTATCAATACTTTGAGATTCTCTAATAATCATTTGAATGATTATATAGCTGCTCACCCATGTGTTCGCCCCCTAGTGGAAGAAAAGGGTGGACCAAGCAAACGTCCCGCTGTTTCTTTGAGTGTCGAAAATATGTTCCAATCATGGCTGAAGATGTTACTTTTGCTACACATGTATGCTAACAGTTCCCAGGCTAACTAGTCGTTATGAGGCATGAATGCATAACTTTAAATGAATCACGGTTCGATGACCTGTATGGAGCCTAAAGTACATAATCAGCAAAATCACCCTCGTACGCGTGCAAGACCTGAAGTGAGTGTGTACCTGTGCACGTGTGACACGGTTAATCTGTTCGCGCATCTTCTGGTGCTACTGAACGACCACGAGGATGGATGTCCGCTTCTGTTGGTTGAAGCTGTTTGAAGGCATCTCAGGGATTTTTGGTATCATTGTCTGGATGCTGGTTATTGTGTGTAGTTGTTGCTCATGTAGATGTGGTTCATTAAAGAGCGTCAGGTTTAGGTCTATGGAGAATCAAACTCGACTCGTTGAAGTGTGTATGTGTGTGTTGTTGCGATGTTGGAGTCTATTGTATCATCAGTGTGTGTGTTGTTGCGATGTTGGAGTCTATTGTATCATCAGTGTGTGTGTTGTTGTGATGTGTGACTCTATTGTATCATCAGTGTGTGTGTTGTTGTGATGTGTGACTCTATTGTATCATCTGTGTGTGTGTTGTTGTGATGTGTGACTTGATTGTATCATCAGTGTGTGTGTTGTTGTGATGTGTGACTCTATTGTATCATCAGTGTGTGTGTGTGTGTTGTTGTGATGTTGGAGTCTATTGTATCATCAGTGTGTGTGTTGTGATGTGTGACTCTATTGTATCATCAGTGTGTGTGTTGTTGTGATGTGTGACTCTATTGTATCATCGGTGTGTGTGTGTGTTGTTGTGATTTGTGACTCTATTGTATCATCAGTGTGTGTGTGTGTGTGGGTGTTGTGATGTTGGAGTCTATTGTATCATCTGTGTGTGTTGTTGTGATGTGTGACTCTATTGTATCATCAGTGTGTGTGTTGTTGTGATGTGTGACTCTATTGTATCATCGGTGTGTGTGTTGTTGTGATGTGTGACTCTATTGTATCATCGGTGTGTGTGTTGTTGTGATGTGTGACTCTATTATATCATCGATGTGTGTGTGTGTTGTTCTGATGTGTGACTCTATTGTATCATCAGTGTGTGTGTGTTGTTGTGATGTGTGACTCTATTGTATCATCAGTGTGTGTGTTGTTGTGATGTGTGACTCTATTGTATCATCAGTGTGTGTGTTGTTGTGATGTGTGACTCTATGGTATCATCAGTGTGTGTGTTGTTGTGATGTGTGACTCTATTGTATCATCAGTGTGTGTGTGTTGTTGTGATGTGTGACTCGATTGTATCATCAGTGTGTGTGTTGTTGTGATGTGTGACTCTATTGTATCATCAGTGTGTGTGTTGTTGTGATGTGTGACTCTATTGTATCATCAGTGTGTGTTTGTACAAACCTCTGTTTTCATTGAAATATTGACATTAGAAAACAGAGATGAAACCTTGTTGACCATAACCTCACCCACTCGGCTGTGATTGGTCAAGCATGGAGGTTTGTCACCACACGTCATCAACCCTGGAAGTCTCCACCTCTACCAAGTGACTCGTTGTATAAACAAAGCGGGGTGTGATTACTGGCTGGAGGAGGAGTGAAGCCTTTATTACATCATAAAAGTCAAAGTACTGGTGTGATGTTTAGAACGTGTCTGTTTGTTTCACAGCAAATTTAGGGTAAAAGTTGAGACGCACTAATAATAAAAAAACATAAATCATGTAACATGTAAAAGATACATCACAGCAGATTGAAAAACAGCTTTCAGCTTTGACATTATTCTGTCTCAGAAATACCTGGAGGAGTATCTCAACGGACTTCTGGAGAGCAGATTCTGCAGAAATGACCACAGCATGGTAGGAAAACACTAACAACTAGTGCAAAACAAAATAAAAAATGTTTGACATCTTCACAGCTGGAGTTCCTGTCCGTCGGTGCTTTATCCTTCATCACAGATCTTGGACCCAAGGGCCTGTAAGAAGATTCAAACATCATCTATTTCAAATATCACCAAAAGCATGTGAATTGAATTTTCATACACAGGACAGAATTTGTTTTTACGCTAATTTTCTGAGATTGTGTTATTGTGACAGTGTTGTATAGAGAAGTATGTTGGGTCTTTGTATCATTTGTTCCTTCAATTCTCAGTTACAAATAAAGATTTAAAAACAAGAAAGAGAAGAAAATTGATAATGACGTTAAAAATGTTTCTTATTTAAATTTTGAATGAAAATGTAATTAAAAATAAAATACACTGACCATTTTGGTTACTGTGCTTATTGTGTTTCTAGAGAAGGACCCATCTCTAAGAGATCAGGGGGTCACCGGATCCAAGGCCTCAACTGCTTCGGTCATCACCAGGTGTGTTTCCGCTGGTCTAAGCGCTGGCTGGTGGTGAAGGACTCCTTCCTTATGTACCTGGACCGCGACAACGGCAGCATCAACTTCGTGCTGCTGTATGACCCCGAGTTCAAAGTGAAAGTAGGAAGAGCCTTCACGGACACGGAGTATGGAGTCTGCTTTGAGAACTTCACCCGGTATGTCAAAGCCTCAACCTCCAAGAGATTTAAATACACCAACAATGAATATAGTCTCAATTTAAAATGCATCAAATCGAGGTCAACTCTAATACATTTTACCCGCAGAGATGACTAGCAAGCCACAATCTTTAATCTCCACAAACTGTCTAAAAACTAAAAATTAAATTCAATGGAATGTGGAAACGCAGATGTGTCTACGTGTTAGAAGTTATTGTTGAAGGTTGAGAACTAAAGGGACACAAACCTCTGATATTTTTGCTAAAATGAGCTTTCAGGAATTAAAAAAATAATGTGACATTCTGTTACAAACGCCAACTAGAGACCATTTAAATAATATCAATTTAATTTGTCATGCAGTTGAACATGTTGACTACATGTGATTGAGACACATCTGCAGTTTGTTCCTAAGAATGTTCTTGTATGACCTGCACAGCCATGTTGTGACTGTGACTGTTACGATCAGGAACCTGGTGATCAAGTGCAGCAGCTACAGACAAGCTCACTGGTGGAGTCACGAAATCAACAATCTGGCAGAAAATTGTGACTATCTGAAAGTTCAGCGCTTCGACGGATTCGCTCCACCGCGTGACAACATGCTCACCAAGTGGTCAGTCAAGTCACCTCTGAGTCAAAATGGGCCGATCTGTAATTTGTTGTTTGAAGGTATGTCAACGGAAGCGGCTACTTTTCGGACCTGGCTGATGCTCTCGGTCAAGCTAAAGAAGAAATCTTCATCACTGATTGGTGGTGAGTTTTGTAGCGTCGACTGATAAATCTGTGACCATCTTAAATAAATGTCCCCTCAGGCTCAGCCCTGAAGTGTTTCTGAAGAGGCCAGCGACTGACAACTACTGGCGCTTGGATCAGATCCTTAAACGTAAAGCAGTGAGTGTCAAAAATGTCATTCAGTCTGTGTCTGCAGTCATGGAGACCAATGCACCAACAACTGCATCTTCTGCCATAAGTGTCCAATATATAATTACATAAAGAATTATAACGTAACCAACTACTACACCAACTCCAGCTGTTTCATCTGCTGCTGCAGCAGCTGTTCAACTTAATAAATCACTTATTGTATTTACTACATCACGCTCCTAAAGTTACTTCATCAGCTGTTGTAGTATGTCCCCTACTCGTGTAAACTGGATTAGCCACTACATAATTTGTTACCACCTCGAGACGTCAATGTCTTCTTTAGCTACACAACAACAAAACATCAGCACATTCTTTCTTGTCCTGGAATATGAATCTCGTCTGTAAACATGTGACCTGGTTTCTCTGAAGGAACAAGGAGTCAAGGTGTGTGTTCTGCTCTACAAAGAAGTGGAGCTTGCTCTTGGCATCAACAGTGAACACAGCAAGCGGACCCTTATGGACTTGCACCCCAACATCAAGGTGCGCCCCGTCAACCATCCTGCCGTCTGATCCAGACCATCTAATGTTTCTACTTCAACAGGTGATGAGACACCCGGACCATGTGTCCTCTGTTGTGGTCCTCTGGGCTCATCATGAGAAGATGGTCGCTATTGACCAGACGGTGGCATTTGTTGGAGGGCTGGACTTGGCTTTTGGGAGGTGGGACGACAGCAAGTACCGCCTAACTGACCTGGGGGTGAAACAACGGAGAAACGATCCTACAGAGGTGGACTCAAAAACCGATCCAGAGGTAAGGAACCTTTGTCTTTGTTCTTGGGACTTTGAGGTCGTCACCTCTGTGTACTTCAGGAGAACGGTGTTGCAGATTCTTCAGAGAAAATGGGAGCGAATGTGAGTTTGGAGCTGAAACCTGAAGACCTTAAGCAAAACTCTAAACTCTGGCTCGGCAAAGACTACAGTAACTTCATCAAGAGAGACTGGGTCCAGCTAGACCGGCCTTTTGAAGGTGCTACCTCACCTTTGAGCTAAACTAATGATCCAGGAAAATTCTCTGACTAAACTCCTGAACTCTCCTCAGATAACATTGACCGCACTTGTATACCTCGCATGCCTTGGCGAGATCTTCATGCAGCTATTCATGGACAATCAGCCAGAGATTTATCTCGACACTTCATCCAGCGATGGAACTTCACCAAGGTCCGTCGTCCGGCTAGTGCTAATGAAGTTTCAAATGAATGTTTTGTGCGGGATGCGATGTGCTAATCAATTTAGACTTCTCTTAAACACACTGTGGCATGTACCTTAAACTAACTGTGGCATGTACCTTAAACTAACCGTGGCATGTGTCTTAAAGACACTGTGGCATGTGTCTTAAAGACACTCTGGCATGTATCTTAAAGACACTGTGGCATGTATCTTAAAGACACTGTGGCATGTACCTTAAACTAACTGTGGCATGTACCTTAAACTAACTGTGGCATGTACCTTAAACTAACCGTGGCATGTGTCTTAAAGACACTGTGGCATGTATCTTAAAGACACTGTGGCATGTGTCTTAAAGACACTGTGGCATGTATCTTAAAGACACCGTGGCATGTATCTTAAAGACACTGTGGCATGTACCTTAAAGACACTGTGGCATGTACCTTAAAGACACTGTGGCATGTACCTTAAAGACACAGTGGAATGTATCTTAAAGACACTGTGGCATGTACCTTAAAGACACTGTGGCATGTACCTTAAAGACACTGTGGCATGTACCTTAAAGACACCGTGGCATGTATCTTAAAGAAACTGTGGCATGTACCTTTAAGACACTGTGGCATGTATCTTAAAGACACTGTGGCATGTATCTTAAAGACACCGTGGCATGTATCTTAAAGACACCGTGGCATGTATCTTAAAGACACTGTGGCATGTACCTTAAAGACACTGTGGCATGTACCTTAAAGACACTGTGGCATGTACCTTAAAGACACCGTGGCATGTATCTTAAAGACACCGTGGCATGTATCTTAAAGACATTGTGGCATGTATCTTAAAGACACCGTGGCATGTATCTTAAAGACACTGTGGCGTGTGTCAAACTATACCACAAGTAACAAGTTTGTGTTCCTTAAGTGTTGAGTAAGTTATTTAACCTTGTATTGTTTTTGATTGTTTAAGCACTTTGTGACCCTGGTCTGAGAAAGAGATTTGCAAATAATCATCTTCTTGGCACAAGTATAGTGTATAGTACTAGATAATATGCAGCAGCGACTTTCGTGCCACGAGAGCTTGAGCATACACCAAAGTGACGCTTCAGCAGAGTTGTCTTGAGCTTCCAACATTTTATCCTTTCACTTTTTTTCCACTTAACTTCATCTCTTAACCTAAAGTTCTTCATTTTCAGATCTTCAAGAGCAAGTACAAGGATGATTTCTATCCATACCTTCTGCCCAAGTCTCACAGTACTGCTGATCTACTGCCATTTGCTGTGCCAGGTTCTCAGAAGGCCAGAGTGCAGGTAAATGTTCCCTCAGTTCTCATCGTTGTGTGGCTTCTTAAAAGGAAGTGTTACTTACAGTTTTAACAAACAGAAATGAAGACAGTTTCAGTTATTTCTAACAGCGTTCATCCACTCACAAATCTGCAGTGCGACAAAGAAACCGCGTTTTGACGTTTTGACGTTGAGCTCATGTGTTTTGTTGCGGCAGATGGCTGAACAAGAGTGAAGCCTGCGGAGCACAAATCACAAAGAGCTCAGAGGGAACAAAAGCATCCTGAATCTGTGCCAGGGACACAAGTCTTGGTGTCATATTTGCTTGAGGTGGCTCTGGAGCTGTGGGAGACTCTCCAGCGAGTGTCTCAGACCTCCTCCTCAGTGTCGCAGCCACCATCTCTAATCTCTCTAAAACACTCTTTTTCCTTGTGATCAGCAGGTGAATGCTTGGGTGGAACATCACTCTGTATGTAGGTCACCTTTACAGGTGTGGCTCAAAAGAATCATGTTTCCTGATATATTCCCTGGGACAAATGTTTCACCTTACAAATAAAATAGTATTTTGAGCCTCTTCTGTAAACTCTGTGAACTTATATTAAATGTTATAGAATTAAAGTATTTTTTCACTTTTGTCTCTACAAGAGACACTTGGTTATATATAAGTAAAGTACTCCAACTGAGAAGGTATTAAACCTCACAAATCACTTACACTACTAGGTTTTTATTCACAGATTACAATTTGGACCAAATTACCAACACATTAAGCCACTTTTATAATGGGCAGCTTTGAGGTTCTCCTTTCTTTACCTTTGTCTTCTTTTTCTTTAACACTCTCAAACATGTGGAACGACTTTCCTCAACACAAATATAAGACCTCCTGGATGTTGAGGTCATCAAAACTGAAAAAGTCTCGAATGATCCCAGAAAGTTCTTCTTCTTCAAAAGCTTTTCTTTGAGAAAGTGGATCCAACAGTCACTGGATCACAAAGTCCAGCAGTTTTGATTCCTTCTTCAACATGTCCGGCCAGTCACTGATGGCTCTCACCCCATGTAGAGTGACTCTTCCTCTGTCATGTTCTCAGGTGTTGCGATCTGCTGATCGCTGGTCCACAGGAACCTGTGAGAACTCCATCCTCAAAGCCTACATCCACAGCATCGAGAGCAGCGAACACTTCATCTACATCGAGGTGAATGTTTTTCATCGCAGCTGCTCTCTGTGAAAAAGTCAACCTTTGATGCTTTGATGAAGAAATTTGAATGTGAATGACCTTGTTTTGATACTTCATGAACTGTGTTGCTCTTTTGAATCTTTCTGGAGGGAGAATTTCTCTCTTGACCTTCGTGATCTTGAGCACCTACTGACTTCCATGACCGTTGGCTCCCACTGAGCCTCCATCTGCTGCTCTCCTCAGAACCAGTTCTTCATCAGCTGTGCCGACGACAAGACGGTCTATAACGGCATCGGCGACGCCATCGTCGACCGCATCCTGCGTGCGTTCAGGTCAGAGCGAGTGACGTCTGTGATGTTAACGTTCTTCTGCACAATTACTGACATGAAATCAAAATACTGTCCATCATTTGTCCCTTTGTCTTTTTATTTTCTTTCTTTCATTTTTCTTTCCTTATTGTCTTAACTTCTCTCCTTTTTTGTTTCCAGTCAGTTTCCTCTGTTTTTGTTCTCTGTTCATCCGATGTCCACTCTTTCAGTTTGTCTCTCCTTCTCTCCTTTGAAAGTCTTTATGTATCCGTCGTCATTCTGTACATTTTCATCTCAGTTGTTTTTTTAGTTCAACATCCATCACTCATCAGTTTGTCTTTATTGACATCATCTGTCTTCTTATCCTTCGTTCCACTTCAGAGAGAAGAAGAAATATCGTGTCTACGTGGTGATTCCTCTACTTCCTGGGTTCGAGGGTGACATCGTCTCTGGAGGAGGAAACGCCATCAGAGCGATCCTACATTTCACTTACAGGTGAGAAGGGATCAGCAGCACGAAAAATCAACCGAAATGACGTGTGTTCTGTCATCTGGTCCTGCAGGACGATCAGTCGAGGAGAACACTCCATCCTGTCCAGACTTGCCGAGAGTAAGTTCACCTCCTCGACAAACCTCCATCTCCTCCTTCTTAACATTTCTCTCTTTTTCTTTCCGTGTTTCCACTTAAAACTCAAGCTACCCGTCTTAGGTATCTGACATTCCGTTTCACTCTCCACCTGCACTCCTTCTCTCTGAGAGGACGGAGCTTCTAATGAAGGTTTTGTGGTTTATAGTGGAGGACCAGTGGATGGAGTACATCACCATCTGCAGCCTCAGAACTCACTCCACTCTGGCTGAGTCACTCATCACTGAACTCATCTACGTCCACAGCAAGACCCTCATTGCTGACGACCGCTGCTACATTATTGGTGAGTCACCTCCAGCTCTGGGAACATCTAGTTTTCATGTCTTGTTGGTCATGAAATGCATCGTTTGGCTTTTGTTTGATTTCCCAACGATGTCTTCCCTGGCGTCCAGGCTCGGCGAACATCAACGACCGCAGCATGCTGGGCAGCAGAGACAGCGAGCTGGCTGTGTTCGTGGAGGACGAAGAAAGAGTTCCCTCCATTATGGGCGGTCAGGAGTACCAGGCGGGTCCACTTGCCCTTGCCCTACGCAAAGAGTGTTTCCGGTCCGAACATTCACCTCAGACATGAGCAGAGATCACCAACTGCTATGTGACCTTTTTGTTCTTTTTCCCAGGGTTCTGGTCGGAGCCGATTCGGACCCTAGCATCAACATCGATGACCCCGTCAGCGACGAGTTTTTTTTCATGATCTGGAACTCTACGGCCAAACTGAACGCTCTCATTTACGACAAGGTACCAACTAGAGATGGACCGATATCTTTCCTTCAGGCCCGATACCGATTATTAGTAGTTAAGGAGGCCTATAACTGATATTTGGAGCCGATATTCATTTTCAGTAAAAGTCAATCTATTGGCATCAATTTTTGAGTAATATAAACGCCAACACTTAACGCTTCTTTTTTTTTTTACTAAACATCAACATCATTGGTTTTTAAATAACAAAATCTTTTCTCCTCTTTGCTGTGAGCGTGAATGGCATGCCCAGCCTTCACTGCTGATTGGCTGTTACCTGTGCTGTGGCTCTGTGTGGAACCAATCATATGTGTTGTTGGTGGAAGACAGAGTCGTGACTGGAGTCGGAGCCAAAATAACCCAGTTTTAAATTGATCTCTTATCGGCTGTTGGATTATCAAAAAGGACAATGCGCCTTAAAATACCGATTATCGGTCTATCCCGAGTCAAGACATGGAGTGAAGAAGAAAAGTCACGTGAAATCATTTCTCTCCGGTTAAACTACATTTCTAAGGTGATTTCAAAACCTTTCGACTAAGTGACCAAAGGTTGTTTTTTTTTCTTGGTTATTTTTGAACATGTTTATTTAGACTTTTATTACTTGTGCGTTCTTTCACTGCAAAGCCCACTTTATATCTGTAGGATCATCAGTGTTTTAGTTTAGTTTCATATAATCAGATCTGTGGATCAGAATCTACTGATGTTTCCTGAACTTCCGGACCAGAGGAGAGAAATCCTTCCAGACTGTTGCTCCTAAGCTTTGGAACCATCTCTGTGTTTGATGATCTACTGACTCCTTCAAGAAACATCTGTGTTGATGATCTACTGACTCCTTCAAGAAACATCTGTGTTTGATGATCTACTGATTCCTTCAAGAAACATCTGTGTTTGATGATCTACTGACTCCTTCAAGAAACATCTGTGTTTGATGATCTACTGACTCCTTCAAGAACCATCTCTGTGTTTGATGATCTACTGACTCCTTCAAGAACCATCTCTGTGTTTGATGATCTACTGACTCCTTCAAGAAACATCTGTGTTTGATGATCTACTGACTCCTTCAAGAAACACCTGTGTTTGATCTACTGACTCCTTCAAGAAACATCTGTGTTTGATGATCTACTGACTCCTTCAAGAAACACCTGTGTTTGATGATCTACTGACTCCTTCAAGAAACATCTGTGTTTGATGATCTACTGACTCCTTCAAGAAACATCTGTGATATATTTTAACTGTGAATTGTTTGGTTGTTTAAGAGCTTTGTGACCCTGGTCTGAGAAACATCTTTACGAATAATAATTTCTTACTAACTTACTTAGTTGTATAAAGATGCATTAAACCATCTTTAATCAATATTTATTGTACATTTTGGTTGGATTCATTCCAAATAAGTTTTTATATTCTATTCCATTTTTTTTCTCCATATTCACTGATTTCTGTTGAGCAGGTAGTGACACAATTCAAACTATTTTCTTTTTAGAGCTTTTATTGACATTGTTTTGTCTGTTAAAGTAGTTCTTTGTGTTACTGAAATATAGTCCGTGGCTGGAACCGTATGTCGTGTCTTGTCACATAACAAGTGTTCGTCAGAGAAAGTTTCTGCTCCGTTAAAAACGTCTCTCAGTGTTTCTGTTGTTAGTTTCACGCTGAAGCGACACAAACGTTAAACTGGTTCACACTGGACTCCAACTGTCTCTGACTCCTGCACTGCTTTGTTTCAGGTCTTTCGTTGTCTTCCAAGCAACAGCATCCACAACATGGTCCTGCTGAAGGAGTACACCACCAAAGATCCCCTCTGTGACTCGGACCCGGACCAGGCGAGGAAAGAGCTGGAGCGGGTCCAGGGTCTGGTGGTCCACTTCCCCCTGAAGTTCCTGGTGGAGGAGAACCTGCTGCCTCCGCTCAACACCAAGGAAGGGATGGTGCCTGTGGGTCTGTGGACGTAGAGATGGTCCTGGAGCCACAAACATGTTCAACAAGGTTTCTTCAGCAGTCCTGCTCCATCAGACACCCATGTTCTCACGTCGAGCTCATCTGGGAACGGAGTGTTCGCTTCAGGGCAGGTGGGCGACTCTCGTCTCAACGCCCTCGTAGGCCTCGCTCAGATAGATCCTGGTTGTTATGGCAACACATACAAAGCAGTGACTGGATTTTGAGTGAAATTTGTATCGTATGACTTTCAAAAGCACAAATGAAGTCTTCAGTTGAAAGACTGTTGAGTTTTTCAGTTGTTTGTTCAAAAGTTTAACTTGATCTTCTTTCTTATTAAGGAACCACAGTTTGTAACAGAACGGATCAAAACCACTTATGACATTGAATTACTGTGTTATGATAGAAGATATAGTAATATGTCATGTTCTACATTATCACCTTAACCAGTGGTTTAACTCATGTAGGTTAGGTTAGTTAGAATGTTATTGATCCCCTGATTTAACTAACTTTTTGGGTGAAAACTTTCCTCTGATCCTCTTTTGACCTCCATATATAAATAGAGATTATTATTATTATTATTATTATTATTATTATAGTGTGTTCATTTCATCGTCATCATTCGTTTAAAGACTTTATTAGTGTAGTTGTAGTAGTAGTAGTAGTAGTAGTAGTAGAGCAAAAGCCTTCTATTGTGTGATGTGCAGACGGTTTCATATGTTCTCATGACGTCTGATGGACCAAATGTTCTCCTAGAAAAACGACCTTGACATTATTATATTTGAATATTTGAACATGTTACTGTATTTGAGTTACTGATCCAAACTGAACTTTGTGTGGATCATGTCTAGAGTTACACTAAATAACACTTCTTACTAATATGTCTGTTTTCATCTTAATAAAATGAAATGAAGTTTTAAAGTGTGTTGGTCTTTTGTGTGTTTTTGTTTCTCTCCTTTATGGAGGAAGTGTTACTTAACTTGTGAATAAACAAACGCTTCTCTGCGTGTCCCTGCTGCGCTACCGTAGTGGACGACAACAGTGTCTGCGCAGCAACATTTCATGAGGATCAGTGGGAGGAAGAGGCTCAACATGGCGAGATAACAAGTTTCGCAGCAACATTTCATGAAGATCAGTGGGAGGAAGAGGCTCAACATGGCGAGATAACAAGTATTTGAGCAACATTTCACTGAACTTCCAAGTCTCGCCGCATCGACGACACATTTCAGATTCCAGGTGCGCAGTTTCTAAGTATTACGGTAGACACAAAATGGAAGCAGGACGAAAGTTTGTCTTTTATTTTGGCGTCATTTCTTCCTCAGAGAAGCTCGTCTCAGCAGAACCGTCGGTTCCGCTCTGACGTGTTGCTGTCGTCATTCTTCAGCCTCAGGTTCTGGTTCGGTGCGGAAGGACTGAGACGCCATCATCAGATTCTTGGTTCTTCTCTCGGTTCTGCTGCGACATGAACGAGTCCAACACCTGAGAGCAGCTGATCTGGACCAGAACCGAGGGACACCTGAGGACAGTCTAGTCTTCATCTGAACACCGAGAGCTTCTGAAGACGAGCTCGTCTCGCGAGGAACTCAACGATCGCCTGGACTGGTTCTGGTTCTGGTCGAGCAGGATCTATATCTCGTCCACTTGAAAGACTGAGGTCCAGTCAACTCTGGACAGAATGTCTGAAAACGCGCCCACGAGAAGCCTGGACGACATCGACCTGTCCGCCCTCAGAGTGAGTTCTGTCTTCTTGTCTTCTTGTCTCACATCATGTCTTCTCGTCCCACATCTTGTCTTCTTGTCTCACATCTTGTCTTCTTGTCTCACATCATGTCTTCTCGTCTCACATCTTGTCTTCTTGTCTCACATCATGTCTTCTCGTCTCACATCTTGTCTTCTTGTCTCACATCTTGTCTTCTCGTCTCACATCATGTCTTCTCGTCTCACATCTTGTCTTCTCATCTCACATCTTGTCTTCTCGTCTCACATCTTGTCTTCTTGTCAAACATCTTGTCTTCTCGTCTCACATCTTGTCTTCTTGCTTCACATCTTGTCTTCTCGTCAAACATCTTGTCTTCTCGTCTCACATCTTGTCTTCTCGTCTCACATCTTGTCTTCTCGTCAAACATCTTGTCTTCTCGTCAAACATCTTGTCTTCTCGTCACACATCTTGTCTTCTCGTCTCACATCTTGTCTTCTCGTCAAACATCTTGTCTTCTCGTCTCACATCTTGTCTTCTCGTCTCACATCTTGTCTTCTCGTCAAACATCTTGTCTTCTCGTCAAACATCTTGTCTTCTCGTCTCACATCTTGTCTTCTCGTCTCACATCTTGTCTTCTCGTCAAACATCTTGTCTTCTCGTCAAACATCTTGTCTTCTCGTCACACATCTTGTCTTCTCGTCTCACATCTTGTCTTCTCGTCAAACATCTTGTCTGCTCGTCTCACATCTTGTCTTCTCGTCTCACATCTTGTCTTCTCGTCAAACATCTTGTCTTCTCGTCAAACATCTTGTCTTCTCGTCAAACATCTTGTCTTCTCGTCAAACATCTTGTCTTCTCGTCAAACATCTTGTCTTCTCGTCTCACATCTTGTCTTCTCGTCAAACATCTTGTCTTCTCGTCACACATCTTGTCTTCTCGTCAAACATCTTGTCTTCTTGTCTCACGTCTTGTCTTCTCGTCTCACGTCTTGTCTTCTCGTCTCACATCTTGTCTTCTCGTGTCACATCTTCTCGTCTCACATCTTGTCTTCTCGTCTCACATCTTCTTGTCTCACATCTTGTCTTCTTGTCTCACGTCTTGTCTTCTCGTCTCACATCTTGTCTTCTCGTCTCACATCTTGTCTTTTCGTGTCACATCTTCTTTTCTCACATCTTGTCTTCTCGTCAAACATCTTGTCTTCTCGTCAAACATCTTGTCTTCTCGTCTCACATCTTGTCTTCTCGTCTCACATCTTTTCTTCTTGTCAAACATCTTGTCTTCTCGTCAAACATCTTGTCTTCTCGTCTCACATCCTGTCTTCTCGTCAAACATCTTGTCTTCTCGTCTCACATCTTGTCTTCTCGTCTCACATCTTGTCTTCTCGTCTCACATCTTGTCTTCTCGTCTCACATTTTGTCTTCTCGTCTCACATCTTGTCTTCTGGTCACACATCTTGTCTTCTCGTCACACATCTGTCTTCTCGTCTCACATCTTGTCTTCTCGTCACACATCTTGTCTTCTCGTCAAACATCTTGTCTTCTCGTCAAACATCTTGTCTTCTCGTCAACATCTTGTCTTCTCGTCTCACATCTTGTCTTCTCGTCACACATCTTGTCTTCTCGTCACACATCTTGTCTTCTCGTCTCACATCTTGTCTTCTCGTCAAACATCTTGTCTTCTCGTCAAACATCTTGTCTTCTCGTCTCACATCTTGTCTTCTCGTCAAACATCTTGTCTTCTCGTCAAACATCTTGTCTTCTCGTCTCACATCTTGTCTTCTCGTCTCACATCTTGTCTGCTCGTCTCACATCTTGTCTTCTCGTCAAACATCTTGTCTTCTCGTCAAACATCTTGTCTTCTCGTCAAACATCTTGTCTTCTCGTCTCACATCTTGTCTTCTCGTCTCACATCTTGTCTTCTCGTCTCACATCTTGTCTTCTCGTCTCACATCTTGTCTGCTCGTCTCACATCTTGTCTTCTCGTCAAACATCTTGTCTTCTCGTCTTGTCTTCTCGTCAAACATCTTGTCTTCTTGTCTCACATCTTGTCTCCTCGTCTAACATCTTGTCTTCTTGTCTCACATCTTGTCTTCTCGTCTCACATCTTCTTGTCTCACATCTTGTCTTCTCGTCTCACATCTTGTCTTCTCGTCTCACATCTTGTCTTCTCGTCTCACATCTTGTCTTCTCGTCTCACATCTTGTCTTCTCGTCTCACATCTTGTCTTCTCGTCTCACATCTTGTCTTCTTGTCTCACATCTTGTCTTCTCGTCTCACATCTTGTCTTCTCGTCTCACATCTTGTCTTCTCGTCTCACATCTTGTCTTCTCGTCTCACATCTTGTCTTCTCGTCTCACATCTTGTCTGCTCGTCTCACATCTTGTCTTCTCGTCAAACATCTTGTCTTCTCGTCAACATCTTGTCTTCTCGTCTCACATCTTGTCTTCTCGTCAAACATCTTGTCTTCTCGTCAAACATCTTGTCTTCTCGTCAAACATCTTGTCTTCTTGTCTCACATCTTGTCTCCTCGTCTAACATCTTGTCTTCTTGTCTCACATCTTGTCTTCTCGTCTCACATCTTCTTGTCTCACATCTTGTCTTCTCGTCTCACATCTTGTCTTCTCGTCTCACATCTTGTCTTCTCGTCTCACATCTTGTCTTCTCGTCTCACATCTTGTCTTCTCGTCTCACATCTTGTCTTCTCGTCTCACATCTTGTCTTCTTGTCTCACATCTTGTCTTCTCGTCTCACATCTTGTCTTCTCGTCTCACATCTTGTCTTCTCGTCTCACATCTTGTCCTGGCATTTTTAATTGTCGTTCTGCAAAATTGCAGGTTGTTAAATTTTCTTCTGCAATCTTGAAAATCGAGCGCAGACGGTATTTGAAAACTGTATTAAGTTATTCAAATATAAAGCACTTTCCAAGACTATTGAAATGACATCACAAAAAGCAAATGATGTCAATTACACCCTTGCAGGAGCCAAGGTCCCAAGGATGCAAATTTCCTCACGATTGTGTGAGATTTATTTTCTCTCTTCGGTTGTTACACAGGGTTGAGTCAGGAATGGTAAAGTTGAGACTTTTCAAACTGACTGTTATTGATAGTTTAGCCTCTGAACCTCCAGTGTTTTCAGTGGGCGGAGCTTAAGATAATTTACTATCACAACAACAAACACAGTGATGATACAATAGAGTCACACATCACAACAACACACACACTGATGACACAATAGAGTAACACATCACAACAACAACACACACTGATGATACAATAGAGTCACACATCACAACAACACACACACTGATGACACAATAGAGTCACACATCACAACAACACACACACTGATGACACAATAGAGTAACACATCACAACAACACACACACTGATGATACAATAGAGTCACACATCACAACAACACACACACTGATGATACAATAGAGTCACACATCACAACAACACACACACTGATGATACAATCGAGTCACACATCACAACACACACATACTGATGATACAATAGAGTCACACATCACAACACACACACACACTGATTATACAATAGAGTCACACATCACAACAACACACACACTGATGATACAATAGAGTCACACATCACAACAAACACACACCGATGACACAATAGACTCCAACATCACAACAACACGCACACACTGATGATACAATAGAGTCACACTTTACAACAACACACACACACTGATGATACAATAGAGTCACACATCACAACAACACACACACACTGATGATACAATAGAGTCACACATCACAACAACACACACACACTGATGACACAATAGAGTCACACATCACAACAACACACACTGATGATACAATAGAGTCACACATCACAACACACAAACTGATGATACAATAGAGTCGCATATCACAACAACACACACACACTGATGATACAATAGAGTCACACCTTACAACAACACACACACTGATGATACAATAGAGTCACACATCACAACAACACACACACTGATGACACAATAGAGTCACACATCACAACAACACACACACACTGATGACACAATAGAGTCACACATCACAACAACACACACACAAACACACAAACTGATGATACAATAGAGTCACACATAACAACAACACACACACACTGATAATACAATAGAATCACACATCACAACAACAACACACACACTGATGATACAATAGAGTCACATATAACAACAACAACACACACACTGATGATACAATAGAGTCACACATCACAACAACACACACTGATGATACAATAGAGTCACACATCACAACAACAACACACACACTGATGATACAATAGAGTCACACATCACAACAACAACACACACACTGATGATACAATAGAGTCACACATCACAACAACACACACGCACTGATGATACAATAGAGTCACACATCACAACAACACACACACACTGATGATACAATAGAGTCACACATCACAACAACACACACAGACTGATAGTTATAGTTAGTCCAGTTGAGAGTTGAATCTTCTGGTGTCTCTGGACTGTGGCTTCGTGTCTTTATATCTCAACTTTGGTGAACTTTAGTTTCGGGCATGAAGTGAGTTTAAGTGAAAGTTGTTGTCGACACATTATGTTCGAGTGATTCTAGGCATGATTGAAGATTCTTCACTTTTGAAAGCAAATGTCATTGTATTGTGTTTGTATCTTTTCTTTTCTCCACGTTGTCTCTTAAGTTAACTATTAAGTCATCTCTTAAGTTAACTCTTAAGTCAACTCTTAAGTCATCTCTTAAGTTAACTCTTAAGTTAACTCTTAAGTCATCTCTTAAGTTAACTCTTAAGTTAACTCTTAAGTCAACTCTTAAGTCATCTCTTAAGTTAACTCTTAAGTTAACTCTTAAGTCATCTCTTGAGTTATATATATGAGTTCTATATATATAGATCTATATATCTATATATATATAGATATATAGATCTATATATAGATCTATATATCTATAGATCTATATATCTATATATCTATATCACGCTCTTATTAACATCTATTTAAAACAATATGAAAGTAAAATGACAACTTCAATATATTTGACTGACAACAAATAATGCAATAACATTTTTTAATAATGCCCTCGGGTTTGACATGAAGTCATTTTATCATCTTCTACAGTTTATAATATTAATTAATAACATCTTCTACAGTTTATAATAATAATTAATAACATCTTCTACAGTTTATAATATTAATGAATAACATCTTCTACAGTTCATAATATTAATTAATAACATCTTCTACAGTTTATAATAATAATTAATAACATCTTCTACAGTTTATAATATTAATGAATAACATCTTGTACACTTTATAATAATAATTAATAACATCTTCTACAGTTTATAATAATAATTAATAACATCTTCTACATTTTATAATAATAATGAATAACATCTTCTACTGTTTATAATAATAATAATTAATAACATCTTGTACACTTTATAATAATAATGAATAACATCTTCTACTGTTTATAATAATAATTAATAACATCTTCTACAGTTTATAATAATAATTAATAACACCTTCTACTGTTTATAATAATAATTAGTAATTATTCATTTATAACTTAAGTATTCACTTAACTAAAGTTAAGTAAAACGTTGAATAAATAATCTCCTGATAAACATGTAATGAACGACAAGAACATGATAATTAATGACTATTAGTTTAGATTATATGTTAAAGAGTTTCGAGGCAAACAAACCATGAATACTTTATATGATTCTATGATTCTATGATTGATTCTATGATTCAATGATTGATTCAATGATTCAATGATTCTATGATTCAATGATTGATTCAATGATTCAATGATTGATTCAATGATTCAATGATTCTATGATTCAATGATTGATTCAATGATTCTATGATTCAATGATTGATTCAATGATTCAATGATTGATTCAATGATTCAATGATTGATTCAATGATTGATTCAATGATTCAATGATTGATTCAATGATTCAATGATTCTATGATTCTATGATTCAATGATTGATTCAATGATTCAATGATTGATTCAATGATTCTATGATTCAATGATTGATTCTATGATTATATGATTCAATGATTGATTCAATGATTCTATGATTCACTGATTCACTGATTGATTCAATGATTCAATGAATGATTCAATGATTGATTCAATGATTCTATGATTGATTCTATGATTGATTCAATGATTGATTGAATGATTGAATGATTGATTCAATGATTCTATGATTCAATGATTGATTCAATGATTCTATGATTCAATGATTGATTCAATGATTCTATGATTGATTCAATGATTCTATGATTCAATGATTCAATGATTGATTCAATGATTCTACGATTCTATGATTCAATGATTCTATGATTCTATGATTCACTGATTCACTGATTCACTGATGATTCAATGATTCTATGATTCAATGATTGATTCAATGATTCTATGATTGATTCAATGATTCTATGATTGATTCAATGATTGATTCAATGATTCTATGATTGATTCAATGATTGATTCAATGATTCTATGATTCAATGATTGATTCAATGATTCAATGATTGATTCAATGATTCAATGATTCAATGATTCAATGATTCTATGATTCTATGATTCAATGATTGATTCTATGATTCAGCCTCCTTCACCTCCTTCATCTCCTTCATCTCCTTTATCTCCTTCATCTCCTTCATCTCCTTCATCTCCTTCATCTCCTTCATCTCCTTTATCTCCTTTATCTCCTTTATCTCCTTCACCTCCTTCACCTTCTTCATCTCCTTTATCTCCTTCATCTCCTTCATCTCCTTCATCTCCTTTATCTCCTTCATCTCCTTCATCTCCTTCATCTCCTTCATCTCCTTCATCTCCTTCATCTCCTTTATCTCCTTTATCTCCTTTATCTCCTTCACCTCCTTCACCTTCTTCATCTCCTTTATCTCCTTTATCTCCTTCACCTCCTTCATCTCCTTCACCTCCTTTATCTCCTTCACCTCCTTCACCTCCTACACCTTCTTCACCTCCTACACCTTCTTCACCTCCTACACCTTCTTCACCTCCTTATCTCCTTTATCTCCTTCACCTCCTAACCTCTATACTGGAGTGTAATGAGAGTATGATACGATTGTAATGAGAGTGTAATGAGAGTATAATAAGATTGTAATAAGATTGTAATGAGATTGTAATGAGAGTGTAATGAGTGTAATGAGAGTGTAATGAGAGTGTAATGAGAGTGTAATGAGAGTATAATGAGAGTGTAATGAGAGTATAATGAGAGTGTAATGAGAGTGTAATGAGATCGTAATGAGAGTGTAATGAGAGTATAATGAGAGTGTAATGAGAGTGTAATGAGAGTGTAATGAGAGTGTAATGAGAGTGTAATAAGTTCCTCAGCGTACAGGAGGTCAACAGGTCATGTGACTCAACAGTCATGCCTGCAGTTGTGTTTATTATCCACTGATAAAACAAAGTTTAAAAACTGGTCAAGAGTGTTGTTTGTTTATTGTTGTGTGTTTGAGTTTGTTTGTTTGAATTCTCTTTATTTGTTGGATTATTTTAGGGCAGAAGGAGCACTAGATGAATGATGTCACTTCCTGTCTGGCCTGGAGTCACTGGATAGAAACCAACGTAGATCTAGATTTAACTTCTCAGATTGTAAATGAGTTCATAGTGAGTCCCAGAGGTTGAAAAGTGTGACATCACAAGTTATTTCCCAGAGTGTGTTCATTTGTGTTCATTGTGCGATTGTGATGTTAAATGTTGCGACACAGATGGTTATTAAGAAGTGAAGGTTCCATCAAACGAGGTGAGATTGAACCAAATGTCATGATCAGAACTTGAGGAACCTTGAGTTGATAGAGTTCTACCTTCTTCAGATCTACATTTGCAATTTTCACACAAAATAAAATAAATATTTGGCCAATTGTCCTTGAAAAACTGTGTCGGGTGACATGCAGGAAGTCTTTCTAAACGACAGGAAGTGTTTCCCTGACAGAGTTACTCTTATCAAGCACTGATTGTTATTATTTCTGCTACGATCATCTCAGGTTCTATGAGTTCAGACTCTTTCAGGCTCAAATATCAAACAAACTTACTTCATATCTCAAAAACACACGTACTTCTTGATGTTCAACATGTTTATTTGATTATTATTAACTGTGTCACTGCAGAGAAGAATATTCAGAAAACAAGTATATTAGTTGGACCTGGAGTGGCGTCGAAGTGTTGATGTTGTCGATCAATCTTTTCTTTCAACACCAGATGGTGTTTCTGTGAAGAACCAACTCTAGTCTAACTTCCTCAAACCATTGAGTTTTATTTGCTTCGTACAGAAGATTTTGAGGAAGATTCTCCAGCAGTAGTTTGTTTTCTTCCTGCGATCTCAGCCCACACTGTAGTTTGTGGTGCTGGTGGCGCCGGAGCATCAGTGTACCTTCTATCGTTCCTCTCATCCCACTCTCTCTTCACTGGATGTGGGTAACTTGACCGCCTCTGCTTCGCCGCCCACTCGCTTCTTTCCTTTCTGTTTCCTCACGTCTCTCGTCGGTTCTGCAGCTTCAGTTCTACCATCATGTCTGAATGTTCCTCCTGAGGAACATCTCCTGCCATAGAAGGACGTGTTACTGGAGGATGAAAGCAGGACGTGTCGCTGTAGCTTCTCAACCTACAGCCTGGACACTCGTCTTGAAGCTGTAGCTCCTACGACACCCACCGTCTCTGGAGATGTGAAGACGAATCAAAAACTCTTGGATCTCTAATCAAGAGTCGATGATTGACGTCTGAACGCGAACAAGAGAACCTGAGACACTATAATAATAACTCGACACTATAACGTAAGGAATGAAGTGCTACGAGATCTTAAGACGAGCAACACATCATGTCAAAGGTCAGACGTGTCTGAAGGCTGTGCTGGTCGACATGAATTCAACGCCAACATTGTGTTTTTAAAGATGCATTTCATCATTTTTGTGTTTTTTTTCAAGCATAATGTTGAGCTTTAAAGACTCACAAGAAGAAGAAACCCTTGACCTCATGCAAGTGTTCTTGTCTTCAGGATCCAGCAGGAATCTTCGAGCTGGTCGAGGTCGTCGGCAACGGGACGTATGGACAAGTTTACAAGGTGAGACCATGAAGGTCCTCTTAGTGACTGAGCTGCTACTTAAACATGTGATTTATGTTTGTCCACATTTATTTTATTCATGCTTTATTTTGCATTAATAGTGTAAGTTATACAAACCAGTGATTTATATATATTTAAATCTCAACTTGTCTTTAACATCAGTTAATAGTTTTATACAATCTTTCATTTTATTTGTATTCTTCCGTTCATCTTACCGATAAACTACTAGAATTAAACATGTTGTTCTTGTTCAGCCTCATGTGTCGTCGCTGAAGACGCTGGTCGTTACTTCAGTAAATGTTCCAGACTTTTGCTCTTCATGTGCCGTCGGTTCTTCTTCCTCAGGTTTATGTTCTGTTTTCTAACTGTGAACATGTTTGTCCCTCTTTTACTTCAATAAACATTACTTTACAGGCAGTTCTTGTGTTTCTTGTGAGGTGAAGGTCATATTTGTTTCTTTCACACGTATGATGTCGAAAGAACCAACAAGAATATTCTCTTCACTTATTTATTTCCTGAAGGACACGACTGAAGTCAAAACGAGACTCGGCGACAAAAAATGTGGTTTAAAATAGTTGTTTATTGAGTTTCCTTCTTTAACCGACACAAAAACCTTCTAAAGGCTGATTCTTGTGAACCTGGTCTCCTCAGGGCCGTCATGTGAAGACCGGCCAGCTGGCGGCCATCAAGGTGATGGACGTGACGGAGGAGGAAGAGGAAGAAATCAAGGCTGAGATCAACATGCTGAAGAAGTACAGTCACCACAGGAACATCGCCACGTACTACGGTGCTTTCGTGAAGAAGAGTCCGCCGGGACACGACGACCAGCTCTGGGTGAGTTGAAGATCTCGTCCATTCAAAGCTCACAGACCTCCAGGTTCACAAAAACCTTTATATTCAGTTCCTGAACTGCTGTGATCTCCACATGTTCCACGAGATCACGGGTATAGAACTGTTCTTGTCAAGTTGCAATCAAAGCCATGACCTCCTGCTATGAGGTGATAAAGTCCTAGTATTGCCAGCTCGTCTCTGACGGTTGAGTCTAGATCAAATGTCCTTGAATACTTTAGTGAGGATGTCCATTAACTGAAATCATGTAATGTTCTCCATGTTTTCCAAACTGTCGCTCCTTCTCGTGACACTTCGTGACGCAGCGTTTGGTGAAACTAAAGATTTAAAACCGCTTTAGATGCTCGTTCATGAGGGGATGGTCCACGGGCCAGTCCTTCAAAGATCTGCTCTGAAACCTGCTGAGATCTGTGTGGTCAACACTGATGTCTCTGGTCTGCTGTAGCTGGTGATGGAGTTCTGTGGGGCGGGTTCAGTGACTGACCTGGTGAAGAACACGAAGGGCAGCTCTCTGAAGGAAGACTGGATCGCCTACATCTGCAGGGAGATCTTACGGGTCTGCAGTTTGAATGTCCAAACAAATCTATGTTCTTCTCTTGAACACTTTGCCTCCTCGATCAGGGCCTCTCTCACCTCCACGCCCACAAAGTCATCCACCGCGACATCAAGGGCCAGAATGTTCTGCTCACGGAGAACGCTGAAGTCAAACTGGGTATGTTTGGAACTGTGGAAGCAAATGTCTGCGATCGTCGTCTCACTCCTGAGATCGTCGTCTCACTCCTCACTCTTCAACCCTCAGTTGATTTCGGGGTCAGTGCCCAGCTGGACCGAACCGTGGGCCGCAGGAACACCTTCATCGGGACCCCCTACTGGATGGCGCCGGAGGTCATCGCCTGCGATGAAAACCCAGACTCGACCTACGACTACAGGGTAGGAGTTCCACAGAAGTATCTTCATTAAAGCTCTCTCTCTCTCTTTCTCTCTCTCTCGCTCTCTCTCTCTCTCTATCTCTCGCTCGCTCGCTCTCTCTCTCTCGCTCTCTCTCTCGCTCTTTCTCGATCTCGCGCCCTCTCTCTCTCGCTCTCTCTCGATATCGTGCCCTCTCTCTCTCACTCGCTCTCTCTCGCCCTCTCTCTCTCGCTCTCTCTCGCCCTCACTCTCTCTCGCTCTCGCCCGCTCTCTCTCGATCTCGCTCTCTCTCGCTCTCTCTCGATCTCGCGCCCTCTCTCTCTCTGTCGCTCTCTCTCGCTCTCTCTCGCTCTCGCCCTCTCTCTCTCACTCTCACTCTCTCTCGCCCTCGATCTCGTGCCCTCTCACTCTCGCCCTCTCTCTCGCTCTCTCTCGATCTCGCGCCCTCTCTCTCTCGATCTCGCTCTCTCTCTCTCACTCTCAATCGCGCTCTCTCTCACTCGCTCTCTCTCTCGCTCTCTCACTCTCTCTTGCTCTCTCTCGATCTCGCTCTCTCTCTCTCTCTCTCGCCCTCTCGATCTCGCGCTCTCGCCCTCTCGCTCTCGCCCTCTCGATCTCGCACTCTCACTCTCTCTCGCTCTCGCTCTCGCACTCTCACTCGCTCTCGCTCTCGCTCTCTCTCTCTCTCTCACTCTCTCTCGCCCTCTCTCTCTCGCTCTCTCGCGCTCTCTCTCGCCCTCTCTCACTCTCTCTCGCTCTCGCCCTCTCTCTCTCGCTCTCTCTCTCACTCTCTCTCGCGCTCTCTCTCACTCGCTCTCTCTCGCCCTCTCTCTCTCACTCTCTCTCTCTCTCGCTCTCTCTCTCACTCTCTCTCGCGCTCTCTCACACTCGCTCTCTCTCGCCCTCTCTCTCTCGCCCTCGCCCTCTCTCTCTCGCCCTCTCTCGCTCTTTCTCACTCGCTCTCTCTCGCCCTCTCTCTCTCGCCCTCTCTCTCTCGCTCTCTCTCTACTATACGGCTAATTCTCTTGTTTATTTGTAAACGCATTTATATTTGACTTACTCTCTATTTACTTCACGCTTTTTTATTTTTAATGTTTAAAAACATTTTCTTTTATATTTTTGGTTTGTAAAATCATTGAAAACGAATAAAGTATAATATTTCTAAACTAATATTATGAACAAAGCAAACCTTGTAATGTTTAGTTGTTCTAACCAGAGAACTTGTGTCCTTCAGAGCGACATCTGGTCGTTAGGAATCACTGCCATCGAGATGGCCGAAGGAGCGCCGCGTGAGTCTCGGATTTACTGTCAAATGTTCCATAACGTGGCAGAGAATTCATTCAGTTTCATCGAAATCTGCTTTTCTCACTTCACAGCCACGCAAATACGTTTTGTTGACACTTGTGTGACAAGAGTTGTGTGATTGACTGAGTACATGTTCACACATGCGACACTCGTGACTAAACCAGTTCAGTCTGAGGAAAGTAAAGCTTTCTTCGCTAAACATAATCTTGAAGTCCAGGCTTGAAGGACGAGTCAAGCGCTCAGAGAACACAGACCTCCTCCAAGCATCTCATTTCCTACCAGGATGTCTTTGAAGCCAATACTATTGCAAACCAACTCCTGATGGCTGCAGTGAAAACTTACTCGCACAACACACATTCATTAAGGAAGAAGGGAGCTGCAGCTCTCTCTCCACAGAGAGTGACGTCTGTCTTTGTAAGACCATCTGATATCTGATATAAACCAAATTCTTCTTCACTGCACTGAAGCTACCGGTCAGGTTTAGCTGCCGACCTTGACTGGGATCTCAATGACTCACAATCCTTCTTACATTCAGCGCAACACTGAGCCTGAGGCCGCGAGAAGGTTGGATAACAGTAGCTGGTCTAGTTTGAGGAGAACATCTAGTATCAAACACACTTGCTGACATTATGGAGCTGTAATCTCTCACTGTTGTCCTCTCCAGCTCTTTGTGACATGCACCCCATGAGGGCGCTCTTCCTCATCCCCCGAAACCCTCCGCCTAAACTGAAGTCCAAGAAGTGGTGAGTCTTTCTTTTTTTATCAACCGACCCCACGAACCTGCTTCACGTCTGGATTCTCTTTCTTTTATGAACAACAAACACAGACGCAAACCTTCACTAGTTCTGTGGTGAGCCTGAAGTTTTGTTAGTTAGTAGCAACCAAAGTACTTCATTGTGGAGTACGTGTGCGTGTTTGCTAGTTAAGTTCAAAAAGTTGATCAAACCAAGGGTTTATTGGCTGAACTGTTATTATACAAATATTCATTTGTAATAATTGACAATAAGGATATCAAGAAAGAAAGAAACAGACGAAAACTTTTCCTTTTCTTTAGACCAGTGTTTTTGAACCACGGATCGTCGGGTGTGTTGATCAACAATTAACACATGTTTGTAGTTTCACTTTTTGTTATTAAATTATTCACAAACTTCAGAAAAAAATTGAAAGAATTATAAACTTTGATGCTTTTAACCTTTTCTACGAGAGTCTCTAGTTGGTCATCAGTAACTTAAAGTCTTCTGAGTAAAGTATGTTCTCACAAATGTTGAGCATATTTGATGAAGGTAGATCTTCTGGACTTCAAAGAATCATCTCTGAACATCTCTGGCTGCAGGTGAAGAATATGTTTCCATCCCTCCGACGTGATGCTGCAACGAAAACACGACTGGATTCTGTTTTCAAGAAGAAAATCAAAAATGTTGGCTTTTTACTTTTTAATTTACTTTTCTTTGGATGTGTGTTTCTGTGACGCTTCATAAAGAACGTTTCTCTCTGTCGAGGTTCGCAGCATATTTCAGAAAAACTCCCTCGTAGCTGCTGCTCTCAGAGGTCGTCACAATAACTCAGAGGTCGTCACAATAACTCAGAGGTCGTCACAATAACTCAGAGGTCGTCACAATAACTCAGAGGTCGTCACAATAACTCAGAGGTCGTCACAAAACTCAGAGGTCATCACAATAACTCAGAGGTCATCACAATAACTCAGAGGTCAGTCACAATAACTCAGAGGTCATCACAATAACTCAGAGGTCGTCACAATAACTCAGAGGTCGTCACAATAACTCAGAGGTCGTCACAATAACTCAGAGGTCATCACAATAACTCAGAGGTCATCACAATAACTCAGAGGTCATCACAATAACTCAGAGGTCGTCACAATAACTCAGAGGTCGTCACAATAACTCAGAGGTCGTCACAATAACTCAGAGGTCGTCACAATTCTCTCTTTTCTTATGCGTCTCTGTTAGATGAAGATGAAGATGATGATGAACATATGACTCTTTTCTAACGAGTCGCTATGAAGATGTTCGAGATAAATCACGCTTTTTGTCTCACTTCGTCTCACTCTCGGTTTTTGTTGTCATGACGTATTTGGACTTTAAATGAAAATATTTAACTTGGCAAGGTTTGCCGTGTTTGTAGTGAAGTGTGTGATGATGTCGACCCGGCATAACGGTTGTCCTCGTGTTCTCCAGGAACAGCTGCAGGACGTCTGGAGAAGTCTAAACTGAATGACTCTCTAACCTCCCGCATCTTTCTAGGTCCAAGAAGTTTGTGGACTTCATAGAAGGTTGCCTGGTCAAGACCTACCAGAGTCGTCCATCCACAGAACAGCTGCTCAAACACACCTTCATCAGGGACCAGCCCACAGAGCGCCAGGTCCGAATCCAGCTCAAAGACCACATCGACCGCACTCGCAAGAAAAGGGGGGAGAAAGGTGAGCGAGATGTTTCATCCTGAACTCCTTCGCTGATGAACCATTGACCTTCAGAGGAGACGGAGTACGAGTACAGCGGGAGCGATGAGGAGGACGAGAACCGAGGAGATGACAGAGAGTCGAGGTGATCACTCTTCTTACTCTTCAAACCGATGTAAAGTAGATTCATTGAACTCTTAGTGACGTTTTCATAAACGAATGAAAACAGACTTTCCTTCCACCTCAAGATCAGCACGTGCTTCATGTTCATAACGTTATGACTTTTAGTTGTTGAAGTGGAAGAGCTTTGACCAGAAGATGAAGATGTTTCAACACACCTGTGGCCCTCAAGACAAAAGGATGGAATCATCTGGAAGAGTCTAAAGGTTTCATTTTCCCCAACAGTTCCATCCTGAATGTCCCTGGAGAGTCCACCCTGAGACGCGACTTCCAGCGCCTCCAGCAGGAGAACCAGGACCGGACCGAGGCTCACAAGCGGCAGCAGGCCCAGCTGGCCGCCCAGCGCCGCGACCCCGAGGAACACAAGCGTCAGCTGCTGCACGACCGGCAGAAACGCATCGAGGAGCAGAAGGAGCAGCGTCGGCGACTTGAAGAGGTGATGCTGCTGATTCCATTGATGAAAGAGTGTGAAGAGATAGAAACGTGATGTGAACTTAGGAGGATGAGTGACACCTTCTCCTGACAGAATCCACTCAGAATCTCACTAATGCCTCCCAGAAGTCATTAGAGCAGGTTCTTATGTTCCTTTGTGTCTCGACATCTCTTGAACCACCAACAAGAAACTTGAGATGTCAGAGACATTTAAGAAGGTCGTCTTCGGTTGTTCTTAACTTATGAACACCAGAGTTAAAGATCTGTTTTACCAACGGTGTCCTCAGTGGATCCACGCCCAGTGGGTTGATGGATGGATGAAGGATGGATGGATGGATGGATGGATGGATGGATGCATTAACTAAATTAAATTGATGTTACGTTAAGATTATAACAAAGTTATCTCAAGACAGTTGAAGTTGACGATGTTGGAGGAAAGAATCAATAATGAGTGAATCATAGCGTGAAGAAACCTGGAGCAGAACCAGACTCGGTGATGACTCCTGCTGTGACCGGCTGGGAGGAAGGATGGAGGGGTAGACGGATGGATGGAGAGAAGAGTGAGGGAGGATACAGTGAGAGAATGAGGAGACTTTAAACGAGTCCATGGAGGCGCTGGAGAGAAAACTCTGGATCATGGTGAACATGGTGGAGATCCTGATCTAGATCCTGATCCTGATCCAGATCCAGTTTCTGATCCTGATCCAGTTTCTGATCCAGTTTCTGATCCTGATCCTGATCCAGTTTCTGATCCTGATCCTGATCCAGATCCAGCAGAATCTAAAATACTCTTGTGATTCCAGCAGAATCTAAAATACTCTTGTGATTCCAGCCGATGGACTCAGTTGTGTTGATGCTGCTCACGACTTGTCTCTGGTGTCTCAGCAACAGAGGAAGGAGATGGTGAGGCAGCAGGAGAAGGAGATGGTGAGGCAGCAGGAGAAGGAGATGGTGAGGCAGCAGGAGAAGGTTCCTCACCGGAGACACGACGACATGAGACGCGAGGACGACCGGAGGCTGGCGGAGAGAGAGCAGGTAACCAATCAGAGCGGAGTGCAGCCGACCAATGGTGTCTCGGAGCAACACACGAGTTTCGCCGTCAGTGAGATTCCACGAGTAGGTTGCCATGGCAGCAGCTCTAAATGAGAGCATTTATTCCCAGTTTTCTGTGGGTGAGATCTGTGGGCTCACTGTCTGCACCTCGTAACACAACCATGACGTCGTCACGACAACTGTGTCGTTCCACAATCTTTAATGTACTTGTGTCAGTTGAGCATGTGTCAATCAAGTACGACGACTCTGTGACAATGTTGCTCCTCCTTGTTGCACCTCCTTGTTGCTCCTCCTTGATGCTGGTGTGTCCGCAGGAGTTCATCAGGCACAAGCTGGAGGAGGAGCAGCGTCAGCTGGAGATCCTTCAGCAGCAGCTCCTCCAGGAGCAGGCGCTGCTCATGGTAAGAACACGTGTCGAAGCTTCTGTTCACCAACTAGTTACTTTAGGTTCACTAACTAGTTTGATCAAACATTTCAAGACAACAACAATATGTCATTGTTTAGATTGAAGTAAAGTGTGTGTGTGTGAGTTTGTTAAAGTGTGCAAGTGTGTGTTAAAGTGTGTATGTTTGTGTGTATGTCTGAGTTTGTTAAAAAGGGTGTGTGTTCTGAATGTTTCATCTCCGATGAATAAATCTCTGCTCACAACCGCCGCTCCGATCAGAGCCAATAAAGACACCAGGTTTGTCACAAAGGAGTTATAATTCAATGATTCATCCAGAGAACGGTATCTGTAAATAACAATACACACATATTACAATATGTACAAACAAATACTGTATATGTTGACATTCACACTGTGAGACTATGAATGATTTCTAAACAATCAAAAGGCGTTTAATATAAACAAAGATGTCAAATCACTATTGAGGCGCATCTATAGTCACATACGAACCGCAGCTGCAGCCGCACAAACGCACACACACGCGGCTGACACACACACACGTGCAACGTCACGCATGTACACTATAAGGTAAACTTACTTCAGGAGATCACTTGAATATACGTCCAACCCAAATATATAGTGTAAGAAACGTTCCTGACAACAGGAATTTACAACAGTGTGACTCTATCGTATCATCAGTGTGTGTTGTTGTGATGTGTGACTCTATTGTATCATCAGTGTGTGTTGTTGTGGTTAGGGTTAGGGTTAACCCAAGGTGTGATGAGAGAAAACATCTGATAGTGTGTCAAGTTTGTGGGACACACGTACTTTCCATTCTTCTGTAATAGGGGAATCTCCAAACTCGTAGATCAATGTCGGTGTGGAATGGTTCCTGGATGTGGAGGGTCGAGTATGTTGTGATAGGATACTCAGAGTTGGTCCAATATCAGCAATGATACTACCGGGAGGGACAAAAACATCTTGCTCAGTTGTATTTCGCAGTACAACAGGAACAGGTCTCAGTTGCTGATCTTGAAGTGATATCAGGCAGCTTACAACACAAAGGCCACCAGGCAAGGGGGTTGTGGGATGTTCAACGATTGCACTCTGGCCGACAATTGGTGTTTGGCCCTCGACTATTCCGTCGACAACAACAATTTGGCCAGCAGGGATCATTACAGGGAGTTGACTGGCAAGTCTAATAACACTTTCGGAACCATGCTGGTAACGAGTCTGCAAAAGCTTTAACACTGCTCGATACCCAGGTAAGGTAGGCATAAAGTTATTTGACATGCTTAAATACTACTTATACAAAACTTCAAGGGTGTTCATACCAATCAGCACAGGAGACTTGAAGTCCGGTCGCACATCAGGGACGATGAGAGCGAGTGTGGAAACTGTATGCTCTGTGCCCAGGAAGCTTGATGAGAATGTTATGCTGGTTTCAATGTATCCAAGGTATGGAACGGTTTGACCAGCAGCGCCTTCCACTTGGAAAAGGTCTTGGAGTGGTTGGACAGGTTGTCCTGAAAAGTGCATATTGTAGCAGGATACTGGGATGGTAGTAACCTGCGATCCAGTGTCCAAAAGACATTGACACTCTTGACCTGCAATGTTTACAACTGCAGTACACCGTGAGCCCACTAGTCCTGCAGGCAGGTGCATCATGTCGGGAAGAAGGTTTTTCAGCTCTGCACACTCCACAATTTTCTCATTCTTGGGACATTTTTGGTCCTCAGTGGTGCCTGTTCGTCCCTTAAGAGGAACCACTGTTAGTTTAAATTCGGAGTTGATTCAAGGGACTTTCGCCATCTCTGCTGTCTTTCTGTTAAGTTTTTTCTTTTACTCATGACTGGGGCTGGGTTTGGTAAATTGTCACACTGGGGTTTAATGGAAGCAGTAGCCAGGCTTTGGCCCGGAAGGCGGACTACAAGCTGACAGGGTTGTATTTGACTTGCTAGGCCGTGGGCCTCCACCTGATCTACCACTATTAAAGGCTCTTGAACCAGCAGACCTTATTGGACTTGCCTGGTTAGCAGTTAAGGCTGCAAGCTGTCGTTGGATGTCAGCCAGCTGCTTTGTGAGTTGTTGGGTGATGGTAGTAAGTGCGGCACACACACCTTTCTCCTCCCTATCGGTCACAGCATAGTGGGCTTGGGCAATGACTCTTGACTTGCTGGGGCCCAGATGTTGCTTCATCCTCAGTGCTTTGGCAGCTTCTCCGTCTTCCTCAGTACGAAGCAAGAGCAGCAGTTCTGAGAAGGAAGGTGGGTTAAATTTTCGCTGCTTGAGTTGCAGCTGAGCGATTAGAGAGTCATTCCAGCAGCCTCTGCAAAACTGTATGAGAAGATGCTTACTGACCTCAGCCTCGAGGATTCCTCCTCGTTTCACCACCATGTTCAGTGCAACTTGAAGTCTTTGCAGATAAATGGATGATTTCTCGCCAGTATTTTGAAATGTGTCGATGAATTTGGCATAAAGTTCATCTCCATCTTGCACAGTTCCATAAGCAGAATCTAATATTTGCAGGTAGGTTGATGGAGGTGTGTCCGGTCGTAGGTGCTTGATCATGTCGGCAGCAGGGGGCAGCAAACTTTCAAATATTCTCCTCGAGCGGTGAAGGTCAGAAACTGAGGGATCTTGTAAAAGCATCTCAACACCGGAACGCCATGTGTCATAATCGGTCTCATTCTGTGGTCGTGGAACCTTACCAGAGAATGATCGAAGTCTCTGTGCTGGGTGGTGAGAGCTATTTTCGCTCTTGACGATGTGCTCCACAACATAGCGCTGCACTTCTGGGGGAGTCATCTCGTGGGCGGCCATTGCGGGTGTAGATGATCCTAGTCTGGGCCTTGTTACAAATTGGAAAGTTGGCTCCTCTTTCCTGCTGGGGAAGGTTGTGGTGGGCGCAGTGAAGGCTGGGGCTGCTGGTGATGCTGAAGACGCAGCACCTGAAGCACCCTGCAGTGTTTGCTTCCCTTCATCTTCTTGCGGCTCCTCCTCTACAGTTAGGCCGGGCCACAGCTTGGTGACAGAGTGACCAATTTGAGACATAGCACTGTTCAAAACATCCGCAAAATCCCTACCGGTGAGTCTCGCAAGGTTTTGCAACTCTTCAAGATAACAGTTTGTCTTGGCTTTCCCTAATTGCGCAGCACAAACTGTTGACAGATCTGAGATCTCATATGCCGTTTCTGAATTACTAGCGGAATGCCAATATGGTAGAAGGTTTTGTAATGCAAGCACAGCCGCACCTGAACTATACTCAACAATTAGTGTTTTATCAAATAAAGAACCCGGTTCATCAATTGCTACCATTTTAGAAATGGACCCATATTGTTTAATAAAATCCACCACTTCTTCATCAGTTTCCGTATTAGTCATGCCTTGAACCATTACTGCATTAGGTACCTTAATCCCATGTTTATCAAAAATATCCATGATTATTTTTTATAATTCTGATTATCAAACAAACAACAAAAAATGTGTGTATTCCAGTTCCTTAGCAAATCCTCCTGGCTAGCTCGCCATATTATGTAGCATGTTTAGAATGTACGCTTACACTAGTTTTGGGTTATAAAAGGCTAGAGGGATCAGAAGTCTTAGCTCAGCTCATTGAGGAGATGCAGGAATGGAAGACACAACATATTTCAGTTTCAATAGTACCATATATTTAGTCAGACAAATATGAACAAAAACTTCCTCTAACCAAAGTTAAAGGCAATATACAATTGTATCAAAAATAACAATTCAACCGCTCAGGTTTGAAATACAGAAAGAAAAGAAAACCAAATCAGAATCATTATCAATGAGACCAGGGTCCATTTAATCCTTGGTCAGAGGTGCACGTGTGTGAGGGACCATAGGAGGGGGGAACCGTGTGGTGTGCGTGTGCTTCAGTGTTCTGACTGGATCTCAGAGGCGTCCTGTCCAAACCGGCAGGTACAGGGGGAAGATTTCGTTCTGGTCACTTGTTAGCTCGCCATCATATTTCTCAGCGTTTGCATAATCATCGTAATCATCATCATCATCATCATCCTCATCGTCGCTGCGTTGGCACCTGGCCTATAACGGGGCCAGAGCAACAATAAATTCCATGTGTACACATCAATATAAATTGCGGGATAAGTACATGTTTCATTGAACATGCTTATCATGCTGCAACTGATCAAACACTCACCAGTTCAGTGCGCGACGCGATCAAAATTCTTTAAATAACTCGCAGCCGGACCGGCAGAAGTTGGATCAACTATTGATTAAAGTTAGTTACTGGGGCGAAGATTTCAACCCAATTCATTCTTACCTGCTGCACGGACGAACATGCATGCCACTAACCCCGGAAGCGACAGGGATCTTATATGCATTTTAACGGGGTGTAACTCATCGCGTCAGCAGCGACGCCGCGGTTGCCTTGGCAACGCGATGTCAACATGCGGAAGAGGAATGCACCCGGGTTACATTAAGGACACCAGAGTTGATACTAGTTGATGTTTAATGACACCAGAGTTGATACTAGTTGATGTTTGAGAAATATTTCATTTGATGGTGAAGCAGAAATAAAAGTCTTCATTCCTACATGATCATGAGTCAATTGTGCAACTTTGTCCAAGTCTTTATTGAACCTGGAGCTTGTCATGTGACTGAAACTTCCCGGTGTTGTCAGGAGTACAAGCGGAAGCAACTGGAGGAGCAGCGTCAGTCGGAGCGTCTGCAGAGGCAGCTGCAGCAGGAACACGCCTACCTGGTGTCTCTGCAGCAGCAGCAGGACAAGAAGCCGCAGCAGCTCTATCACTACAACAAGAACCTGGAGCACAACAACAAGCCGTCCTGGGCCCGCGAGGTAGACCCGCCCCCTGGCACCGTGTCCGGCACGTTTGTAACCTGGCTGTCCTGCAGGTGGAGGAGCGCAGTAAGATGAACAGGCAGGGCTCCCCTAAGATCTGCACCACCGTGTCCGACACGGCGATCCAGTCACGCTCTGACTCCATCGTCCAGTCAGCAGGTGTCCAGTCTGCCCAGACTCCGCCCATGCAGCGGCCAGTAGAACCTCAGGGGGGTCAGGGCAAGGTGGGTCCAGTTGAGATGTGCTGCAACTGTCCTGGAGCCGCTCCTGCTGCACTCACACTTTCTTCTTCTTCACCCTTTTAACTCCTCACATCTCCACTGTCTCGGCTGCATCTGTAGTTCCAGATGGCCCACTTGGTTCCGCTGAAGCCGTACGCGGCTCCTGTCCCTCGCTCCCAGTCTCTGTGTGACCAGCCCACTAAGACCATGTCCGCCTTCCCCACCCAGGACCCGTCCCTGAATCCCATCCCTCGCCCCGTCCACAGCAGGGAACTGGTGCGGCAGAACTCTGATCCCACTTCCGAGAACCCAGCGCCGCTGACCAGCCAAGTCCGAGAGGATCGAGGTCCCTGGATCCGCCTCCCAGATGTGGAACTCCCCCCCAAGGTACGTCACGTCACACCCAGGTCTCGTAACATCATGATGAAAATACGAAGAGCAGGTTCCTTTGATGAACACGTTTTAAAACATTCAAATCATTTGATGATCACGTTTGTCAACAAGGCCTGAAGTTCTCGTTGTTCATCAGTAATAACTCATGTGATCAGGGTTAGTTATCGTTTATATTCTGATGTTTCAACACATGTAAACTGTAGATGATCCGTGAAGATGTAGTGAAGACTTTTAAGCACGACTGATGAAGTTCTTTATGTTTCGCTCCTTCAGTATTTCTGCTAGTGACGAGATAGAAGCTTCTGAAACCAGAACAATTATCATCTGATGAAATCTTACCCCCAGATTCCTCAAAGAACAGCGTCTATAGCGACGGCTCTCAACTCAAACCTCAGCTCTGGGATGAGACTCCCAGTGAGAGCCAGGTACCTCAGCCATGTCTCTTCGCATCTCAAGTACTTCATGTGTTCCTCAAACTCTTTCAGCAATCCAGACCTGAGTCGCAATGATCGCTGGGAACGAGGAGACAGCATGAGCATCATGTCCAGTCTGCCCCAGACCGGCTCCCTGGAGAGACACCGCATCCTTAGTAAGTCCCCCCTTCACCCACTCATGTCACCATAACTCTCGTCTCCATGGTTACTCACAGGTACTTCCAAAATGGAGTCGCCCATCCTGTCCCACGATAGTCGTCACAAACCAGGGGATTCTCGCACCGCCTCGCGTCCTGGCCGCCCCGCCGTGAGTCCTGCACCACATTAACCACATTAACTACATATGGACCACGTGAACTATATATGGAGCACGTGAACTATATATGGACCATGTGAAGTAGATACAACCACATGAACCACGTTAACTACATATGAATCACGTTAACTATATATGGACCACATGAACTATATATGGACCATGTGAAGTACATTGCTTGCGGGGGTCCATCGAGTCCGAAGATGACGTTCACTTCTATCCTCTACCGGTGAGTTCATTGATGGCTGAATAGCCCGATTCTGGATCCACAGGTTCTATTACAGGTGGGGCATGTCTATATGATGTTGATGTTGCTGGCAGGCATGGTTGTGTCTTTCCTGAGCCTTCTTTGATCCCTCCTGGCAGATTGTTCTTCCTCCAGTGTATTGATCCCCTCTAGACACAACTGCCGCCAGATGTTGCGGTCAGCAGCTGTAGTCTCCAGGTCTCCAGGTTTTATGTTGCATTTTTTGAGCACCATTTTCAGTTGGTCCTTATAGCGTTTCTTCTGGCCTCCGGCAGAGCGCTGTCCTTGTTGTAGCTGGCCATAAAACACGCAGGTATGCAGGGTACGTGGTTGTTGGGCATCCTTGTGACATGCCCCAGCCATCGCAGTTGGTGCTGAGCGATTGTGGCCTCCATACTTTTGCAGCCTGTTCTTCTCAGGATCTCAGTGAGCATCACTCTGTCACGCCAAGTGATTCAAAGGACACGCTGTAGACAGCAAATGTTGAACAGTTCCAGGGAATTGATGTGACGGCTGTAGGTGACCTTCACAGCTGTAGGTGACCCAGGCTTCACAGCTGTAGAGGAGGGTGGTGATGCAGATTGCTTGGTAGACAGAGATTTTTGTGCTTAAATTAAGGTTTTTGTTCTGTAAAACCCGCCGTCTGAGACTCCCATAGGCCGCTGATGCTTGATTCATTCTGTTCTGGATCTCCATGTCAATGTTGTTGTCTTCAGACAGAATGCTCCCAAGGTATTTGAAAGATGGAACCACTAGCAGTTTTTTCTCTGATTCAGTGAAGACGGGGGGTGTGGGTGGGATGTTGCTGCTGTCTTCAATGTCCTTGTGGAGAAGGTGATGCCTAAGAGGAAGATGTTAAAAAGAACTGGTGCCAGTCACACCCTTGTCTGACCCCTGTACGCACTGGGGTCAGACTCTTGGCCTCTTATTGACACCCTAGCTGTCATTCCATCATGGAATTGGCGGATGATGTTAATAAACTTGATGGGGCATCCAACCCGGAGTAGGACGCCCCACAAGATATCTCGCTTCACAGTGTCAAAAGCTTTGGAGAGGTTGACAAAAGCCATGAACAGGTCTTGATGTTGCTCCCTACACTTTTCTTGCAGTTGCCGAGTTGTAAGAACCACGTAGACTGTGCTCCTGTTCTTTCTAAATGCGCACTGCGACTGAGGAAGCATTGGCTCTGTGAGGCATCACCTTGGCCAGGCCCTTGCCTGCCAAAGCGAGTGATATGCCCCTATGGTTACCACAGACAGCCTTATCACCTTTGTTATTAAAAATGGTGACGATTGTGGTGTCTCTCCATTGCTGTGGGATGTTCTCATCAGCCCCAACCTTGGAGATGTAGCTGTGTAATGTTCTCATGCACAAATACCCTCCTGTTTTAAAAGTTCTGCAGGATATTATCAGA
>JACEEU010000852.1:0-42082 GCA_016630915.1 Callionymus lyra | reverse complement strand
AGAAGGAGATCTTTTGATATATTTAAAAGTCTGCAGTGGACAGTGGCTTCTTATTTCTCCCTCACTGGAGCTTCTCAACACCACCTCTGACAGGATAAGAATGATCAGAAGTTATGAGAAGGTCAGTTATGCATCTATTCAGGTGGTGATGAGGATATTGTGTGTGTGTCATGAGTTGTGTATTCCAAACTTTGATCTGTGGATGTCTGTTAAAGTGTGTCATGTGTTTTAATTTAATAAACCTTGAAGTTAGCAGAGTTCAAATGATCAGTATGTTTTGACTTCATGGAGAAGAGTACCGGGCGATTTCCACAAGGGATCGAGTCGGGCTGGAGTACAGGTCAGGATGAGACGTGCAGTTGCGATCGATCGGAACAACTCTGACGTCATCGAACGTCATCGATGTTTGATCGACATCCCTCTCACTGTGTGTGACGACACATCAGCGCTGCCGTCTGTCCAGACCTCAACGAAAGGTGGTAAGATTTTTTCATTTCCTCTCTTTAATTCGACTTTTACAACCGAGTTGAACTTCAGTGACAGCTGGTACCCACGTGACCGCTGTTCGCTTCAAAAGATCCCGCTCTGTGCGCCTGTCAGTGACGCGGCGTCGTCAGTGACGTCATCGGTGCTGAATGTGGGACTTCTTAATGTTCGCTCCATTACTAATAAATCCTTTATTCTTAATGATCTTTTCACAAGAGTTAATTTGGATTTATTATGTCTTTCTGAGACTTGGCAGAGAGAGGAAGAGTTTATTCATCTGAACGAACTCTGTCCAGTAGGGAGCGCTGTCCTGGGGAAGCCTCGCCTCTCTGGTCGTGGAGGAGGTCTTGCTACTGTTTTTAGGGAGAGTTGTTCTTGCAAAGTGATTCAGACACAGGAATTCCCTTCTTTTGAGTCTCAGATGATCTTGGTTGGTTCTACAAGACCTTTCTATTGTGTGTCAATCTACCGTCCGCCTGGTCCTGCGGCGGTGTTCTTGAAAGACTTTAGTGACTTCTTATCTTCCATTATTCAGATGGAATCTGTTCTTATTCTTGGAGACTTTAATCTTCATGTTGATGACGTCACATCTTGTTCTGCTAAAGAACTTTTAACTTTAACTGAAGCCTTTAATTTTGAGCAACATGTTTCTGAACCCACTCATCAAAAAGGCCACATTTTAGACTTAGTTTTTACTCTTGGCCTGAACATTTCTAATGTATCTGTACATGATGTCCATCTGAGTGATCATTCTCTTGTTTAACCTGGACTTCATCCCTGAACCTAAGCCTTTGAAAGTTAGGTCTCAGAGGCGTGTCATCTCAGCCGATACTACAGACAGTTTTTCTGCTATGTTTGACCGTCTTTCCTTTGATGACTGTCCAGATGTGGACAGTTTGATTCACTGTTACACTGATCATTGTGTTGAAATACTGGATCAAGTGGCACCTGTTAAATCGAACTTGAAAATTCAGAAAAAACGGTGCCCTTGGACAAATGAAGATCTCCTGAGTCTGAAGAGACTTTGTCGAAAGACTGAGCGTCTCTGGAAGTCTACTAAACTTGAGGTGCACAGACTTCACCTCAGGGATCTGTTGACTTCTTACAATGAGATGGTAGAAACTGCTAGATCTGATTACATCAGAAAACTGGTAGCAGCAAATAGGAAAAACCCCAAAGTTTTGTTTGACACGATTAATTCTCTCGTGTCTCCTGCTCCTCAAATCACGCTGGTCTTCTGTGAAGCTGACAGCAATGCATTGTTGAGATTTTTCATTGACAAAATTAAATTGATCAAAGAGAAAATCTCTCCCCCTTTGTTGGGAACCCCTACTGTCTCTGAGCCCATCTCCTCCTCTTGGTCATCCTTCACTGCTGTATCTTTGGGTGATATTTCAGCACTAGTGAACAAGATGAAACCCTCCTCTTGCTCAGATGACGTCCTTCCTTGTAGGCTTTTTATCAAAGTATTTGATGTAATTGGCCCCTGGGTTACCAATATGGTGAACCTCTCCCTTTCCACAGGGGTTTTTCCCAATGCATTTAAACATGCCATTGTGGAGCCTCTGCTCAAAAAACCAGGCTTAGACCCAACTGACCTCAGTAATTTCAGGCCTATTTCTAAGCTCCCTTTCTTGTCCAAGATCTTGGAGAAGGTGGTGTCCGAGCAGCTGTCTTTGTTCCTGGATCAGAGCGACATCCATGAGAAGTTTCAGTCTGGCTTCCCGTAAACATCACTCTACGGAGACAGCTTTATTGAAAGTGTCCAGTGACATCATGATGTCGACTGACTCTGGTAAATTCACTGTTCTGGTTCTCTTGGATCTGTCGTCAGCCTTTGACACAGTTGATCACCAGATCCTGCTGAGAAGACTAAGGGATGAAGTGGGACTGTCTGGGTCTGTGTTAGAATGGTTCTCATCTTACCTTTCTGGGCGCAGTTTTAGTGTATCTGCCAATCAAATGAGGTCTGAATCGGCAGATCTGTTGTGTGGAGTCCCTCAAGGTTCTGTTCTGGGTCCTTTATTGTTTTTGCTGTACTTGATTCCCCTTGGTAAAATCATTCAGAGATTTCCAGATGTTTCTTATCACATTTTTGCTGATGACATCCAGCTCTACTGCTCTTTTGACCCAACTGAGCCCCAAAGGCTGAACAGCTTAGTCAATTGTTTGCTAGAAATCAAACAATGGCTGAGTGAAAACACTTTACAGCTTAATGTGGACAAAACTGAAACTCTGGTGATTGCTCCTGATGATACGATTCCAGGGTTGAGTCAGTACTTGGGTGACTTAGGTCAGTCTGTCAAACTGAGCCTGAGAAACCTGGGTGTTGTATTTGATAAAGACATGTCTCTTGTTCAACACTGCAGAAAACTGACCAGAAACTGTTTCCTTCAACTGAGAAAAATCTCTAAACTTAGGAAAATGTTGTCACAACATGATCTGGATCTTATAATCCATGCGTTTGTTTCTTCTCGTCTGGACTATTGTAACAGTTTGTTTTCATGTCTTAACAAGAAGGAGCTGTCTCGTCTGCAGTTGATTCAGAACTCTGCAGCGAGAATTCTGACCCGCTCTAGTAGAAGAACTCACATTTCTCCAATCCTTAAAACTCTTCACTGGCTTCCAGTTTCTTTCAGGATCAACTTTAAGATTCTGGTTCTTACTTTCAGAGCTATTCATGGTCAGGCTCCTCCTTACATCACTGATCTGATCCAGCCTTACACCCCAGCTCGGTCTCTGAGGTCTGTGGATCAGAATCTACTTATGGTTCCACGCACACGGCTCAGGACCAGAGGAGAGAAATCTTTTCAGGCTGTTGCTCCTAAGCTTTGGAACAATCTTCCTCTCTCTTTGCGCTTGATGGATCTACTGACTCCTTTAAGAAACATCTTAAGACGTTTCTATTTGTTCAGGCTTTTCCTTGAATTTCTCGAACTCCTGTGTTGTTCTCGGTGTTGTCTTGATCTTTGAAGTATGTACTGTTTTGAGTATTGTTTTGATTGTTAAAGCGCTTTGTGACCCTGGTCTCGAAAAGCGCTATATAAATAAATATTACTTACTTACTTACTTACTTACTCCTGCCAGGGCCGGGGAAAGGGGGGGAGGGGGGCCCCGAACTCTAACCAATAATCATCTCTCTATATATATATATATAGAAGCTCTTTCAAGTCTTTAATTTGAATCTTAATTAGCTGTATCAAGCTAGCTCAAGAGCTCGATAAGAGCACTTTGTTTAACTATTTTATTTACTATGAATTCTCAGAAATCATTGATGTGAGTAACCTACTCATAAGATTTACCATTAAATTAAAAAACAGAGTAAAGTTTCTTATTTTTCTTCCCTGTCAGGAGCTTTAACTTGTCACCTATAGTAATAGTTACTTTTGTCTTGAAAGAGGAGGTCAATAAATGAATAGAACAAATTAATAATAATATTAATAATAATGCTAAAAATAATAATAGTAATAATAATAGGTAATGAAGCAATTACCAAAATAAACAATTAAATCAAAATATAAAAGAGGAAAAATCTAAATTAAGAACCAAAACTTTAATTAAACTTAAAATCCATTATAAAATCCGAGATAAATAAAACAAAATAGTAAATTAAGATATTAATAATAAAAAGAATAAACAAATATAAAAAAAAATAAAAATTAATAGAATAATTTGAAAATAAATGCAATTAGATCTAATCACATATATACTAATTAATTAAAATTATTCAAGTCAAAACAATTGTCAATTAACAACTTATTAATTTATTTTTTATTATTTATTTAACTTCCTAATTAGTTGCATATATATATAAATATATATATATATAGCACAATTGACAAAGAGGAATAAGAGTGACCGTCTAAAGACCAAATACAACATATAACTTAATATTCCTCCAATAATTAAAAAAATAAAAATCCAATCCCTAATTTACTAAAAATAATAAAACAGTAGTAAATTTAACTTATTGTTAAAATAATAAAATGTAATTTAAAGTAATAATTGAAAAATTAAGAAAACAGAATAAACTGCAATTGATTCAATTAATTAGTAATTAAATGATTACACCAATTGAGTCAGAACAAAAGTCAATTAAGAATCAAGCAAAAGAGAAAACCAGGAGGGGGCAGCATAGCAACTACAACACCAAATATCAGAAATTGAGAGTAGAAGAAGAGAAAACAGGAACTAGATATCAACAAACGTACACACGTGCAAGCAGTCAGTGACACACTTGTTTTAGATAAGCAGTATTAGCAACACAAAACAACAAAAGTTACACTCAATGTGACCAATTGTGAGTTGATCAAATTGACAATGTGAAATAGGAAGAGAGGATGGTCAAGATCATTAATACATACAGCAGTGAGCCAACAATCAATGTTAATTGTGTTATTGTTATTGAACACAGCAGAAGAAGGAGAAAATCTAAATGTGAGTTGGTTTGTTTTTCTTCTTAAACCAATTATACCACTAATTAACTGTATATATTTGTATATACCTAAATTAAGAAACAGGATTAATAGTAAAAGTCAACAAAGAATGTTACTTAATAAAGAGAAAAGATAATTATATCAAACCCAATAGTGAATAGAATTCAAGATGACGTAAGAATGTGTGTGCGTCTAGAGAAGACATGAATACAATGGGAGGGTCGGTGAGGAAAAGTAGGAAGTCTCAAAAGTTCAACCTCCAAGCGAAACCACTCCCACTAACAAGGAAAAACTCTTTCGGAGCTCATTCGGACTTGCAGCAGCTGAAAAGACAACGTCTGCCAAGCAGCAGTGTTCTTATCAGCAAGAGATAGTGTCCAAAGACACACGAACCTGGACTCTCAGCTGAGTCACAGAAAGTCAGAGATCTCACACAAATGAATGCTAATTTTTACAAGTACCGCAGCGAGAAGAAAAAAAAAATATTCAAAAGATAAAAATATACAGACACAGACAATTTAAACAAACAATATGTCATGACAATACGACGACAACAGTATTTTACCAAAACAGGCCAGAGAGACACACTATGCTACGTGGAACGAGACTCTTACCAGCCTGTCGTGTCTAAAGTGTTGAAGTCATAATGGCAGGAGCCTCTCAAACCGCTCAATTAGCTTCCAAACACCCTGGATAGGAGCCTCTCAACTATTCCATTCTATTTCAACCCCCGTCGAACTAACACTAAACTAATCACCAATGAGACTTTGTCCATCACCGTGATTGTTCGGAAAATTAACTAGCCCTAACTATACTGCCAAATTTTTGTGGAGCCTCTCAACACAGAAACACAATGAGATCTAACTGGCCTACACACCCACAGCTGGCAGAGTCTTCAGACCAGGATACTGGGAGAGCCTCTCAAATCCCACCTATCCCCAAATTTATGATAGCTACTCGGCTTACCGAAAAGGTACGTCTACCATAATCAACCATAGGCCAAGTATCCTAACTAGTTTAGGAATCTGAAATTAATAATGTCAGACGCCCCGTAGAGGGAGCCACTTATACTTCCACCCCTACTCAGAATTCCCCAGGGTTACCAGGTCGTGTAACCGTCTCCTCTGCCTATCAATTCAACTTAAATTGTAATCAGCGTTTTTTCTTCAAAACTTCACAACGTTTTTTCTTCAAACTTCACATTTTTTTCTTCAAAACTTAAACCCGGGACACGATAATGTCGTCTACACTTAATACAACAACAAACAACAACTGACCATGCAATACCCCAAAAAACGTATCAGCTTATAAAAGCACTATTGAGAATTATAATCTAAATTTGTGACAGAACCAGAGACTTACGTTTATTCGTCCAGGCAACCAAAACTAAAAAATATCTAAGCTTTCCTAACTTAAAATATAAACTTAAAAAATCGATGTAAAAAAATAAGATAAAATCTTTCTCACCTGATTCCTGAAGTGGGTACCCTGGTTGCCTGGAGAACAATCAGCTCAGAGTTCGTCTCGGAATCGAAAAGGCCTTCAAACCATCAGTCCACGATCCGGGTCACGGCACCAAGTTGTTAGGGTTTTTTGTGTTCCGATGAACCGACCCCTCCCCAGCCTCATACGTGGTGGTGGAATGAAGGACAGACACATTGATGAGTTTAAGAAAAATGCTCGTTTAGTGAATTATGCAAAAGTCAGAGACAAACTTACGTGAACACGGGCGCTAGCAAGCAGAGAGATCTATCGTAGACGTCTTCGAATGCCAGAACGCAAAGATCAGACAAAATGGTGGATCTTTATAGTAGAATATTCAGGTTAACGCCTCTAGTCAAATGTGAATGTAGGATTGGTCAGTAACTCTAAACACTTGATTCTAAGATGGCCGCCGCACGTGATCGTAGTGGAAACTTACTGAAGGTTGTTGTTTTCTGGAGAGAGTTTATTCCCAGCGACTTGTGTCCTTCAGAGTGAATTCTCAGACAGGTGTCCAGACTTCCTGGAATCTGGGATTGTTTAATCTTTCTGTGTGTGTGAGGGTTTGTGACCTCGGCCTTTGAGTTGTGAACCTGAGTTTAGTTTAAGTGAATGCACTGCAAGACAATGATTATTTAATATGAATTAAATATGTAAGATCATCAGTTAATCAAGTGACTATTTGAAATGTGTGTTAAATCTAGATGATTGATTACAGTAAAGTTGTCATTTTTTCCTCTTCTTTCTTCCCTCTTTTTTTTTTTTTTCCCCCCCCCCCCCCCCCACCCCCTTTTGTGGGAGGGTTATATAAAAAACCAAAAAACCCCCACACCCCGCGGGAAAGAAAAACAAAAAAAAAAAATTGTACAACCACCCCAATTTCGATGTATTCGCGTCAAACTGCTTCGTTCACCAATATTTATTGATGCTGATGACGTCAAAGACATGGTTTCTGTGGAATATTAAAACTTTCGGTTTGGTCCAGTACACGTGCCACGAATCTTCTTAGGTGGGTAAGATATTATTCTGAACCCCCGTTATATTATAAAGTACATATTTACCTGTCAGTCTGCCAAGTATCTTCTGAATCGATCGATCGTTTCCTGTTGGAGTCGCACGAGTCATGTTGACATTTTCCGTCACTTCCGCCTGATTTCATGAAGGTCATCAATTCAATACGACGTCACTTTGCTTTATGTATCCACTGTTTTACATTTAAACAAATGATACTTTTGTTTCAAGACTGTTGAACAGATGCTTGTGGATCAGGTGTTGTTGCAGATCTTCAAGCTTCACACATGTGCATGAAGACCAAAGACATCACAGTCGCATTTGATGCCACGAACCAGGAAGGTGTTCTCATCGCCAGTGAGCCCCACAAAAGATGTTCCTGTCATCGCCGTTGACCAACTTCCTGGGGGAACTGCTGACGATTATGCCGACCATGTGTGTTCAGCAGTTGACGGTCTTGCCTCTGAATATGCAGATGACCAGCATGAAGATGTTGAGACGGTCGACAATAATCAACAACGTTTCAAATTCAAGGACGGATCGAGTGGCAGTAAACCAGTACACGAGAGATGGGGTAAAACTCTCAAGGAGTTAAACTGCCATCTTCACCCTCTTGATACCAGTTCATGTCCATCAACTTTAAAATCCCTGGAAGTGAACAAAGTTCTTTGGTAAAGACTGTCTGGCAGGTGATCTAGTACTTCAGATAAATAAGGTACAAGTACAGAAAGGGTGACCCAAAGGGATGCTCTATATTTTTAGAAAATAAAGGCCTACAGGTATAATACCTCGTCACCGTGGTGATAGATCACACTTCTTCATATCGCCGGTAAACTGATTGAACATTTTGAGAGCTTCCTTCATGGTTTTTCTACTGCGACTGTGTCATGTGGTGGTTTGCAGGCGTGCATTAAGAAGGACTTTGAAAACACACACACACACTTATGTCCTTTTTGGGGGCGCGCCTCTCAATACCCCCCTTCGAGGACAGACCTTTCTGAATATGTTAGAGATGCTGGCAACACGAAAACATTAGTTTATATATTATATATTATTATTATATATATTATAGTTATACAAAATAAAAAAAAAATTTGGGGGCGGGGCCTTTTTTTTTTCAAGCCCCCCTTTGGGGAAAAAAATAACCCGCTCTGCTCGGGAGGGGGAACACCCTCTCTATGTTTAAAAACAATCTTAAAACCTTACTTTTCGATAAAGCCTATAACTAACTTAACTGTTTATCTTTAGCTGCTATAACTAACTTAACTGTTTATCTTAGCTGCTATAACTAACTTAACTGTTTATCTTTAGCTGCTATAACTAACTTAACTGTTTATCTTTAGCTGCTATAACTAACTTAACTGTTTATCTTAGCTGCTATAACTAACTTAACTGTTTATCTTTAGCTGCTATAACTAACTTAACTGTTTATCTTAGCTGCTATAACTAACTTAAGTGTTTATCTTTAGCTGCTATAACTAACTTAACTGTTTATCTTAGCTGCTATAACTAACTTAACTGTTTATCTTTAGCTGCTATATCTAACTTAACTGTTTATCTTAGCTGCTATAGGCTGAGAATGCTGGAGGAGTTTTAGACACCGAGCTCTGTATATCCTTCTTTTCTGCATTACATTCATCACCTGTGCAGTTTAAACACCTTTTATTTCTCTCCCGGAGCCCCAGGGCTCCACCTCCAGAGCTGCTGCTGATCCAGGATCTTCACCACGTCATCAGATCCAGAGTTCTCTCCAGCACCTCCATGGACTCTCCTACACTCTCCTCTTTTTTTTTCCTCACTATATCCTCCCTCACTCCTCTCCTTATCCATCTGTCTACCCCCCCATGTCCCTTTTGGGGTCCTCACTGTCCTTTGGGGACATTCAAGATCCTAGTGATGAAATATGAGGTTTGATGGAGTCACACTGGTCTACAGTAGCATCATCTGTCCTATGATGACGTGTCACAATGTTATATATTGATAACTTCAACAATGTCAGTCGTGATCCCAACATACCGTGATAAATGTCTGTCCTATTGTATCACAAATACCTGTCAATCACACAAGACTCTCCAGACCAGTGATGCAGGTCCAGAGACTCAACATGTCTCAGTCGCACCACAATGAACATCTGCATGAAATACTATCATCAGGTGTTAGTTGCTCACTGTCATCAGGTGTCAGTTTCTCACTGTCATCAGGTGTTAGTTGCTCGCTGTCATCAGGTGTCAGTTGCTCGCTGTCATCAGGTGTCAGTTTCTCGCTGTCATCAGGTGTCAGTTGCTCACTGTCATCAGGTGTCAGTTTCTCGCTGTCATCAGGTGTCAGTTGCTCACTGTCATCAGGTGTCAGTTGCTCGCTGTCATCAGGTGTTAGTTGCTCACTGTCATCAGGTGTCAGTTGCTCGCTGTCATCAGGTGTCAGTTGCTCACTGTCATCAGGTGTTAGTTGCTCGCTGTCATCAGGTGTCAGTTGCTCACTGTCATCAGGTGTTAGTTGCTCGCTGTCATCAGGTGTCAGTTGCTCGCTGTCATCAGGTGTCAGTTGCTCACTGTCATCAGGTGTCAGTTTCTCGCTGTCATCAGGTGTCAGTTGCTCACTGTCATCAGGTGTCAGTTGCTCGCTGTCATCAGGTGTCAGTTTCTCGCTGTCATCAGGTTTCAGTTGCTCACTGTCATCAGGTGTCAGTTACTCGCTGTCATCAGGTGTTAGTTGCTTGCTGTCATCAGGTGTCAGTTACTCGCTGTCATCAGGTGTTAGTTGCTCGCTGTCATCAGGTGTCAGTTGCTCGCTGTCATCAGGTGTCAGTTTCTCACTGTCATCAGGTGTCAGTTACTCGCTGTCATCAGGTGTCAGTTGCTCATTGTCATCAGGTGTCAGTTGCTCACTGTCATCAGGTGTCATTTGCTCACTGTCATCAGGTGTCATTTGCTCACTGTCATCAGGTGTCAGTTGCTCGCTGTCATCAGGTGTCATTTGCTCGCTGTCATCAGGTGTCATTTGCTCACTGTCATCAGGTGTCAGTTGCTCGCTGTCATCAGGTGTCAGTTCCTCGCTGTCATCAGGTGTCATTTGCTCGCTGTCATCAGGTGTCATTTGCTCACTGTCATCAGGTGTCAGTTGCTCGCTGTCATCAGGTGTCATTTGCTCACTGTCATCAGGTGTCAGTTGCTCGCTGTCATCAGGTGTCAGTTGCTCGCTGTCATCAGGTGTCATTTGCTCGCTGTCATCAGGTGTCATTTGCTCACTGTCATCAGGTGTCATAGGTGTCAGTTCCTCGCTGTCATCAGGTGTCATTTGCTCGCTGTCATCAGGTGTCAGTTGCACTGTCATCAGGTGTCAGTTGCTCGTGTCATCAGGTGTCAGTTGCTCACTGTCATCAGGTGTCAGTTGCTCGCTGTCATCAGGTGTCATTTGCTCGCTGTCATCAGGTGTCAGTTGCTCGCTGTCATCAGGTGTCAGTTGCTCACTGTCATCAGGTGTCATTTGCTCGCTGTCATCAGGTGTCAGTTGCTCACTGTCATCAGGTGTCAGTTGCTCGCTGTCATCAGGTGTCAGTTGCTCGCTGTCATCAGGTGTCAGTTGCTCGCTGTCATCAGGTGTCATTTGCTCACTGTCATCAGGTGTCAGTTGCTCGCTGTCATCAGGTGTCAGTTGCTCGCTGTCATCAGGTGTCAGGCTCCTGTCATCAGGTGTTAGTTGCTCGCTGTCATCAGGTGTCAGTTGCTCACTGTCATCAGGTGTCAGTTGCTCACTGTCATCAGGTGTCAGTTGCTCGCTGTCATCAGGTGTCAGTTGCTCGCTGTCATCAGGTGTCAGTTGCTCACTGTCATCAGGTGTCAGTTGCTCGCTGTCATCAGGTGTCAGTTGCTCACTGTCATCAGGTGTCAGTTGCTCACTGTCATCAGGTGTCAGTTGCTCGTATCAGGTGTCAGTGCTCGCTGTCATTAGCTCACTGTCATCAGGTGTCAGTTGCTCGCTGTCATCAGGTGTCAGTTGCTCGCTGTCATCAGGTGTCAGTTGCTCGTCAGTCATCAGGTGTCAGTTGCTCGCTGTCATCAGGTGTCAGTTGCTCGCTGTCATCAGGTGTCATTTGCTCACTGTCATCAGGTGTCAGTTGCTCGCTGTCAGTGTCAGGCTGCGCTGTCATCAGGTGTCAGTTGCTCACTGTCATCAGGTGTCAGTTGCTCACTGTCATCAGGTGTCAGTTGCTCGCTGTCATCAGGTGTCAGTTGCTCGCTGTCATCAGGTGTCAGTTGCTCGCTGTCATCAGGTGTCAGTTGCTCACTGTCATCAGGTGTCAGTTGCTCACTGTCATCAGGTGTCAGTTGCTCACTGTCATCAGGTGTCAGTTGCTCACTGTCATCAGGTGTCAGTTGCTCGCTGTCATCAGGTGTCAGTTGCTCGCTGTCATCAGGTGTCAGTTGCTCGTCATCAGGTGTCAGTTGCTCGTCATCATGTATCGGTGTCAGTTGCTCACTGTCATCAGGTGTCAGTTGCTCACTGTCATCAGGTGTCAGTTGCTCGCTGTCATCAGGTGTCAGTTGCTCGCTGTCATCAGGTGTCAGTTGCTCACTGTCATCAGGTGTCAGTTGCTGCTGTCATCAGGTGTCAGTTGCTCACTGTCATCAGGTGTCAGTTGCTCGCTGTCATCAGGTGTCAGTTGCTCGCTGTCATCAGGTGTCAGTTGCTCGCTGTCATCAGGTGTCAGTTGCTCGCTGTCATCAGGTGTCAGTTGCTCGCTGTCATCAGGTGTCATTTGCTCACTGTCATCAGGTGTTAGTTGCTCGCTGTCATCAGGTGTCAGTTGCTCGCTGTCATCAGGTGTCAGTTGCTCACTGTCATCAGGTGTCAGTTGCTCGCTGTCATCAGGTGTCAGTTGCTCATTGTCATCAGGTGTCAGTTGCTCGCTGTCATCAGGTGTCAGTTGCCATTTATAGGTGTCAGTTGCTCGCTGTCATCAGGTGTCAGTTGCTCACTGTCATCAGGTGTCAGTTGCTCCATCAGGTGTCAGTTGCTCACTGTCATCAGGTGTCAGTTGCTCGGTTCAGTGTCACAGGTGTCAGTTGCTCGCTGTCATCAGGTGTCAGTTGCTCACTGTCATCAGGTGTCAGTTGCTCACTGTCATCAGGTGTCAGTTGCTCGCTGTCATCAGGTGTCAGTTGCTCACTGTCATCAGGTGTCAGTTGCTCGTTGTCATCAGGTGTCAGTTGCTCACTGTCATCAGGTGTCAGTTGCTCACTGTCATCAGGTGTCAGTTGCGCTGTCATCAGGTGTCAGTTGCTCGCTGTCATCAGGTGTCAGTTGCTCACTGTCATCAGGTGTCAGTTGCTCACTGTCATCAGGTGTCAGTTGCTCGCTGTCATCAGGTGTCAGTTGCCCTGTCATCAGGTGTCAGTTGCTCGCTGTCATCAGGTGTCAGTTGCTCACTGTCATCAGGTGTCAGTTGCTCACTGTCATCAGGTGTCAGTTGCTCACTGTCATCAGGTGTCAGTTGCTCACTGTCATCAGGTGTCAGTTGCTCGCTGTCATCAGGTGTCAGTTGCTCGTGTCGGTGTTAGGTGTGCTCGCTGTCATCAGGTGTCAGTTGCTCGCTGTCATCAGGTGTCAGTTGCTCACTGTCATCAGGTGTCAGTTGCTCACTGTCATCAGGTGTCATTTGCTCACTGTCATCAGGTGTCAGTTGCTCGCTGTCATCAGGTGTCAGTTGCTCGCTGTCATCAGGTGTCAGTTGCTCACTGTCATCAGGTGTCAGTTGCTCACTGTCATCAGGTGTCAGTTGCTCACTGTCATCAGGTGTCAGTTGCTCACTGTCATCAGGTGTCAGTTGCTCACTGTCATCAGGTGTCAGTTGCTCGCTGTCATCAGGTGTCAGTTGCTCACTGTCATCAGGTGTCAGTTGCTCACTGTCATCAGGTGTCAGTTGCTCACTGTCATCAGGTGTCAGTTGCTCGCTGTCATCAGGTGTCAGTTGCTCGCTGTCATCAGGTGTCAGTTGCTCACTGTCATCAGGTGTCAGTTGCTCACTGTCATCAGGTGTCAGTTGCTCACTGTCATCAGGTGTCAGTTGCTCGCTGTCATCAGGTGTCATTTGCTCACTGTCATTCAGGTGTCATGTTGTCGCTGTCATCAGGTGTCATTTGCTCACTGTCATCAGGTGTCATTTGCTCACTGTCACCAGGTGTTAGTTGCTCGCTGTCATCAGGTGTCAGTTGCTCGCTGTCATCAGGTGTCAGTTCGTCATCAGGTGTCATGTCATCAGGTGTCAGTTGCTCACTGTCATCAGGTGTCATTTGCTCGCTGTCATCAGGTGTCAGTTGCTCGCTGTCATCAGGTGTCAGTTGCTCGCTGTCATCAGGTGTCAGTTGCTCATTGTCATCAGGTGTCAGTTGCTCACTGTCATCAGGTGTCATGCTCGTCATCAGGTGTCAGTTGCTCGCTGTCATCAGGTGTCAGTTGCTCGCTGTCATCAGGTGTCAGTTGCTCGCTGTCATCAGGTGTCAGTTGCTCATTGTCATCAGGTGTCAGTTGCTCACTGTCATCAGGTGTCAGTTGCTCACTGTCATCAGGTGTCAGTTGCTCGCTGTCATCAGGTGTCAGTTGTCGTGTCATCAGGTGTCAGTTGCTCGCTGTCATCAGGTGTCAGTTGCTCACTGTCATCAGGTGTCAGTTGCTCACTGTCATCAGGTGTCAGTTGCTCATTGTCATCAGGTGTCAGTTGCTCACTGTCATCAGGTGTCAGTTGCTCACTGTCATCAGGTGTCAGTTGCTCACTGTCATCAGGTGTCAGTTGCTCACTGTCATCAGGTGTCAGTTGCTCACTGTCATCAGGTGTCAGTTGCTCACTGTCATCAGGTGTCAGTTGCTCATGTCATCAGGGTGTCAGTTGCTCACTGTCATCAGGTGTCAGTTGCTCACTGTCATCAGGTGTCAGTTGCTCGCTGTCATCAGGTGTCAGTTGCTCACTGTCATCAGGTGTCATTTGCTCACTGTCATCAGGTGTTAGTTGCTCGCTGTCATCAGGTGTCAGTTGCTCGCTGTCATCAGGTGTCAGTTGCTCACTGTCATCAGGTGTCAGTTGCTCACTGTCATCAGGTGTCAGTTGCTCGCTGTCATCAGGTGTCAGTTTGCTCACTGTCATCAGGTGTCAGTTGTCATGCTCACTGTCATCAGGTGTCAGTTGCTCGCTGTCATCAGGTGTCAGTTGCTCACTGTCACCAGGCGTCAGGTGTCAGTTGCTCACTGTCATCAGGTGTCAGTTGCTCGCTGTCATCAGGTGTCATTTGCTCACTGTCATCAGGTGTCATTTGCTCACTGTCACCAGGTGTCAGTTGCTCGCTGTCATCAGGTGTCATTTGCTCACTGTCATCAGGTGTTAGTTGCTCACTGTCATCAGGTGTCAGTTGCTCATTGTCATCAGGTGTCAGTTGCTCACTGTCATCAGGTGTCATTTGCTCACTGTCATCAGGTGTCAGTTGCTCGCTGTCATCAGGTGTCATTTGCTCAACGTCACCAGGTGTTAGTTGCTCACTGTCATCAGGTGTCAGGTGTCATTTGCTCACTGTCATCAGGTGTCAGTTGCTCACTGTCATCAGGTTCAGTTGCTCATTGTCATCAGGTGTCAGTTGCTCACTGTCATCAGGTGTCATTTGCTCACTGTCACCAGGTGTTAGTTGCTCGCTGTCATCAGGTGTCAGTTGCTCGCTGTCATCAGGTGTCATTTGCTCACTGTCACCAGGTGTCAGTCTGCATCAGGTGTCTTTGCTCACTGTCATCAGGTGTTAGTTGCTCACTGTCATCAGGTGTCAGTTGCTCATTGTCATCAGGTGTCAGTTGCTCACTGTCATCAGGTGTCATTTGCTCACTGTCATCAGGTGTTAGTTGCTCGCTGTCATCAGGTGTCAGTTGCTCATTGTCATCAGGTGTCAGTTGCTCGCTGTCATCAGGTGTCATTTGCTCATTGTCATCAGGTGTCAGTTGCTCACTGTCATCAGGTGTCAGTTGCTCACTGTCATCAGGTGTCAGTTGCTCATTGTCATCAGGTGTCAGTTGCTCACTGTCATCAGGTGTCATTTGCTCACTGTCATCAGGTGTTAGTTGCTCATCAGGTGTCAGTTGCTCATTGTCATCAGGTGTCAGTTGCTCACTGTCATCAGGTGTTAGTTGCTCGCTGTCATCAGGTGTCAGTTGCTCGCTGTCACCAGGTGTTAGTTGCTCGCTGTCATCAGGTGTCAGTTGCTCGCTGTCATCAGGTGTCAGTTGCTTGCTGTCACCAGGTGTTAGTTGCTCGCTGTCACCAGGTGTCAGTTGCTCGCTGTCATCAGGTGTTAGTTGCTCGCTGTCATCAGGTGTCAGTTGCTCGCTGTCATCAGGTGTCATTTGCTCACTGTCATCAGGTGTCAGTTGCTCATTGTCATCAGGTGTCATTTGCTCACTGTCATCAGGTGTCATTTGCTCACTGTCACCAGGTGTCATTTGCTCACTGTCACCAGGTGTCATTTGCTCACTGTCATCAGGTGTCATTTGCTCACTGTCATCAGGTGTCAGTTGCTCGCTGTCATCAGGTGTCAGTTGCTCGCTGTCATCAGCTGTCATTTGCTCACTGTCACCAGGTGTCAGTTGCTCGCTGTCATCAGGTGTTAGTTGCTCACTGTCATCAAGTGTCAGTTGCTCACTGTCATCAGGTGTCATTTGCTCACTGTCATCAGGTGTCAGTTGCTCGCTGTCATCAGGTGTCATTTGCTCACTGTCATCAGGTGTTAGTTGCTCACTGTCATCAGGTGTCAGTTGCTCATTGTCATCAGGTGTCAGTTGCTCACTGTCATCAGGTGTCATTTGCTCACTGTCACCAGGTGTCATTTGCTCACTGTCACCAGGTGTCATTTGCTCACTGTCATCAGGTGTCAGTTGCTCGCTGTCATCAGGTGTCATTTGCTCACTGTCACCAGGTGTCAGTTGCTCGCTGTCATCAGGTGTCATTTGCTCACTGTCATCAGGTGTTAGTTGCTCACTGTCATCAGGTGTCATTTGCTCACTGTCATCAGGTGTCAGTTGCTCACTGTCATCAGGTGTCATTTGCTCACTGTCATCAGGTGTTAGTTGCCCGCTGTCATCAGGTGTCAGTTGCTCATTGTCATCAGGTGTCAGTTGCTCGCTGTCATCAGGTGTCATTTGCTCACTGTCATCAGGTGTCAGTTGCTCACTGTCATCAGGTGTCATTTGCTCACTGTCATCAGGTGTTAGTTGCTCACTGTCATCAGGTGTTAGTTGCTCACTGTCATCAGGTGTTAGTTGCTCGCTGTCATCAGGTGTCAGTTGCTCGCTGTCACCAGGTGTTCGCTGTCATCAGGTGTCAGTTGCTCGCTGTCATCAGGTGTCAGTTGCTCGCTGTCATCAGGTGTTAGTTGCTCGCTGTCATCAGGTGTCAGTTGCTCGCTGTCATCAGGTGTCATTTGCTCAACGTCACCAGGTGTTAGTTGCTCACTGTCACCAGGGGTCAGTTGCTCGCTGTCATCAGGTGTCATTTGCTCACTGTCATCAGGTGTTAGTTGCTCACTGTCATCAGGTGTCAGTTGCTCATTGTCATCAGGTGTCAGTTGCTCACTGTCATCAGGTGTCATTTGCTCACTGTCACCAGGTGTTAGTTGCTCGCTGTCATCAGGTGTCAGTTGCTCGCTGTCATCAGGTGTCATTTGCTCACTGTCACCAGGTGTCAGTTGCTCGCTGTCATCAGGTGTCATTTGCTCACTGTCATCAGGTGTTAGTTGCTCACTGTCATCAGGTGTCAGTTGCTCATTGTCATCAGGTGTCAGTTGCTCACTGTCATCAGGTGTCATTTGCTCACTGTCATCAGGTGTTAGTTGCCCGCTGACATCAGGTGTCAGTTGCTCATTGTCATCAGGTGTCAGTTGCTCACTGTCATCAGGTGTCATTTGCTCATTGTCATCAGGTGTCAGTTGCTCACTGTCATCAGGTGTCATTTGCTCACTGTCATCAGGTGTTAGTTGCTCACTGTCATCAGGTGTCATTTGCTCACTGTCATCAGGTGTCATTTGCTCACTGTCATCAGGTGTTAGTTGCTCACTGTCACCAGGTGTCAGTTGCTCGCTGTCATCAGGTGTCATTTGCTCACTGTCATCAGGTGTTAGTTGCTCACTGTCATCAGGTGTCAGTTGCTCACTGTCATCAGGTGTCATTTGCTCACTGTCATCAGGTGTCATTTGCTCACTGTCATCAGGTGTTAGTTGCTCACTGTCATCAGGTGTCAGTTGCTCGCTGTCATCAGGTGTCATTTGCTCACTGTCATCAGGTGTCAGTTGCTCGCTGTCATCAGGTGTCAGTTGCTCATTGTCATCAGGTGTCAGTTGCTCACTGTCATCAGGTGTCATTTGCTCACTGTCATCAGGTGTTAGTTGCTCACTGTCATCAGGTGTCAGTTGCTCACTGTCATCAGGTGTCAGTTTGCTCACTGTCATCAGGTGTCATTTGCTCACTGTCATCAGGTGTCAGTTGCTCACTGTCATCAGGTGTCATTTGCTCACTGTCATCAGGTGTCATTTGCTCACTGTCATCAGGTGTCAGTTGCTCACTGTCACCAGGTGTCAGTTGCTCGCTGTCATCAGGTGTCATTTGCTCACTGTCATCAGGTGTTAGTTGCTCACTGTCATCAGGTGTCAGTTGCTCACTGTCATCAGGTGTCATTTGCTCACTGTCATCAGGTGTTAGTTGCTCACTGTCATCAGGTGTCAGTTGCTCACTGTCATCAGGTGTCAGTTGCTCATTGTCATCAGGTGTCAGTTGCTCACTGTCATCAGGTGTCAGTTGCTCACTGTCATCAGGTGTTAGTTGCTCATTGTCATCAGGTGTCATTTGCTCACTGTCATCAGGTGTCAGTTGCTCATTGTCATCAGGTGTCAGTTGCTCACTGTCATCAGGTGTCATTTGCTCACTGTCATCAGGTGTTAGTTGCTCACTGTCATCAGGTGTCAGTTGCTCATTGTCATCAGGTGTCAGTTGCTCACTGTCATCAGGTGTCATTTGCTCACTGTCATCAGGTGTTAGTTGCTCGCTGTCATCAGGTGTCAGTTGCTCGCTGTCACCAGGTGTTAGTTGCTCGCTGTCATCAGGTGTCAGTTGCTCGCTGTCATCAGGTGTCATTTGCTCACTGTCATCAGGTGTTAGTTGCTCGCTGACATCAGGTGTCAGTTGCTCACTGACATCAGGTGTTAGTTGCTCGCTGTCATCAGCTAAGAGTTGCTCACTGACATCAGGTGTTAGTTGCTCGCTGTCATCAGCTAAGAGTTGCTCACTGACAGCAGGTGTCATTTGCTCGCTGACATCAGGTGTCAGTTGCTCACTGACAGCAGGTGTCATTTGCTCGCTGACATCAGGTGTCAGTTGCTCACTGACAGCAGGTGTCATTTGCCCGCTGACATCAGGTGTCAGTTGCCCTCTTCAAAAGTTTACCTTCTCCGCAATAGGGGCGTGTCTCGCAAATTTCCGTGCGGTAGGGGCGTGTCTTTCGAATTTCGTGCGGTAGGGGCGTGTCTCGTGCAGGTACAGAAGGAGGGGGGGATGGTAAACTTAACTTTCTATCATGACCACCTTCTTTTAGTTGATTTTGATTTATCAATTTATTGAAGGAGTTTATAATGTGTGTTGAGTTTGTGACTTCAACAGTGACTATAAGATATAAACAGAGATCTATAAACAGAGAGATCTATCAACAGAGAGATATATCAACAGAGAGATCTATCAACAGAGAGATATATCAACAGAGAGATCTATCAACAGAGAGATCTATCAACAGAGAGATCTATCAACAGAGAGATCTATAAACAGAGAGATCTATCAACAGAGAGATATATCAACAGAGAGATCTATCAACAGAGAGATATATCAACAGAGAGATCTATCAACAGAGAGATCTATCAACAGAGAGATCAATCAACAGAGAGATCTATCAACAGAGAGATCTATCAACAGAGAGATCTATCAACAGAGAGATATATCAACAGAGAGATCTATCAACAGAGAGATCTATCAACAGAGAGATCTATCAACAGAGAGATCTATAAACAGAGAGATCTATCAACAGAGAGATATATCAACAGAGAGATCTATCAACAGAGAGATATATCAACAGAGAGATCTATCAACAGAGAGATCTATCAACAGAGAGATCAATCAACAGAGAGATCTATCAACAGAGAGATCTATCAACAGAGAGATCTATCAACAGAGAGATCTAGCAACAGAGAGATCTAGCAACAGAGAAATCTAGCAACAGAGAGATCTAGCAACAGAGAGATCTATCAACAGAGAGATCAATCAACAGAGAGATCTATCAACAGAAAGATCTATCAACAGAGAGATAAATCAACAGAGAGATCTATCAACAGAGAGATCAATCAACAGAGAGATCTAGCAACAGAGAAATCTAGCAACAGAGAGATCTATCAACAGAGAGATCTAGCAACAGAGAGATCTATCAACAGAGAGATCCATCAACAGAGAGATCTATCAACAGAGAGATCAATCAACAGAGAGATCTATCAACAGAGAGATCTATCAACAGAGAGATCAATCAACAGAGAGATCTATCAACAGAGAGATCTATCAACAGAGAGATCTATCAACAGAGAGATCCATCAACAGAGAGATCCATCAACAGAGAGATCTATCAACAGAGAAATCTATCAACAGAGAGATCTATCAACAGAGAGATCTATCAACAGAGAGATCTGTCAACAGAGAGATCCATCAACAGAGAGATCCATCAACAGAGAGATCTATCAACAGAGAAATCTAGCAAAAGAGAGATCTATCAACAGAGAGATCCATCAACAGAGAGATCTATCGCAGACGTCTTCAAGAGCCAGAACACAAAGATTTCACAAAATGGTGGATCTTTATAGTAGAATATTCAGGTTAACGCCTCTAGTCAATTGTACATGTAGGATTGGTCAGTAACTGTAAACACTTGATTCTAAGATGGCCGACGCACGTGGCCGTCGTGGAAATTCACCAAGGGTTGTTGTCTTCAAGAGAGAATCTGTTCCCAGCGACTTGCTGGACTGTTGTGTCTTTCAGTGTGAGTTCTCACACAGGTTCACACAGACTTGCTGGGAATCTGGGATTATTTAATCTTTCTGTGTGTGTGAAAGGCTTTGTTACCTGGGTTTTATGTCTTATGTGTCTTTCTTGGTGTTTCCTGTTTTTATTTTGAAACCTGCTCCCTTCTGTGTCTGTGAGTTTCCTTTCCGGTCCCTTAACCTGCTGATTGTTATTGTCTTCACCTGTCTTGTGTTCTCCTGCTGATTGTTATTGTCTTCATCTGTCTTGTGTTCTCCTGCTGATTGTTATTGTCTTCACCTGTCTTGTGTTCTCCTGCTGATTGTTATTGTCTTCACCTGTCTTGTGTTCTCCTGCTGATTGTTATTGTCTTCACCTGTCTTGTGTTCTCCTGCTGATTGTTATTATCTTCACCTGTCGTGTGTTTTCCTGCTGATCTCGCCAACCACAGCGTCACCATGGCCTTGTGGTACTGGGGCGGTTCGGAGGTGGACATTAGACCCCACGACCTCTGACCTTGTCCTCATCTCACCTTCCTGACCTCTGACCCCCAGGGTTGCCAGTTCCTGCGGCAAACATGTCCCCTGAAGATGCTGCGTTGCCACGGCGACCAGGACTGGCGGGCGTCATCGGTGCTGGAGCACATGTGGAGGAACGCCGTCCAGTGGAAGAGCGTCTGGATCCCCACGGCCTGAGGACCCTCGAGCAGACCTCAGGGCCGGAACCATCATCCACGAGTCACTGGTTCAACTCTGGAGCTGTGAGAGAGTTACACAAATAATAATAAACACATAACTTATTTGATCATTACATTAAAATGTCATGTTGATCCAAATACATGTGAAACAAATTAAAAGTATTTAATTGAAGATAAAATAAAAAATAGTTGAGACGTGTTTTCAAACCTTCACCTTCATTAATGCCTTGCTCAAGAGTCACATTCCTGTTCCACCCACGAATAAAACCTCTTCAACAAACCATGAAGCCTCAACTTCCTGTTTGTTCTTCCATAGGCTCGACTGGAGGGAAGTCATGATTCTGCCGAGTCATGAATCATGACTCGGCAGAATCATGACTCGGCAGAATCGGGACCAGGCGCGTCGAGACTCGAGAGAAAAATGATCAAAAGACTCGATGAGATGTTTGTGAAGGTGCGACGTCGTGAGTTTGTTCTGTAACATCTCGTCTACAGTTCAAAACATGATCACATGATAGTTTGTGTGAGAGTTCGACACCCGCGTCACATGATCTTTGACTGTTGAGCAATATTGTCCAGACGTTTATCAGCAGTTTTTATTGAAGCATGTGACCTTTATGGTGCAAGTGTTTACGGTGAAGAACGAGGTCAATGACAGCTGCTGATGGAACAACATCTGACTTAAACGTCTTCAATGAAAGACAAGAACCTTCAGAGACGATGAAAGAGAAGAATCTTCAGAGACAATGAAAGAGAAGAACCTTCAGAGACGATGAAAGAGAAGAACCTTCAGAGACGATGAAAGAGAAGAACCTTCAGAGACGATGAAAGAGAAGAACCTTCAGAGACGATGAGAGAGAAGAACCTTCAGAGACGATGAAAGAGAAGAACCTTCAGAGACGATGAAAGAGAAGAACCTTCAGAGACGATGAAAGAGAAGAACCTTCAGAGACGATGAGAGAGAAGAACCTTCAGAGACGAAGACAATGAAAGAGAAGAACCTTCAGAGATGAAGACGATGAAAAAGAAGAACCTTCAGAGATGAAGACGATGAAAAATAAGAACCTTCAGAGATGAAGACGATGAAAGAGAAGAACCTTCAGAGATGAAGACAATGAAAGAGAAGAACCTTCAGAGACGATGAAAGAGAAGAACCTTCAGAGATGAAGACGATGAAAGAGAAGAACCTTCAGAGATGAAGACAATGAAAGAGAAGAACCTTCAGAGACGAAGACGATGAAAAAGAAGAACCTTCAGAGATGAAGACAATGAAAGAGAAGAACCTTCAGAGATGAAGACGATGAAAAAGAAGAACCTTCAGAGATGAAGACGATGAAAGAGAAGAACCTTCAGAGACGATGAAAGAGAAGAACCTTCAGAGACGAAGACGATGAAAGAGAAGAACCTTCAGAGACGAAGAATATGAAAGAGAAGAACCTTCAGAGACGAAGACGATGAAAGAGAAGAACCTTCAGAGACGATGAAAGAGAAGAACCTTCAGAGACGAAGACGATGAAAGAGAAGAACCTTCAGAGACGAAGAATATGAAAGAGAAGAACCTTCAGAGACGAAGACGATGAAAGAGAAGAACCTTCAGAGACGATGAAAGAGAAGAACCTTCAGAGACGAAGACGATGAAGAGAAATGAACGAATGAAACGTAAATGAAAGATTTAACGACTCATTCATACAAAAGAAAGAAACAAAAAGCTTAAGAAACAAAACAAAAAAAGAATCAAACATCTTTAATTATCAAAGTTTGTTTCAAACATTTCCACATAAACACACAATAAACATGAAAACACACACACACTACACACACATCTATACAAACACAATCATTAAGAAGACACAATTAAACTACATTCATGATTTTTGTTTCTTTTGAAATCACAAGACGTTATATGAAGTGATAAAGTAGATAAATATAGTATTCATTAGTTTATACAGAGTGTTGTGATCAGTAAATTATAATCCATCTTAATATGTTTATGATTTAATATTAATTTGATTATTTTTAAATTCTCACACTACAGCACTTTTCTCCTTTAAGCAAACATTCAAATATTCTAAAACGTTAGTTTCTACATGACCTTTGACCCCGTGAATTTCACTTCTGCGTGTGTGACACTGGACTACAAATATTACTTTGAAATAAAGTTTTTTTTAAACGAAACAAACATTAACAGGTTTAAATAAAGTTTTTTTTAAACGAGACAAACGTTTACAAGTTGAAATAAAGTTTTTTTTAAACGAAACAAACATTAACAGGTTTAAATAAAGTTTTTTTAAACGAGACAAACGTTAACAAGTTTAAATAAAGTTTTTTTTAAACGAAACAAACATTAACAGGTTTAAATAAAGTTTTTTTTAAACGAGACAAACATTTACACGTTTAAATAAAGTTTTTTTAAACGAGACAAACATTAACAGGTTTAAATAAAGTTTTTTTTAAACGAGACAAACGTTTACAAGTTGAAATAAAGTTTTTTTTAAACGAAACAAACATTAACAGGTTTAAATAAAGTTTTTTTAAACGAGACAAACATTTACAATTTTTAAAACGAGACAAACAAACAGGTTTAAATAAAGTTTTTTTAAACGAGACAAACATTAACAAGTTGAAATAAAGTTTTTTTAAACGAGACAAACATTAACAGGTTTAAATAAAGTTTTTTTTAAACGAGACAAACGTTTACAAGTTGAAATAAAGTTTTTTTTAAACGAAACAAACATTAACAGGTTTAAATAAAGTTTTTTTAAACGAGACAAACATTAACAGGTTTAAATAAAGTTTTTTTTAAACGAGACAAACGTTTACAAGTTGAAATAAAGTTTTTTTAAGACGGAACAAACATTAACAGGTTTAAATAAAGTTTTTTTAAACGAGACAAACATTTACACGAACATTAACAGGTTTAAATAAAGTTTTTTAAACAACAATTTAAATAAAGTTTTTTTAAACGAGACAAACATTTAAGGTTGAAATAAAATCCTGTAACCGAGCGGTCCCAAATGATGTAAAACGCAGAGTTCTTGATGCCAGTCCTCCAAACAGTCTTTATTCTCTCTTCTTACTTTCCTCTCTCCAGCGTGCTCGCAGGCACCTCTCCACACGTGTCTCTACTCAATAACACCCCCCGTCCCAGACACGCCCCCGACACAAATATGCCCCAACACTTTTCTGGAAGACTGTTACATATGTCCCCCCCTCACAGAAGAAACGTCCCCGTTTCACCAATTGAACATATAAAAAAAAAATATATATATATATATATATATATATACATACATATACACACATACATATATACAGTATATATATACAACTTCGTCAAACAAAGTGATGAAACATTAAATCGAACAGTACAAATTTTTACAAATAACACATGCAAACAATTAGAACATCGAATAATCCCTTAGATATGTAGGTGGATGAACAACTCGTCCTCTTCGGGATCTAACTTGACTCACATTTGGGGAACTTTGTGACTGATTGGCCACCCCCGTTTCCTGCTCAAAACTGTCCTCAGCAGATCCATCTGTCTCTAGCGAGACAGTAGCCGGATGTCCAGCAGCATGTAACGGAAGAGTATAAGGCTTCAGTCGATTGTGGTGAACAACCTGAGACCCCTCCCTAATGTCATACGGGTCCCCAATGCGGTAGACCATACCCGGAACCCCCCCAGCATTCAAAACCTCCATCACCTTATACGGTCCTTTCCAATGAGGGGCTAATTTGGTGCGACTCTCAGTCGGATTGTTAAGCCACACCAGCGAACCTACCCCGTAGGGCCTAAACTGTGATCCCTCATTGTGATAAAGCTGTTGTCTTTCGTGGGCCTCTGCCGCAGCCATCCTGGCACAACTGAATGCCTTCGTCAAACGACCTGTAAGAGATGAGGCATAATCAGATATCGAGCTGAAAGTCTTTGTATTCTGCAAGGATGGCGGCAACAACAGATCCACTGGAACTCTGGCCTCACGCCCGTGCATCAGAAAATATGGGGAAAAACGAGTGGTTGAATGAACTGAGGTGTTATATGCAAAGGCCACTTGTTTGACATACATATCCCATTCACCGCCGCAGGCCAACAGAATCTTTGCTAGTTGGTCAATCAGTGTACGGTTATGCCGTTCCACCATACCGTCTGATTTTGGATTGTACGCCGTGGTGCGGGTCTTCTTCACCCCCGACCACCGACATAAGTTCTGTATGATCTCCGACTCAAACTGACGACCTTGATCGCTATGCAAAACCTCTGGGACACCGTGCACAAGAACAAAGTCCTCAAATAAACACTGTGCTACTGTGCAAGCTGTCTGATCCGGCAGTGAATACAAAGACACATACTTCGTAAAGTAGTCCTCCACCACTAAAATGTACCGACTGCCCCGAGTAGTCACCGGTAACTCCAAAATGTCAGTTGCCACTCTCTGCAAAGGTCTCATGACCTCAGAGCCACCCATCGGAGCTTTATGTTTGGGTGTTGGACACCTGCGAGTTTGACAAGGTTCACACTGCTCACACCACAGCCTTATGTCTCGCAGCATGAAGGGCCAATAAAAGGATTGCCTGGCTTTTTCCCATACCCGCTCAGCTGAAAAATGAGCGGCCATTGGACCCCCATGCAAATGTTGCAGGAGTTCGGGTACCAATTTTGCAGGGAGCACAACTTGGGTCCTCGATTCCCCAGTGTGCATCACCCGTATTGTGCGACACAGCAGCCCATCCTTCATCAGAAGCCTACTGAACTCAGCCCACAGCTTTCTTAGAGAAAGTGATGACCCCCGCAAAAATGGTCGCGGTGGTCGAGGCCTTCCTTTATCTAACCACTCAATTACAGTACTGATGTCCGAGTCTTCTTTCTGCCTTAATATCATCTCCATGTCACTTTGAAGGGGGTCGCTAACATCTTGCCTTTGCCCATCTGCCGGTGAGACTGCACGCACCTCTGCACTTGCTCCACTCTCGGACCCCGGGCGACGCGACAATGCATCTGCATTCTTATGCTGCGAGCCCTCTTTGTGAACCATAGTCCAGTCATACGGGTCCAACTCCAACACCCATCGACTCCGGCGCCCTGTTGGGTCGTTATCCAAAGACATGTGCCGCAGGCCCAACAAAGGACGATGGTCAGTGATAATGGTGAAGGACGAGAAACCCACATAATGTTTAAACTCCCGAACAGCCCACACTACTGCCCATAACTCACGATCGAACGTTGACCAGCGTTTCTGGGTGGCTGTAAGAGCCTGACTAGCATATGCAACAACCCTCTCTAGTCCCTTACTGTCTTGCGCCAATACTGCCCCAACTGCGTTCTTAGAAGCGTCCGTGTAAATCTTAAATGGCTGTTCAAAATTTGGGAGTGTCATGACAGGAGAAGAAGTCAAGACCTGTTTCAAATATGAGAAAGCTGCATCGCATTCCGGAGTCCACTCAAAGCAAACATTCTTTCCAGTCAAATAATGAAGTGGGGCAGCATGCCGGGAAAAATTCCTAACAAAGCGCCTGTAATACGAGCAAAGGCCCACAAAAGCACGCACTTCAGATGGGGTTTGGGGTGTGGGCCAATCCCTCACTTTATTGATGTTCTGGGGGTCAGGTTGTAGACCCTGTCTGGACACCGTATGACCCAAGAATACGACCTGATCGCAAGCAAAATTACACTTCTGCGGATTCAATCGAAGGCCTGCTTCTTGAATTCTAGACAACACTTGCTTCAAATGTGTCATGTGTTCCTCGAAGGTCCGACTGTAAATCAAAATATCGTCTAAATAGACCATACAGATGTGCCAAGGAAGGCCACGTAGTATCAACTCCATCATACGTTGAAAAGTGGCTGGGGAGTTAGACAACCCCATGGGCATTACGCGCCATTGATAAAGGCCTCTTCCTGTGGTAAACGCTGTCTTTTCACGATCCTCCTCAGCCATTTCAACCTGCCAATATCCATCCGAAAAATCCAGTGTGGTGAACCAGCACGACCCTGCTAGAGAATCTAAACTGTCATCCACCCGGGGAAGTGGATGCGAATCTTTCACTGTGACAGAGTTGAGCCGCCGGTAATCAACACAAAACCGCCACTTGCCGCCCTTCTTTTTGACTAGTACCACAGGAGAAGCCCAGGGGCTTGAGCTTTCCTCAATCAGACCATCAGTCAACAGTTGAGTTACCTGGCGCTCGATCTCTGCCCGTTTTCCTGGGCAGGTTCTATAAGCCCGCTGATTTACTGGTGGAGAGTCTGTCCTGATGTGATGCTGTATTAAGGAACATTTACCCCGTGTACTCACATTCCCTGAAAATATGTCTGGAAACTGAGAGAGTAAAGTCGATAGTTGACTCCTACGAGCTGGAGTCAGGGCTGAATCATCGAGGTTGAGAGGGATTCTGTTCACCTCCTGCTGACCGGCGACTGAACAGATTTCAGGGGTCATTACTTCATTACACCCAACCGCATAGAATTCGCCCAAATGGAATCCGACTTTTAGCTCAATTGCCTCCGCTGTAGGATTCAGAACTCGAGCCATAGTAACCCCCTTTCTGACCATGTTAACTGTATGGGCTACTACCACTCCCATTCTTTCAGGACAATTGGGCTCTATGTAACCTTCAAACTCCTCAACAAATGACTCTCCCCCCCCTGGTGGACAAACATTTACTGGAACAAAAGCTTCACTCCAGGGTGGAATCGTACTCATATTGGCCACCGATACGTTGCAGCATTCAGGAACCATATCAGCAGTCTTCAAAAGCGGCACCAGAATGTCCCATAGTTGTAATATGCCTTTATCCAAGTCCAGCAAAGCATTGTTCTTGGTCAGGAAATCCAGCCCAAGCAGGACCTGTTGTGTGGAGCCACGAAGGACATGGAAAGTATGTCTCAACGACACTGCACCAAAGCGAACGGTGGCATCAATTGTCCCTAAAACATCCAAAGTTTGTCCATTCACTGCCCTCGTGTCAATAATGTTCCTTTTTAAGGGTCGATTCCGTAGAGCAGGAACCGACATACGGAAATCTTCACTCAACAGTGACACAGTAGCTCCTGAATCAATCAAGATGGATACCTCGGTGCCTTCCATGATACCTCGAACGTAGGGAAGTAAATCCATCATCTTCCGCAGGAACTTTGCGGGGGAGCTGTTGGACGTGGGCCCTCCGTCTCCATCGCTGATGTCTGGGCCCCCGACACCAGCTACCACTCGTTTCCCTGTACCTCGGGGTTGGCTCCGTTCTCTGGACCTGAAAGGACACACTCCTTCTTCTTGCTTCCGGCTCGGTTCTCGCTCTCCATGCCGGGCTGGGGCTTCTCCTTCCCATGTGTCTTCCTTCTGATGCCGGTCCATGGGAGCCCCATGAGGCCTGGTCTTGCCCCGCGTTACGGTGTGCTCCTGGAGAACGTGCCTTGTCGGGTGAACGCCCTCGCCATCCAGCCTGGAAAAACCGGGAAGCACAGCCTCTCTCTCCACAGCGACATCCACACCGTCCATCCCTCTCGTACCGTCTCTGGTCTTGGTTGTCCTCACGAACTGCCTTCAACCTCTGGTTTTCTGCACATATATCCTTCATCTCCATCTTCATACCATACATTTCCTCAGTCAGCCGCTCCACCGCCTTTTGAAGATATGGAGAAGGGGATACGGAATGAACCGCAGGACTCAAGTTGGCAAACATGGCGTTCTTGTCTGGCATGGAGTCTCGTTGGAGGGCCGCACGGGCATTCTCACACCGCTCAGCAATAATGAGGGCCTCGTCCAAGTCGGTCGCACCTTGTTCCAGGCATTTGGCTTTTAAACCAGGTTCCAACCCGGCTAGAAACCTCCGGAACTTTTCTTCACGGTGTGCGGTTTCTCCGTAGTCAGGGAAGGCCTCCATCACGAGCCGGCTCACGTCCGCAGCATATACCTCCAAACTCTCGCCTGGAGCCCTCACCCGTGCGGCTAGATTAGTCTTGAATCGCTCCATAAATTGTCGTTGACCAAACGCGGAGGCAAGTCTTTCTTTAACCGCCTCATAGTCTTGTTTTATTGTCCAAGGTAAACTGTCCCATAATAAAAATGCTGCATGGCTGAGGCGAGTTGGCAGAATTCTTACAAGTTCGCTCTGAGATTCATGCCTACCCGTGGCTGCCTCCACTGCAACTTCCAATCGTCTGCTCCAGCTTAAAAAACTTTGCCCTCCATCGCCGGAAAAGGGTGGCGGTAAATCCACTTTAAAACCGTTACCGTTCGGTGTGCTCATCTTGAAGGGATCCTCGTGATTCCACATGTCTCAAGTCTCGGTCGCGATATCCCACCGCTGCCACCAATGTAACCGAGCGGTCCCAAATGATGTAAAACGCAGAGTTCTTGATGCCAGTCCTCCAAACAGTCTTTATTCTCTCTTCTTACTTTCCTCTCTCCAGCGTGCTCGCAGGCACCTCTCCACACGTGTCTCTACTCAATAACACCCCCGTCCCAGACACGCCCCCGACACAAATATGCCCCAACACTTTTCTGGAAGACTGTTACAATCCTTTTAAACGAGACAAACATTAACAAGTTGAAATAAAGTATTTTTAAAAGAGATAATCATTGACAAGTTGAAATAAAGCGGGAGTTTAACTTGTGAAAACTGCTGCGTCACGGTTAGTTCGGTAATAACCATAAACACGAGACTTCCATGAGTCAGCGTCGACCTCCCGCCGTCACATGTCCCTTCTTTCCAGCCCTCGGATTGGCTGCGACGGTCCGCGTCACGTGACCAGCAGCGACGTATATAAACTCAGGCCGCGCACCGGAGCGTCAGAGAAGACTGAAGAGTTCTTGCTTCAACAGTGTTTGGACGGAACTTTCTTTTTTCTTGACCCTCATTCCACAGATAAAGTCTATTTTTCTACTTCTTCAAGACACGAGCAGCAACAAGATGGAGTCTCAAGTGCGTCAGAACTACCACCGCGACTGCGAGGCCGCCGTGAACCGGATGCTCAACATGGAGATGTTCGCGTCCTACACCTACACGTCCATGGTGAGTCTCGTCTGAAGGTACTGTTGTAGTCGCTTGTGACCTCATCACTGTGCGACCTCATCACTGTGCGACCTCAGGCCTGGACCAGCCGCGGCCCTTTGGCTGTTTTCCTTCCGGAGGTCAAAGTTCATGCGGAAAACGACACTTTTATTTCGTATTGATTTTTTTATTTTTTATTTGTAAATATAACTGAAGGGTTTTCGTTATGAGTATTTATTCATCGACGTGATTTAAGGGAAAAATGTTTTTTATATCTGATTTATTTTTTAAATTCTATACATTAAGAATTATAAAGCGTAGTTATACATTTAAATCTTGTAAATAAAAGGTCAGATTTGAATTAAAAAAAACTCCCAACAAAAGTCAAATAAACAAACGTTACTCTAAGAACTTGATTCGCAGAAACGGGAAGTTGTGTCTCAAAATGGCGCTCAGGAGGTTTGAAGAGAACTTTATTGAGCTCCTGCTTCATGACAAAACCTGCTGTGTCATGCTGGCTCAGCATGAGTCATCACAACACGGCGGTCTGACCGCGGCAGGGCTGACTCGTGATGATGGTGTGTTTTAATATATGTGTGTGTGTAATATACGTGTGTGTAATGACGGTGTCTGGCCCGCCATGACGAACCTCTTGTCGCCCGCCAGGCGTTCTACTTCTCCCGCGACGACGTGGCGCTGCCGGGCTTCGCCCACTTCTTCCGGGAGAACAGCGACGAGGAGCGCGAACACGCCCACAAGCTGCTGGACTTCCAGAACAAGCGCGGCGGACGCATCTTCCTGCAGGACATCAAGGTGGGTTCTGCTCGCGGTTCTGCTCGCGGTTCTGCTCGCGGTTCACGCCACTGACCCAAAGGTTGTCGGTTCAGAAGCCCGAGCGCGACGAGTGGGGCAGCGGCCTGGAGGCCATGACGGCGGCGCTGCAGCTGGAGAAGAACGTGAACCAGGCTCTGCTGGACCTTCACAAGCTGGCGTCGGACCACAGCGACCCTCACGTGAGTTTGTGTGTGTGACCCCGTGACCCCCGTCGTCTGACCCTCGCTCGCCCTCGCAGATGTGCGACTTCCTGGAGAGTCACTACCTGGACGAGCAGGTGGAGGCCATCAAGAAGCTGGGCGACTTCATCACCAACCTGACCCGCATGGACGCCCACAACAACAAGATGGCCGAGTACCTGTTCGACAAGCACACCCTGGGCAGCAAGAGCTAAACATGCGTGTCACGTGTGTGGGTCACGCGTGTGTCACGCCTGGACCAGCAGGAGTTCATCGACCTCGTGACGCCTTTGTTTGACATCTTCATGTTGAGACGTCAACACAATAAAAAACATGAGCTCAACACTTTTGTCTTGTACTCGCGTGTGCACACACACACGCGCACACGCACGCACGCACACACACGCAACGACATGACACATCTTTGCACAATTAAAACCATGAACCACTTTATTTCAACAATAAACGCGTCAAACTAACAATGAATTGAACTTTTGCTGAAGACGTTAAAAGGTAAATCTCGAACAATTAAACAAAAATAATTACAAATTAAATGGTTTTCCAAAACAATCTGGTTCAGATTAATTTAAAAAAATATTATTTTTTTACCCTAAAAGGTTTAAATGATCATGTGACAAACGTCAAGTCAACATTTATTAACATGTTTTCTTCAGAGTATCAAGTAAAACATTTTTTAGACAGAAATCCAAGATCCAAACATTGATCCTTGAGGATCTCCAGGCTCTGAACTTTGTTTCAATGTTAAAGCAGCAGTGTGTATGTGTGTATGCGTGCGTATTTCTGTGGGGGTGTGTGCGTATGTATGTATGCGTATTTGTGTGTGATGTGTTTGTGTGTCTGTATGTATGCGTGTGTATTTGTGTGTGTGTATGTATGCGTGCGTATGTATGTATGCGTATTTGTGCGAGTGTATGTGTGCGTGCGTGTTTGTGCGTGTGTGTATGTATGTATGCGTATTTGTGCGAGTGTCTGTATGCGTGTGTGTATGTATGTATGTGTGCGTATTTGTGTGTGAGTGCCTATGTATGTGTGCGTGTGTATGTATGCGTGCGTGTTTGTGCGTGTGTGTATGTATGCGTGCGTATTTGTGTGTGTGCGTGTGTATGTATGTGTGCATGTTTGTGCGTGTGTGTGTGCGTGTGTGTGTGTGTGTGTGTGTGTGTGTGTGTTCAATAAGTCGCAGGATAACGACAGATTACCAGAAGAAGCTCCAGGTGTCGTCAGTCGTCAGTCGAACAGACTTCGTTGCTCGGAAACATTAAAAACCTCCGAAGTGAACTAAGAGCATCAAAGTGGTGAGTTTGACATTGATTGATTGACAGATGTTTGTGTGTTTAGTTTAACATCGACTGATTGACAGTTGTTTGTATGTTTAGTTTAACATCGACTGATTGACAGTTGTTTGTGTGTTTATCTTCCTCTCAAGTCTAGTTTAAAAGATTGAACGTTTGATCAAACAAACTGAAATAGTTTGACTCGTCGTGTTATTGACATTTTAATGAATAAACGAGTGTGATTTAAAGTCTTTTAATGAATAAACGAGTATAATTTAAAGTCTTTTAATGAATAAACGAGTATAATTTAAAGTCTTCAGGTGAGATTAGATCAAGTTTGAAGCAGTAGAATGATCCGTGTTTGCTTTACAAACTGTTCATCTGTTGATTTACTCATGTATATCTTATTAATATTCATTTCTACCATATGAATATTCATGTATATCATATTAATATTCATTTCTATCATATGAATATTCATGTATATCATATTAATATTCATTTCTACCATATGAATATTCATGTATATCATATTAATATTCATTTCTATTATATGAATATTCAAATAAATCGTGAACGAGTGGATGAAATGATGTGGATTAAAACACCAGATTAGTCTGTTTATAGATTTCTTTCTTTTTTACATCCGTACATTTCTACATTTCTATATTCATGAAACATAGTCTAACGTGTACTTTTATTTATGCTAATATTCTGTCGTCATTTCAATATTTCTCTCAGACTTTCTCTTGATTTGAAAACAGATGTTTAATCAGCAGGATTAATGACACACACACACACACACACACACACACACACACACACACACACACACACACACACACACACACACACGCACACACACTAAAGGTGGGGGGGGCACAGTTAATTTGTTTAAACCGGGGATTGTGGGATTAGCTCGGGTTGATAATCTGTGACCGACTCGTCTGCTCTGAACCTTCGTGTTGTTGCTTCAAAACTAATTAAAAACAAGAATCATTTTGACTCCGAAAGTCATGAAAGTTTGAACCTGCGACCTTCAGTGTTAATAATATAATAATAAAATAATAAAAATAATATAATAATAAAGTATAATAATAATAATAACATAATAATCATATAATAATAATAATATATAATAATATAATAATTATATAAAAATAACATGATATATATATATAATATATATATATATATATTATATATATAATATAATAATAATGTTATAATATAATAATAATGTTATAATATAATAATTATATAATAATAGTATAATAATAATATATAATAATAATTATATAAATATAAAATAATAACAAGAATAATATAAGAATAATATAAGAATATAAGAATAATCTAAAAATTTAACGAGCAAACGATCAATAAAACCTTCCTCCGTGTCCCGCAGTGATGCGATTGGTCGGCGGCGCCGCGGTCCGCCTCCGGCGGGCGGTGAAGGAGAAGGAGGAGGAGCCTCCAGCAGCTCCGCCTCCTTCACACCATCAGTTCACCAGCATGAAGAACAAATTCTTCGACGAGTTGACGCACCTGCCGAGTGAGCGCACACCTGAACACTTACCTGAACACACACCTGAACACTTACCTGAACGCACACCTGAACACTTACCTGAACACACACATGAACACCACCTGCCGGTGAGCCACACCTGAACACTTACCTGAACACACACCTGAACACTTACCTGAACGCACACCTGAACACTTACCTGAACACACACATATACACGCACCTGCCGAGTGAGCGCACACCTGAACACTTACCTGAACACACACCTGAACACGACCACACCTGAACACTTACCTGAACACACACATGAACACGCACCTGCCGAGTGAGCGCACACCTGAACACTTACCTGAACACACACCTGAACACACACCTGAACACTTACCTGAACACACACATGAACACGCACCTGCCGAGTGAGCGCACACCTGAACACTTACCTGAACACACACCTGAACACACACCTGAACACTTACCTGAACACACACCTGAACACTTACCTGAACACACACATGAACACGCACCTGCCGAGTGAGCGCACACCTGAACACACACCTGAACACTTACCTGAACACACACATGAACACGCACCTGCCCAGTGAGCGCACACCTGAACACTTACCTGAACACACACCTGAACACACACCTGAACACTTACCTGAACACACACATGAACACGCACCTGCCGAGTGAGCGCACACCTGAACACACACCTGAACACTTACCTGAACGCACACCTGAACACTTACCTGAACACACACATGAACACGCACCTGCCGAGTGAGCGCACACCTGAACACACACCTGAACACTTACCTGAACACACACATGAACACGCACCTGCCGAGTGAGCGCACACCTGAACGCACACCTGAACACACACCTGAACACTTACCTGAACGCACACCTGAACACTTACCTGAACACACACATGAACACGCACCTGCCGAGTGAGCGCACACCTGAACACGCACCTGAACACTTACCTGAACGCACACCTGAACACTTACCTGAACACACACATGAACACGCACCTGCCGAGTGAGCGCACACCTGAACACGCACCTAAACACACACCTGAACAAACACCTGAACGCACACATGAACGCACACCTGAACGCACACATGAACGCACACATGAACGCACACCTGAACACACACCTGAACGCACACCTGAACACACACCTGAACACACACTTGAACACACACTTCAACTCTTTTCTCATCCTTTCTTTTCTCTCCCTCATGTGACTGTGGGACCCATTCACGCTGCAGACCATAAACTCAAAAGTAAGTTCACCTGTTCAGGTGTGTTTACTGAAGGAGGCGTGGCCACCTCAGGGATGATGCAGGGGGCGTGGCTATTGAAAACAGCGTGCTCGTGTTGTTGTGTTGTCAAATGACGGGTGTCTGAACAAATAGAAACGTCTTAAGATGTTTCTTAAAGGAGTCAGTAGATTCATAAAGCAAAAGAGAGGAAGATTGTTCCAAAGCTTAGAGCAAAGTTGAAAAGATTTCTCTCTTGGTCCTGAACCTTGAAGGAACCATAAGTAGATTTGATCAAACCTAGCCAGTGGGGTGTAAGGTGGATATATAGTGATGTAAGGAGGAGCCTACCATGAATAATCTGAAAGTAAAACCAAATAACTAGAACAATCCTTTTTTAGATAAAAAAACTTTAAATATAAAGAAAAAAAAGATGGATTAAAATCCAGATATTTCTGACAACATTTTTAGTTTAGGATTTTTCATTAAGGAAACATTTTGGTAGTTTTTAATTTAAAAAGACATGTCTTTATAATAAAACAGGTTTTAGTATTTAAGATGACCTAAGTCACCATGACTCTAACCTTATATAGGAGAATAAGGTTTGTTTTGTCCCTTTAGCAGTCGTGTTGTCAAATGACGGGTGTTCCAGTTGTGTTGTCAAATGATGGGTGTTCCAGTTGTGTTGTCAAATGACGGGTGTTCCAGTTGTGTTGTCAAATGATGGGTGTTCCAGTTGTGTTGTCAAATGACGGGTGTTCCAGTTGTGTTGTCAAATGACGGGTGTTCCAGTTGTGTTGTCAAATGACGGGTGTTCCAGTTGTGTTGTCAAATGACGGGTGTTACAGTTGTGTTGTCAAATGATGGGTGTTCCAGTTATGTTGTGTCAAATGATGGGTGTTCCAGTTGTGTTGTCAAATGATGGATGTTCCAGTTGTGTTGCCAAATGGTGGGTGTTCCAGTTGTGTTGTCAAATGACGGGTGTTCCAGTTGTTTTGTCAAATGACTGGTGTTCCAGTTATGTTGTCAAATGATGAGTGTTCCAGTTGTTTTGTCAAATGACTGGTGTTCCAATTGTGTTGTGTCAAATGACGGGTGTTCCATTTATGTTGTCAAATGATGGGTGTTCCAGTTGTGTTGTCAAATGACGGGTGTTCCAGTTGTGTTGTCAAATGACGGGTGTTCCAGTTGTGTTGTCAAATGACGGGTGTTCCAGTTGTGTTGTCAAATGACGGGTGTTCCATTTGTGTTGTCAAATGACGGGTGTTCCAGTTGTGTTGTCAAATGACGGGTGTTCCAGTTGTGTTGTCAAATGACGGGTGTTCCATTTGTGTTGTCAAATGACGGGTGTTCCAGTTGTATTGTTAAATGATGGCCGTTCCAGTTGTGTTGTCAAATGGGTGTTGTGTTGAGAGCAGTCTCTCAAGAACAACAATCCCAGGAAGTACCTGCACCTGTTAGTGTGAGTGGGCGTGGCTTATCAGTAAGACAGTTATCTCCAGGGTCTGTGGTAATCTTAATTGGCGACAGCGTCTGAAGAGTGCATGGTCACCGGGGGGCGTGGCCTATAGGTTTTGGGGGGCTGCACATGTGGAAGATGCACAGTTATGAAGGCGCCCCCTGGAGGGGGGAGGGGCGTGGTTACACGACGGACATAGAACACATGTCAAAAAGGGCGTTGGCTCGAGATGGGTCACCTTGTTGGTTCTCCCCCGTCTTGACATACCGCAAGGCAGCAGGTGGTCCGAAGGGAAGTTGGTCTATCAAGACGTCCTCACGAGTGTATCCGGGATCATCTGAGTACTTATGGCCACAGAAGGGGGGCTTGTTGACAGGCTTCGGTACGTCAGGGGCTGTAAAACCAGAAGGTGGTTTTCAGAACCTTACATGGGGAACCAAAGGATGTTTGAGTAGCAACTTATCAGGGGCTCAGACATCCATGGTTCAAGAAGGGGTGGGTTGATCTGGTAAAAAGACACTAATCCGTCCCTGGTTCCAGTGCCCATGTGGGCGGTGGGAGCCATCGTGGTAGTGGTCCTGGCCCTGGTGGCGTGCATGGGCTTGTGCATCTACTTCAAGTGCATTAACAAGACAAAGAAGCCCAAAAAGGTCCGTGAGAGGAAGGGAGGACGAGGACGGCGCAAGAAGGACAAGGATGGAGAAGATGGGGACGAGAAGAAGGTAAGGACGGGTTAAGGTACACCTTAAGGTCCCTGATCATGCTCTACCATCTACTCGTTGTGTCTGCCAGGAAGGAGAGGACGGGAAAGAAGAGGAAGAGAAAGAGTTCTTTGGCAAGTTGGAGTACACTCTGGACTACAGTTTCACTGATAACCAGGTACACCAGGAGCACCGTACGAAGTCGTTCACAGTCTCTGACCCGTCCGTCTCTTCTAGCTCATCGTGGGAATCCTGCAGGCTCAAGACCTGGCTGCCATGGACATGGGCGGCACCTCCGACCCCTACGTCAAGGTCTACATGCTGCCGGATAAAAAGAAGAAGTTTGAGACCAAAGTCCAGCGCAAAAACCTGTGCCCGGTCTTCAACGAGACCTTCACCTTCAAGGTCAGTCGCTGGTCCTAGCAAGAGCCTCCCTGAGGTCGCTGACGAAACCTTCTATGGGCAGATCCCCTATGCAGAGCTGGGCGGTCAGACTCTGGTCCTGCAAGTATTTGACTTTGACCGCTTCGGGAAGCACGACCTCATCGGTGACATCAAGATCCCCATGAACACCGTGGACCTGGCACAGCCCATCCACGAATGGAAGGATCTTGTGGGAGGAGAGAAAGAGGAAGTGAGTCACTGTGCTTGAGTTTACGTTGGATTCTTGAACGTCACCTTTCGCTCCTGCAGCAAGAGAAACTCGGCGACATCTGTATTTCCCTGCGATACGTCCCAACGGCCGGGAAGCTGACGGTCAACATCATGGAGGCCAAGAACCTGAAGAAGATGGACGTCGGAGGACTTTCAGGTGAGAGTTTCCTGATGCTATATTTCTTTGTATAGTGTAGACTGTTGCACCTCGTAGAGTAATAGAGTAATACTACAAATACTGGCAAAGTAATACTAGGAAGACTGGTGGAGTAATACTACAAAGATTGGCAGAGTAATACTAGGAAGAACGGCAAAGTTATACTAGAAGGACTGGTGGAGTAATACTACGAAGACTGGCGGAGGAATACTAGGAAGACTGGGAGAGTAACATTCCAAAAACTGCCAGAGTAATACTACGAATATTGGCGGAGTAATAGTACGTAAACTGGCAGAGTAATACTAAAAAGATTGATTGAGTAATACTAGGAAGACTGGTGGAGTAATACCACAAACACTGGCGAATTAATACTAGGAAGACTGGTGGAGTAATACTACAAAGATTGGCTGAGTAATACTAGGAAGAACGGCAAAGCTATACTAGGAAGACTGGTGGAGTAATACTACGAAGACTGGCGGAGGAATACTAGGAAGACTGGGAGAGTATCACTCCGAAAACTGCCAGAGTAATACTACGAATATTGGCAGATTAATACTAGGAAGAACGGAAAAGTTATACTAGGAAGACTGGTGGAGTAATACTACGAAGACTGGCAGAAGAATACTAGGAAGACTGGGAGAGTAACACTCCAAAAACTGCCAGAGTAATACTACGAATATTGGCGGAGTAATAGTACGAAAACTGGCAGAGTAATACTAAAACGATTGGTGGAGTAATACCAAGAACACTGGCGAAGTAATACTAGGAAGACTGGTGGAGTAATACTGCAGCCGTGTAGCTTACCAAAGTCGTACTAAAACATTTTTTAAAGATTTTTTAACTCAATATTAAACATAAAATAAGTATTGAGGTCAGTAAGTAAAACCAGAATTAATATTAATATAAGCAAAAGGATTAAAGTCCAGAAATACGGTCTCATGGTCTGATGCTAACGCTAAGAGTGTCATGATAGCTTTAAGTGTGATCAAGAAACTCTTCCTGTTTCAGATCCGTTCGTGAAGGTGGTTCTGCAGCACAACGGGAAGCGACTGAAGAAGAAGAAGACGTCGGTGAAGCAGAACACACTGAACCCGTACTTCAACGAGAGCTTTAGCTTTGAGATCCCATTTTCCCAGATCCAGGTTTGGAACTTGGTTTCAAGGTCACACCCAACGCTGAACTCATGAGTGTGTGTGTGTGTGTGTGTGTCCAGAAACTGCAGGTGGTCATCACCGTGTACGACTACGACAAGCTGGGCAGCAACGACGCCATCGGCAAGTGCTGGATCGGCTACGGCGCCTCCGGCGTCGGGCTGCGCCACTGGTCGGACATGTTGGCGAACCCCAGGCGTCCGGTGGCGCAGTGGCACACGCTGCAGCCGGAGGAGGACGTGGACGCCGCCCTGAAGGCTCCCATTCGTTAGCCTTTCGACCGGGGACTGGATCCACGTTAGCGTCGGTTTGAGGTGGATTTAGTTACTGATCACAAGTCCATCTTGTACGGCAACAGTCGCAGAGTTTATTCTACGGAACAATTTATTGTTTTCTGTGTCATTTTGATATTTATCTGATTTGTTGTTTGTGTGAGATTCTACCAGAGCTCGGTGCTGCCTCCAGTGGACATTACATGGAAGTGTTTTACAGTAAACGCATAATATTTGACACTGTATCGTCAAGAATGTGTTGATACAACGATACAAGGATATATAGTGTTAGTGTAGTAACAATATGTTTAGTATTGTCCAGTACTCTTGACTCTGGTGTTGTGTTGTTTTCAAACCAAAGTATGTCCAAACATCAGGTTTAAAAACATGCTGTATCCTCTCGTCCTCAGTCATCGTTCTTCCTGTACCTGCGGAGGATGTAGCGACGATGATCAATATTTCCTAACGTCCATAATATATATATATATATATATATATATATCGTCTCAGATACGTCACGACATGTATCAACATACACCCGACATAAGAGAAACACAGGAAAATAAACACATCGATTGACTCTGATCGTCCCAAAGTGTTGTGTGTGTTGTGTGTGTGAAGATAAAGATGATTTGAAACATGGTTCCATCTTCATCGACTCACTTCTCTCAGCGTAACTTTGACGGCAGGCGAGACAACGATGGATTATCAGGTCCTGGTGAGTGACGCAGGGACACGTGAGCCAGGACTTCTGTCGGACAGGGAGGTGGAGACTTGATTAACACCAGGACCAGCAGGAGTACGAGGACGACCGGTGAACGGGAAACGTGCCAGTTCAATTCAACAAACCCTGAGTCACAATGACCTTTCAGTTTGACTCACAGCTTTGACTCGTTCCTACGGTAAAGATGAATCGTGAGTTTTGATGAACACATGAGATCAAAATATTCTCGTTTAGATATCAACAAGCCTGGAGTAAACATGCAGTGATGAACTTGTCCACTAGGGGGAGCTCAGTCACACAAGTATGAACGACTCTTCTGAATTATTCAATCGGAAAATCAGAGTTGCTTTAATTTAGAAAATCAATAAAAATGTCTAATAAAATAGTCAAGTGTAATGAGTCATCATGTTAGCAACAAGCTGAGTCATCAAAGGATCACCAGACAGGAAGTTGGTCTAACTCATGGATCTGAGTCAATCACTGTAGACCTAAGTCTCTCAGACCGTTGACCAGGTTCAACCGTCCTTACGATACAAAGTCTCCTCTGACACACACAGACTTGTGAAGTGATGGAGAAGAAGGAAACAAAGATAGAGTGAAGATGCTTTTATTGTCCACACAGAGAGAAGAAGATTCATCCACAAGAATCACTTCCAGCGACCTCCGACCTTTCCTTTACCGTGAACCTTCTTACTGCAGGAGGACCAGAGGAGACACAGTCAGGGAGGGAGGGAGGAAGGGAGGGAGGGAGGGAGGAAGGAAGGAAGGAAGGAAGGAAGGAAGGAAGGAAGGAAGGAAGGCAGGGAGGGAGGGAGGGAGGGAGGGAAGGAGGGAGTGAGGGAGGAAGTAAGGAAGGAAGGAAGGAAGGAAGGCAGGGAGGGAGGGAGGGAGGGAGGGAGTGAGGAAGGAAGTAAGGAAGTAAGGAAGTGAGGAAGGGAGGAAGGAAGGAAGGCAGGGAGGGAGGGAGGGAGGGAGGAAGGAAGGAAAGGAAGGAAGGACGGAAGGAAGGAAGGAAGGAAGGAAGGAAGGAAGGAAGGAAGGAAGGAAGGAAGGAAGGAAGGGAGGGAGGGAAGGAGGGAGTGAGGGAGGAAGTAAGGAAGGAAGGAAGGAAGGAAGGCAGGGAGGGAGGGAGGGAGGAGAGGGAGTGAGGAAGGAAGTAAGGAAGTAAGGAAGTGAGGAAGGGAGGAAGGAAGGAAGGCAGGGAGGGAGGGAGGGAGGGAGGAAGGAAGTAAGGGAAGTGAGGAAGGGAGGAAGGAAGGGAGGCAGGGAGGGAGGGAGGGAGGGAGGAAGGAAGGAAAGGAGGGAGGGAGGGAGGAAAAAGAAGGTGTAGAAATGACTCACAACTTCTGAGCGTGTTGGATCCGGTTGAGCAGCACAATGATCTGCCGAGAGAGAGAATGTTTGGAAAAGGGGTTTGAAACGAGTCAGAGTTTGTGTTTTAAACGAGTCGGATCTTGTGTTTTAAACGAGTCAGATCTCGTGTTTTAAACGAGTCGGATCTCGTGTTTGAAACGAGTCGGATCTCGTGTTTGAAACGAGTCGGATCTCGTGTTTTAAACGAGTCGGATCTCGTGTTTGAAACGAGTCAGATCTTGTGTTTTAAACGAGTCAGATCTTGTGTTTTAAACGAGTCAGATCTTGTGTTTGAAACGAGTCGGATCTTGTGTTTTAAACGAGTCAGATCT
>JACEEU010000851.1:0-43328 GCA_016630915.1 Callionymus lyra | reverse complement strand
GGCTGCAGCATCTGAGGTGCAGACAACACACAAGACGACACACAAGAGGTCACACAAGTGGACACACAAGTGGACACACAAGAGGACACACAAGACAACACACAAGAGGACACACAAGAGGACACACAAGACGACACACAAGACGACACACAAGACAACACACAAGACGACACACAAGAGGACACACAAGAGGAAACACAAGAGGACACACAAGAGGACACACAAGACAACACACAAGAGGACACACAAGAGGACACACAAGAGGACACACAAGACGACACACAAGACAACACACAAGAGGACACACAAGAGGAAACACAAGACGACACACAAGACAACACACAAGAGGACACACAAGAGGACACACAAGAGGAAACACAAGAGGACACACAAGAGGACACACAAGACAACACACAAGAGGACACACAAGAGGACACACAAGACGACACACAAGACAACACACAAGACGACACACAAGACAACACACAAGAGGTCACACAAGAGGAAACACAAGATTACACACAAGAGGAAACAAAAGAGGAAACACAAGACGACACACTAGAGGACAGACTAGAGGAAACACAAGAGGACACACAAGACGACACACAAGACAACACACAAGACGACACACAAGACAACACACAAGAGGTCACACAAGAGGAAACACAAGATTACACACAAGAGGAAACAAAAGAGGAAACACAAGACGACACACAAGAGGACACACAAGAGGAAACACAAGAGGAAACACAAGACGACACACAAGAGGACACACAAGAGGACACAAAAGAGGACACACAAGAGGACACACAAGAGGACAAAAAAGAGGACACACAAGAGGACACACAAGAGGACACACAAGAGGAAACACAAGAGGAAACACAAGAGGACACAAAAGAGGACACACAAGAGGAAACACAAGAGGACACACAAGTGGACACAAAAGAGGACACACAAGAGGACACAAAAGAGGACACACAAGAGGACACACAAGAGGACACACAAGAGGAAACACAAGAGGAAACACAAGAGGACACACAAGAGGAAACACAAGAGGACACACAAGTGGACACAAAAGAGGACACACAAGAGGACACAAAAGAGGACACACAAGAGGACACACAAGAGGACACACAAGAGGAAACACAAGAGGACACACAAGAGGACACAAAAGAGGACACACAAGAGGACACACAAGAGGACACAAAAGAGGACACAAAAGAGGACACACAAGAGGACACATAAGAGGACACAAAAGAGGACACACAAGAGGACACACAAGAGGACACACAAGAGGAAACACAAGAGGACACACAAGACAACACACAAGAGGACAGACAACAGGACACACAACAGGACACACAAGTGGACACACAAGAGGACACACAAGAGGACACACAAGAGGAAACACAAGAGGACACACAACAGGACACACAAGAGGACACACAAGAGGACACAAAAGAGGACACACAAGAGGACACACAAGAGGACACACAAGAGGACAAGAGGACCAAAAGAGGACACACAAGAGGACACACAAGAGGAAACACAAGAGGAAACACAAGAGGAAACACAAGAGGAAACACAAGAGGAAACACAAGAGGAAACACAAGAGGAAACACAAGAGGACACACAAGAGGAAACACAAGAGGACACACAAGAGGACACACAAGAGGACACACAAGAGGAAACACAAGAGGACACACAAGAGGACACACAAGAGGACACACAAGAGGAAACACAAGAGGACACACAAGTGGACAATCACACATCAGAAACATATGAAGATCGATCAGTTAATAATCAATAATAATAATGATTAACAACCTGATAAAGGGAGAAAAATCCATCTGTTGAAACGACGTTGAGCGACGCCCGGCCCCCAACACAAGATCTTCCGCAGCTGACAACACAGATCTTCAGCAGCTGAAACACAAGATCTTCAGCAGCTGAAACACAAGATCTTCAGCAGCTGAAACACAAGATCTTCAGCAGCTGAAACACAAGATCTTCAGCAGCTGAAACACAAGATCTTCAGCAGCTGAAACACAAGATCTTCAGCAGCTGAAACACAAGATCTTCAGCAGCTGAAACACAAGATCTTCAGCAGCTGAAACACAAGATCTTCAGCAGCTGAAACACAAGATCTTCAGCAGCTGAAACACAAGATCTTCAGCAGCTGAAACACAAGATCTTCAGCAGCTGAAACACAAGATCTTCAGCAGCTGAAACACAAGATCTTCAGCAGCTGAAACACAAGATCTTCAGCAGCTGAAACACAAGATCTTCAGCAGCTGAAACACAAGATCTTCAGCAGCTGAAACACAAGATCTTCAGCAGCTGAAACACAAGATCTTCAGCAGCTGAAACACAAGATCTTCAGCACAAACACAAGATCTTCAGCAGCTGAAACACAAGATCTTCAGCAGCTGAAACACAAGATCTTCAGCAGCTGAAACACAAGATCTTCAGCAGCTGAAACACAAGATCTTCAGCAGCTGAAACACAAGATCTTCAGCAGCTGAAACACAAGATCTTCAGCAGCTGAAACACAAGATCTTCAGCAGCTGAAACACAAGATCTTCAGCAGCTGAAACACAAGATCTTCAGCAGCTGAAACACAAGATCTTCAGCAGCTGAAACACAAGATCTTCAGCAGCTGAAACACAAGATCTTCAGCAGCTGATGAAACACAAGATCTTCAGCAGCTGAAACACAAGATCTTCAGCAGCTGAAACACAAGATCTTCAGCAGCTGAAACACAAGATCTTCAGCAGGAAACACAAGATCTTCAGCAGCTGAAACACAAGATCTTCAGCAGCTGAAACACAAGATCTTCAGCAGCTGAAACACAAGATCTTCAGCAGCTGAAACACAAGATCTTCAGCAGCTGAAACACAAGATCTTCAGCAGCTGAAACACAAGATCTTCAGCAGCTGAAACACAAGATCTTCAGCAGCTGAAACACAAGATCTTCAGCAGCTGAAACACAAGATCTTCAGCAGCTGAAACACAAGATCTTCAGCAGCTGAAACACAAGATCTTCAGCAGCTGAAACACAAGATCTTCAGCAGCTGAAACACAAGATCTTCAGCAGCTGAAACACAAGATCTTCAGCAGCTGAAACACAAGATCTTCAGCAGCTGAAACACAAGATCTTCAGCAGCTGAAACACAAGATCTTCAGCAGCTGAAACACAAGATCTTCAGCAGCTGAAACACAAGATCTGCAGCAAACAAGACTTCAGCAGCTGAAACACAAGATCTTCAGCAGCTGAAACACAAGATCTTCAGCAGCTGAAACACAAGATCTTCAGCAGCTGAAACACAAGATCTTCAGCAGCTGAAACACAAGATCTTCAGCAGCTGAAACACGAGATCTTCAGCAGCTGAAACACAAAAGTGTGAGTCTCTGTGTAGTTCCTCTCGACAAACACACCTTCAGTGTCGTGAGATCGTTCTTCTGCGTCCTGGGGTGAACGTGGTCCTCGGAGGAAGTCCAGGCGCGACCTCTGGGCCTGCAGGGGTCAGAGGTCAGTCGCTGAGATCAGGACATGGTAATGACCCCATAGGTTTGTTTCCGACCTTCGCGGCACGACCTTCGTCTGCGGCTTCCCAGGAGTTTTTAATGGCTTTGATTTGTTGGATTCTCTCCACGTCCTTCTCCAGCAACACAACTTTATCTTTGTCGACGACAACACGGAGGCTCCAGTGCGGCCTCGACACGTCGAGAGTCTGACGACACAAACACAAGATCTTTGAAAGAAACACAACTATATGGACCAGAGAAGTAGATCCTCAAGAATCGAGTGTTTAATGATCGTCTTTTCGTTTTTTGACTGTCGTTCCTAGAATGACTTTTATACTCCAGCAATATTATCATCATAATAATAATAATAATAATAATAATAATAATAATAATAATAATAATAATAATAATAATAATAACTAAATGACAACAGTAATAATAATAATAATAATAATAATAATAACTATAATAACAACAGTAATAATAATATTAACAATAACTATAATGACAACAGTAATAATAATAATAATAACTATAATAACAACAGTAATAATAATATTAACAATAACTATAATGACAACAGTAATAATAATAATAATAATAACTATAATGACAACAGTAATAATAATAACTATAATGACAACAGTAATAATAATAACAATAATAACAGTAATAATAATAATAATAATAATAATAATAACTATAATGACAACAGTAATAATAATAATAATAATAACTATAATGACAACAGTAATAATAATAATAATAATAACTATAATGACAACAGTAATAATAATAATAATATTAACTATAATGACAACAGTAATAATAATAATAATAATAACTATAATGACAACAGTAATAATAATAATAATATTAACTATAATGACAACAGTAATAATAATAATAACTATAATGACAACAGTAGTAATTATAATAATAATAACAATAATAACAACCGTAATAATAATAATAATAATAATAATAATAATAATAACTATAATGACAACAGTAATAATAATAATAATAATAACTATAATGACAACAGTAATAATAATAATGATAATAACTATAATGACAACAGTAATAATAATAATAATAATAACTATAATGACAACAGTAATAATAATAACAATAATAACAGTAATAATAATAACTATAATGACAACAGTAATAATAATAATAATAATAACTATAATGACAACCGTAATAATAATAATAATAATAACTATAATGACAACAGTATTAATATTACAGTATTAATAGGTCTATAATAATATTTAATAATAATAATAATAATAATAATAATAATAATAATAATAATAATAACTATAATGACAACAGTAATAATAATAATAATAATAGCTATAATGACAATAATACTACTACTAAAAATAATAATTATAAAGACAATAATAATATTAATAACAATATAATAACAATAATAAGTATATAATAATTATAATAACTAATAATAATATAATATTAATATTGTGCGTTTTGTGATGATTATTGAATCTTTTGAGCGAAAACAACATTTAATTAATTGTGTCACAAACACACTGGTTTAATTAATAATATGTAATTAAGTAATATTTGTATCAGATCCACTGGTGGAACTACTTATAGTTTCTTATAAACAGACAAATATATTTCTGGAGTTGTTACCGCTTCCTGTTTGTTGCTGGCTCTGGTCTTGGCTGAGGGTCTGGACTTCTTCCGGTCTGAGGTCCTGGAGCTGCTGGTTCGATGCTCTTCGCTCGTGGACTCCAAGGTCACTGTGGAGCGAGAGAGACGGACGAGGCTCAGAGGTGTTGTGCAGGTAAGAGTCCGCTAGATGGCAGTGTTTCCCTTCAGATCCTGCTGGTCTTCTTCAGAGGATCCATCATGTGGACTCTGACCTACTGTCTCCTCGACCTCATACGTGCTGCGCCCTCTGTCACGCACTGGATTCAAATGAGTCGAAAACCTGACGCATGTTTTCAATCCTCATCGTTGTTTTCTGACATGATTGACAGCTCGTCACCTCACTCTTTACACCTTGAACATGAGTATCTAGTGTCTGCCCTGAGACCCCTGCGACCGACCTCGTCTTCTGTCCCTGACTCTGGTTCTTCTACGACCTGTAGATCCAAGTCTTACACTTTATTAAACTACATGTGTTTATACATTTACATGTAAACCTAACATGATTCTGTCATGTTTTAGTTTTGGTTCCTGGTTCTGTCAATATGTTAGTGTGTGTTTAGAACAAGTGTGTGTTTAGAACGTGTGTGTGTTTAGAACATGTGTGTGTTTAGAACATGTGTGTGTTTAGAACATGTGTGTGTTTAGAACATGTGTGTGTTTAGAATATGTGTGTGTTTAGAATATGTGTGTGTTTAGAACATGTGTGTGTTTAGAACATGTGTGTGTTTAGAACATGTGTGTGTTGAACATGTGTTTAGAACATGTGTGTGTTTTTAGAATATGTGTGTGTTTAGAACATGTGTGTGTTTAGAACATGTGTGTGTTTAGAACATGTGTGTGTTTAGAACATGTGTGTGTTTAGAACATGTGTGTGTTTAGAACATGAGTGTGTTTAGATGTCTCGAACAAGTGTGTGTTTAGAACATGTGTGTGTTTAGAACATGTGTGTGTTCATGTAGAACATGTGTGTGTTTAGAACATGTGTGTGTTTAGAACATGTGTGTGTTTAGAACATGTGTGTGTTTAGAACATGTGTGTGTTTAGAACGTGTGTGTGTTTAGAACATGTGTGTGTTTAGAACGTGTGTGTGTTTAGAACATGTGTGTGTTTAGAATGTGTGTGTTTAGAACATGTGTGTGTTTAGAACGTGTGTGTGTTTAGAACATGTGTGTGTTTAGAACATGTGTGTGTTTAGAACATGTGTGTGTTTGGAACATGTGTGTGTTTAGAACATGTGTGTGTTTAGAACATGTGTGTGTTTAGAACATGTGTGTGTTTAGAACATGTGTGTGTTTAGAACATGTGTGTGTTTAGAACATGTGTGTGTTTAGAACATGTGTGTGTTTAGAACATGTGTGTGTTTAGAACATGTGTGTGTTTAGAACATGTGTGTGTTTAGAACATGTGTGTGTATGTGTGTGTTTAGAACATGTGTGTGTTTAGAACATGTGTGTGTTTAGAACATGTGTGTGTGTTTTAGAACATGTGTGTGTTTAGAACATGTGTGTGTTTAGAACATGTGTGTGTTTAGAACATGTGTGTGTTTAGAACATGTGTGTGTTTAGAACATGTGTGTGTTTAGAACATGTGTGTGTTTAGAACATGTGTGTGTTTAGAACATGTGTGTGTTTAGAACATGTGTGTGTTTAGAATGTGTGTGTTTATAAAATATGTGTTTTTAGAACATGTGTGTGTTTAGAACATGTGTGTGTTTTAGAACATGTGTGTGTTTAGAACATGTGTGTGTTTAGAACATGTGTGTGTTTAGAACATGTGTGTGTTTAGAACATGTGTGTGTTTAGAACATGTGTGTGTTTAGAACATGTGTGTGTGTTTTTAGAACATGTGTGTGTTTAGAACATGTGTGTGTTTTTATAAAATGTGTGTGTTTAGAACATGTGTGTGTTTAGAACATGTGTGTGTTTAGAACATGTGTGTGTTTAGAACATGTGTGTGTTTAGAACATGTGTGTGTTTAGAACGTGTGTGTGTTTAGAACATGTGTGTGTTTAGAAAATGTGTGTGTTTAGAACATGTGTGTGTTTAGAACATGTGTGTGTTTAGAACATGTGTGTGTTTAGAACATGTGTGTGTTTAGAACATGTGTGTGTTTAGAACATGTGTGTGTTTAGAACATGTGTGTGTTTAGAACATGTGTGTGTTTAGAACATGTGTGTGTTTAGAACATGTGTGTGTTTAGAACATGTGTGTGTTTAGAACATGTGTGTGTTTAGAACATGTGTGTGTTTAGAACATGTGTGTGTTTAGAACATGTGTGTGTTTAGAACATGTGTGTCTAAATCAACTCTACCTCTCGATGGGTTCTTCTCTCCGTGAAGCTTCTCCAGCTGAGACTCGTTCATCTCCCAGCTCTGATGGAGCAGCTCCACCTTCAGCAGGTACTTGTGTTGCTGAGAGACACACACAAGTCACGACACACACAAGTCACGACACACACAAGTCACGACACACACATCTAAATGACCTTCAAAGAGAGTCAGACGTGTTTTCGAATTTCAGTTCCACCTTCCTGCCAGGTGAGGTCGCCAGAAACAATATTAGCTCACGTACGTACTGTCACTTTAAATATTCACTAGTATCGACTCTGATGTCAAGTATTATTTGAACTCACTTGTCTGTTGTGTAGACACTTGTTGTGTAGACACTTGTTGTGTAGACACTTGTTGTGTGGACACATGTTGTGTAGACACTTGTTGTGTAGACACTTGTTGTGTGGACACATGTTGTGTAGACACTTGTTGTGTAGACACATGTTGTGTAGACACATGTTGTGTAGACACATGTTGTGTAGACACTTGTTGTGTAGACACTTGTTGTGTAGACACATGTTGTGTAGACACATGTTGTGTAGGCACTTGTTGTGTAGACACATGTTGTGTAGACACATGTTGTGTAGACAAATGTTGTGTAGACACTTGTTGTGTAGACACATGTTGTGTAGACACTTGTTGTGTAGACACATGTTGTGTAGACACATGTTGTGTAGACACTTGTTGTGTAGACACTTGTTGTGTAGACACAAGTTGTGTTGACACATGTTGTGTAGACAATTGTTGTGTAGAGACATGTTGTGTAGACACTTGTTGTGTAGACAATTGTTGTGTAGAGACATGTTGTGTAGACACTTGTTGTGTAGACACATGTTGTGTAGACACATGTTGTGTAGACACTTGTTGTGTAGACAATTGTTGTGTAGAGACATGTTGTGTAGACACATGTTGTGTAGATGTAGTGTAGACACATGTTGTGTGGACACATGTTGTGTAGACACTTGTTGTGTAGACACATGTTGTTGTGTAGACACATGTTGTTGTAGACACATGTTGTGTAGACACATGTTGTGTAGACACTTGTTGTGTAGACACTTGTTGTGTGGACACATGTTGTGTAGACACTTGTTGTGTAGACACTTGTTGTGTGGACACATGTTGTGTAGACACTTGTTGTGTAGACACTTGTTGTGTAGACAGATGTTGTGTAGACACTTGTTGTGTAGACAGATGTTGTGTAGACACATGTTTTGTAGACACATGTTGTGTAGACACATGTTGTGTAGACACTTGTTGTGTAGACACATGTTGTGTAGACACTTGTTGTGTAGACACATGTTGTTTAGACACATGTTGTGTAGACACATGTTGTGTAGACACATGTTGTGTAGACACATGTGTCACATGTTGTGTAGACACATGTTGTGTAGACACATGTTGTGTGTAGACACATGTTGTGTAGACACTTGTTGTGTAGACACATGTTGTGTAGACACATGTTGTGTAGACACATGTTGTGTAGACACTTGTTGTGTAGACACATGTTGTGTAGACACTTGTTGTGTAGACACATGTTGTGTAGACACTTGTTGTGTAGACACATGTTGTGTAGACACATGTTGTGTAGACACATGTTGTGTAGACACATGTTGTGTAGACACATGTTGTGTAGACACATGTTGTGTAGACACATGTTGTGTAGACACTTGTTGTGTAGACACATGTTGTGTAGACACATGTTGTGTAGACACTTGTTGTGTAGACACATGTTGTGTAGACACTTGTTGTGTAGACACATGTTGTGTAGACACATGTTGTGTAGACACATGTTGTGTAGACACATGTTGTGTAGACACATGTTGTGTAGACACATGTTGTGTAGACACACTGTTGTGTAGACACATGTTGTGTAGACACATGTTGTGTAGACACATGTTGTGTAGACACTTGTTGTGTAGACACATGTTGTGTAGACACTTGTTGTGTAGACACATGTTGTGTAGACACATGTTGTGTAGACACATGTTTTGTAGACTCATGTTGTGTAGACACTTGTGTAGACACATGTTGTGTAGACACATGTTGTGTAGACACATGTTGTGTAGACACATGTTGTGTAGACACTCTGTTGTGTAGATCCGTATGTTGTGTAGACACATGTTTGTGTAGACACATGTTGTGTAGACACTTGTTGTTGTAGACACTTGTTGTGTAGACACATGTTGTGTAGACACTTGTTGTGTAGACACTTGTTGTGTAGACACATGTTGTGTAGACACATGTGTTGTGTAGACACATGTTGTGTAGACACATGTTGTGTAGACACATGTTGTGTAGACACTTGTTGTGTAGACACATGTTGTGTAGACACATGTTGTGTAGACACTTGTTGTAGACACTGTTGTGTAGACACATGTTGTGTAGACACTTGTTGTGTAGACACTTGTTGTGTAGACACATGTTGTGTAGACACTTGTTGTGTAGACACTTGTTGTGTAGACACATGTTGTGTAGACACTTGTTGTGTAGACACATGTTGTGTAGACACATGTTGTGTAGACACATGTTGTGTAGACACATGTTGTGTAGACACATGTTGTGTAGACACATGTTGTGTAGACACATGTTGTGTAGACACTTGTTGTGTAGACACATGTTGTGTAGACACATGTTGTGTAGATGTTGTGTAGACACTTGTTGTGTAGACACATGTTGTGTAGACACATGTTGTGTAGACACTTGTTGTGTAGACACATGTTGTGTAGACACATGTTGTGTAGACACTTGTTGTGTAGACACATGTTGTGTAGACACTTGTTGTGTAGACACATGTTGTGTAGACACATGTTGTGTAGACACTTGTTGTGTAGACACTTGTTGTGTAGACACATGTTGTGTAGACACATGTTGTGTAGACACATGTTGTGTAGACACTTGTTGTGTAGACACATGTTGTGTAGACACATGTGTGTAGACACATGTTGTGTAGACACATGTTGTGTAGACACTTGTTGTGTAGACACTTGTTGTGTAGACACATGTTGTGTAGACACATGTTGTGTAGACACATGTTGTGTAGACACTTGTTGTGTAGACACATGTTGTGTAGACACTTGTTGTGTAGACACTTGTTGTGTAGACACATGTTGTGTAGACACACTGTGTAGACACATGTTGTGTAGACACATGTTGTGTAGACACATGTTGTGTGTGTAGACACATGTTGTGTAGACACTTGTTGTGTAGACACTTGTTGTGTAGACACATGTTGTGTAGACACATGTTGTGTAGACACTTGTTGTGTAGACACTTGTTGTGTAGACACATGTTGTGTAGACACTTGTTGTGTAGACACATGTTGTGTAGACACATGTTGTGTAGACACATGTTGTGTAGACACTTGTTGTGTAGACACATGTTGTGTAGACACATGTTGTGTAGACACTTGTTGTTGTGTAGACACATGTTGTGTAGACACATGTTGTGTAGACACTTGTTGTGTAGACACATGTTGTGTAGACACTTGTTGTGTAGACACTTGTTGTGTAGACACATGTTGTGTAGACACTTGTTGTGTAGACACTTGTTGTGTAGACACATGTTGTGTAGACACATGTTGTGTAGACACATGTTGTGTAGACACTTGTTGTGTAGACACATGTTGTGTAGACACATGTTGTGTAGACACTTGTTGTGTAGACACATGTTGTGTAGACACATGTTGTGTAGACACATGTTGTGTAGACACTTGTTGTGTAGACACATGTTGTGTAGACACTTGTTGTGTAGACACATGTTGTGTAGACACTTGTTGTGTAGACACATGTTGTGTAGACACATGTTGTGTAGACACATGTTGTGTAGACACTTGTTGTGTAGACACTTGTTGTGTAGACACATGTTGTGTAGACACATGTTGTGTAGACACATGTTGTGTAGACACATGTTGTGTACACACTTGTTGTGTAGACACATGTTGTGTAGACACTTGTTGTGTAGACACATGTTGTGTAGACACTTGTTGTGTAGACACTTGTTGTGTAGACACATGTTGTGTAGACACACTGTTGTGTAGACACATGTTGTGTAGACACTTGTTGTGTAGACACATGTTGTGTAGACACTTGTTGTGTAGACACATGTTGTGTAGACACATGTTGTGTAGACACATGTTGTGTAGACACATGTTGTGTAGACACTTGTTGTGTAGACACATGTTGTGTAGACACATGTTGTGTAGACACATGTTGTGTAGACACATGTTGTGTAGACACATGTTGTGTAGACACTTGTTGTGTAGACACATGTTGTGTAGACACTTGTTGTGTAGACACATGTTGTGTAGACACATGTTGTGTAGACACATGTTGTGTAGACACATGTTGTGTAGACACTTGTTGTGTAGACACATGTTGTGTAGACACTTGTTGTGTAGACACTTGTTGTGTAGACACTTGTTGTGTAGACACATGTGTAGATCACATGTTGTGTAGACACATGTTGTGTAGACACATGTTGTGTGTTGCAGACACATGTTGTGTAGACACATGTTGTGCGTGTGTAGACACTTGTTGTGTAGACACATGTTGTGTAGACACATGTTGTGTAGACACATGTTGTGTAGACACATGTTGTGTAGACACTTGTTGTGTAGACACTTGTTGTGTAGACACTTGTTGTGTAGACACATGTTGTGTAGACACATGTTGTGTAGACACATGTTGTGTAGACACATGTTGTGTAGACACATGTTGTGTAGACACATGTTGTGTAGACACATGTTGTGTAGACACTTGTTGTGTAGACACTGTGGTGTTGTAGTTGTTGTGTAGACACATGTTGTGTAGACACATGTGTGGTGTGTAGACACATGTTGTGTAGACACATGTTGTGTAGACACATGTGTGTGTAGAACTTTGTGTACATGTTGTGTAGAGTCTTGTTGTGTAGACACTTGTTGTGTAGACACATGTTGTGTAGACACCTGTTGTGTAGACACATGTTGTGTAGACACTTGTTGTGTAGACACTTGTTGTGTAGACACTTGTTGTGTAGACACTTGTTGTGTAGACACATGTTGTGTAGACACTTGTTGTGTAGACATATGTTGTGTAGACACATGTTTTGTAGACACTTATTGTGTAGACACATGTTGTGTAGACACATGTTGTGTAGACACTTGTTGTGTAGACTCATGTTGTGTAGACACTTATTGTGTAGACACATGTTGTGTAGACACATGTTGTGTAGACACATGTTGTGTAGACACATGTTGTGTAGACACATGTTGTGTAGACACTTATTGTGTAGACACATGTTGTGTAGACACATGTTGTGTAGACACATATTGTGTAGACACATGTTGTGTAGACACATGTTGTGTAGACACATGTTGTGTAGACACTTGTTGTGTAGACACTTGTTGTGTAGACACTTGTTGTGTAGACACTTGTTGTGTAGACACATGTTGTGTAGACACTTGTTGTGTAGACACATATTTCCAGATCCTTCAGGAACATTTCAAATCCAAACACTGACTATAAAATCTTCTGCATCTTTTCCCTTGTGTGTCTCTGAGCTGGAGTGTGTGGGTGTGTGTAAGTTCATAGTGTGTGTGTGTGTGTGTGTGTGTGTGTGTGTGTGTGTGTGTGTGAGAGCCAGTGTATCTGCCAGTGAAGAAGTGATATGAACAAGTGAGAAAGATAACAGTTGTCACTGATACCATTGTCTCCCAGCGAGGCTGGAACTGGACACACGTTGTTGTTTCTTCGTCTTTCAGTCGCACACAGTCGTCCTCAGAGATCTGGCTCTCGTCAGCTGTGGACGCACAACAAGAGGCCGACACAAGGATCAGTGTGTGTGTGTCTGTGTGTGTCTGTGTGTGTCTGTGTGCAGTTCAGTAAAAACCTTAGACACAAACTTGACTGATCAATAGAAACTGGAGCTAAAAACACTGAAAAAATAAGAGACTTTTGTGTTAATGTTGTCGACATGTGTTGTTGTTTCTCCTTATTCTTGATTCCCTTCCATTATTGGAACAATAACAACAGTGTGTGTGTGTGTGTGTGTGTGTGTGTGTGTGTGTGTGTGTGTGTGTAGATGTGTGTGTGTGTGTGTGTGTGTGTGTGTGTGTGTGTGTGTGCGTGTGTGTGTGTGTGTGTGCGTGTGTGTGTGTGTGTGTGTGTGTGTGTGTAGTGTGCGTGTATGTGTGTGTGTGTATGTGTGTGTGTGTGTGTGTGCGTGTATGTGTGTGTGTGTGTGTGTGTGTGTGTGTGTGTGTGGTGTGGTGTGTGTGTGTGTGTATGTGTGTGTGTGTGTGTGTGTGTATGTGTGTCTGTGTGTGTGTGTGTGTGTGTGTGTGTGTGTGTGTGTGTGTGTGTGTGTGTGTGTGTGTGTGTGTGTGTGTCTGTGTGTGTCTGTGTGCAGTTCAGTAAAACCTTAGACACAAACTTGACTGATCAATAGAAACTGGAGCTAAAAACACTGAAAAAATAAGAGACTTTTGTGTTAATGTTGTCGACATGTGTTGTTGTTTCTCCTTATTCTTGATTCCCTTCCATTATTGGAACAATAACAACAGTGTGTGTCGATGTGTGTGTGTGTGAGTGTGTGTGTGTGTGTGTGTGTGTGTGTGTGTGTGTGTGTGTGTGTATGTGTGTGTGTGTGTCTGCGGAAGTGTGTGCGAGTGTCTTAGCGCTCGATTGAGAGTATTTGTCTGAATGTGTGTGCGTGCGCAAGAGTGTGTGTTTGTCTCTGAGTGAGTGTGTTTCTGAGCAAGTGTTTTAAGTGTCTTAGGAAGAGTGTGAGAGTGTTGTGTTGTGAATGTTGTATTTTTGCGATTGTGTTTGTTTTGGTGTATGAATGTGTGCGTTTCTAGTTTGTGTGCGTGTGTTTGTGTATGCGTGTGTGTGTGTGACTCTACATATATTACTTACATACTTACTTACTTACATGTGTGTGTAGGTGTGTGTGTGTGCGTCTGTGTAGGTGTGTGTGTGTAAGTGTATGTTTTTGTATGTGTGTGTGTTTAGGTGTGTGTGTAGGTGTGTTTAGGTGTGTGTGTGTAGGTGTGTTAAGGTGTTTGTGTGTATATGTGTTTAGGTGTGTGTAGGTGTGTTTAGGTGTGTGTGTGTGTAGGTGTGTTTAGGTGTGTGTGTGTGTGTGTGTGTAGGTGTGTTTAGGTGTATGTGTGTATGTTATGTGTCTGTGTGTATAAGTGTAGGTGCATGTTTGTGTAGGTGTGTGTGTGTAGGTGGGGAATTGCGCGCGGTGTGTGTGTCTGTGTGTGTTCATGTCAGTCATCAAGTTCCACAGAACTGTTTGCTCTAATGTTGCAGTGCATTATGGGAGTGTGTGGTGGTTGTGTTTATCCACATTGAGCTGGTTCTTCATATCAGGAGATGTTTAACATCTGAGGATGAAGCTTCTCTTCGAGTCTTATCTTCAGGTGTGAGTCGCTGTGATCTACACAACATCACGTTGGTCTACACAACATCAAACACTTAACGTTCTTGTAAATGGTTCCAGTGGATCTCACACATGTTCCTCACACATGTTCCTCAAACGTGTTCCTCACACATGTTCCTCACACATGTTCCTCACACATGTTCCTAACACATGTTCCTCACACATGTTCCTCAAACGTGTTCCTCACACATGTTCCTCACACATGTTCCTCAAACGTGTTCCTCACACGTGTTCCTCACACATGTTCCTCACACATGTTCCTCACACATGTTCCTCACACATGTTCCTCACACATGTTCCTCACACATGTTCCTCACACATGTTCCTCACACGTGTTCCTCACACGTGTTCCTCACACGTGTTCCTCACACGTGTTCCTCACACATGTTCCTCACACAAGTTCCTCACACATGTTCCTCACACATGTTCCTCACACATGTTCCTCACACATGTTCCTCACACATGTTCTTCACACATGTTCCTCACACATGTTCCTCACACATGTTCCTCACACATGTTCCTCACACATGTTCCTCAAACATATTCCTCACACATGTTCCTCACACATGTTCCTCACACATGTTCCTCAAACATGTTCCTCACACATGTTCCTCACACATGTTCCTCACACATGTTCCTCACACATGTTCCTCACACATGTTCCTCACACATGTTCCTCACATCACACGTGTTCCTCACACGTGTTCCTCACACGTGTTCCTCACACGTGTTCCTCACACGTGTTCCTCACACGTGTTCCTCACACGTGTTCCTCACACGTGTTCCTCACACGTTCCTCACACATTCCTCACACGTGTTCCTCACACATGTTCCTCACACATGTTCCCACATGTTCCTCACATGTTCCTCACACATGTTCCTCACACATGTTCCTCACACATGTTCCTCACACATGTTCCTCACACATGTTCCTCACACATGTTCCTCACACATGTTCCTCACACATGTTCCTCACACATGTTCCTCACACATGTTCCTCACACATGTTCCTCACACATGTTCCTCACACATGTTCCTCACACATGTGAGGATGTTTAACATCTCACACATGTTCCTCACACATGTTCCTCACACATGTTCCTCACACGTGTTCCTCACACATGTTCCTCACACATGTTCCTCACACATGTTCCTCACACATGTTCCTCACACATGTTCCTCACACGTGTTCCTCACACATGTTCCTCACACATGTTCCTCACACATGTTCCTCACACGTGTTCCTCACACGTGTTCCTCACACATGTTCCTCACACATGTTCCTCACACATGTTCCTCACACATGTTCCTCACACATGTTCCTCACACATGTTCCTCACACAGTCTTCACCACAAACACCTACTTCTATTGACCAGGAAGTGCACGACTGGAATCACAGCGTGTCCTCTGGCGCTGGCACTCGTGACCTGGTTGTCTCCGTCCAGGACGGTCAGACGGACGAGAACGTCCTCCTTGGACGTCTGGAACTGAAGCGAAGCCACGACGTCGGCGTCCACAGAGACACGGTAGCTGTGAAGTGAGTGTCAATCAAACCTGTCAATCATTGTATGGAAGGAGGAACATCATCCGATGAATCACCAGCAGATGATGTTCCTGTCGTTGGGGACGTAGTAGTCCTGGATCTCCTGCGTGGAGAAGGTGCTGAAGGGGCCGGGGTTCAAAGGTCGTGCGAGCGGCTCTCTGGTCCCGATCAGACGCATCCTCCAGAGCAGACCAGGACCGGGTTCAGGCGCCGACACATGGGCGACGAAGGTGTATCCTCGCTGAGGAGACACTCGTTGAGGCGAGAACATCGAGACCAGATGATGGTGTGATCCAGACCTGGTTAGGGTGGAACGTGTGAGGAGCAACTCTGTGGAGACACATGTCCAGCTGCTCCCCGGTGTCGTTGTCCACCACGTGGAGAAGACACTTCTGGGACGGACAGTCCACCTTTGGAACCAGCAACATGGTCTGTTGGACCATGAACACCTCCCTGAAGAACAGTGAAGAACCATCAACCCATGAGGGACTCAAGGTCAACTGCTCAGAAGGTTGAGTTGAAGCTCAACACGACGACTGTTTGATTGGATTTGTGTTTTTGTGACGGCGATGGTGAAAGAATTAGATCTTGATTTAGTTACTAGTTAAACAAACATGCTAAAGCTACTAATAGTTAAACAGTCTTGCTTCAAGTTCTAGTTAACTTCTACTAGCACGGATAACCGGGGGGCGGGGATGTTTAGAAAATATTTGGGGAATTTTTAAATAGTAGTTAGCAACTTTAGTAGCTGAATAAGTAGTTAAGCTTTAGTAGTTAAACTTTAGTAGTTAACTTTAGTAGTTAACTTTAGTAGTTAGCTTTAGTAGTTAACTTTAGTAGTTAGCTTTAGTAGTTAACTTTAGTAGTTAACTTTAGTAGTTAGCTTTAGTAGTTAACTTTAGTAGTTAGTTAACTTTAGTAGTTAGCTTTAGTAGTTAACTTTAGTAGTTAACTTTAGTAGTTAACTTTAGTAGTTAACTTTAGTAGTTAACTTTAGTAGTTAGCTTTAGTAGTTAACTTTAGTAGTTAACTTTAGTAGTTAACTTTAGTAGTTAACTTTAGTAGTTAACTTTATTAGTTAACTTTAGTAGTTAGCTTTAGTAGTTAGCTTTAGTAGTTAACTTTAGTAGTTAACTTTAGTAGTTAACTTTAGTAGTAAACTTTAGTAGTTAGTTAACTTTAGTAGTTAACTTTAGTAGTTAACTTTAGTAGTTAACTTTAGTAGTTAGCTTTAGTAGTTAACTTTAGTAGTTAGCTTTAGTAGTTAACTTTAGTAGTTAGCTTTAGTAGTTAACTTTAGTAGTTAACTTTAGTAGTTAACTTTAGTAGTTAACTTTAGTAGTTAACTTTAGTAGTTAACTTTAGTAGTTAGATAGTTAACTTTAGTAGTTAACTTTAGTAGTTAGCTTTAGTAGTTAACTTTAGTAGTTAACTTTAGTAGTTAGCTTTATAGTTAGTAGTAGTTAACTTTATTAGTTAACTTTAGTAGTTAACTTTAGTAGTTAGCTTTAGTAGTAAACTTTAGTAGTTATCTTTAGTAGATAGCTTTAGTAGTTAACTTTAGTAGTTAACTTTATTAGTTAACTTTAGTAGTTAACTTTAGTAGTTAACTTTAGTAGTTAACTTTAGTAGTTAGCTTTAGTAGTTAGCTTTAGTAGTTAACTTTAGTAGTTAACTTTAGTAGTAAACTTTAGCAGTTACTTTAGTAACTTTAGTAGTTAACTTTAGTAGTTAGCTTTAGTAGTTAGCTTTAGTAGTTAACTTTAGTAGTTAACTTTAGTAGTTAACTTTAGTAGTTAGCTTTAGTAGTTAACTTTAGTAGTAAACTTTAGTAGTTAACTTTAGTAGTTAACTTTAGTAGTTAGCTTTAGTAGTTAACTTTAGTAGTTAACTTTAGTAGTTAACTTTAGTAGTTAACTTTAGTAGTTAACTTTAGTAGTTAACTTTAGTAGTTAGCTTTAGTAGTTAACTTTAGTAGTTAGTTACTTTAGTAGTTAACTTTAGTAGTTAGTAGTTAACTTTAGTAGTTAACTTTAGTAGTTAACTTCAGTAGTTAACTTTAGTAGTTAGATATATATATAGTTATATTTATGTATGAAAAGTACTGTTTTGACAAACTTTGATGATTGATAAGTATCTCAGTAAGAATGAGGCAAAAATAATGTTAAAAAATGGCTAAAGGAAGAGTTGAAATCACGACATAAAACAGACTAATGTCATGATGGTCAGGATCTGCACCAACAACCATGTCCTCATTTCTAAAGCGTGCGACACAACAACGTTTCCGTTATTAGTTAACTTTAGTAGTTAACTTTAGTAGTAAACTTTATTAGTTATCTTTAGTAGTTAGCTTTAGTAGTTAGCTTTAGTAGTTAACTTTAGTAGTAAACTTTATTAGTTATCTTTAGTAGTTAGCTTTAGTAGTTAACTTTAGTAGTAAACTTTAGTAGTTAACTTTAGTAGTTAACTTTAGTAGTTAGCTTTAGTAGTTAACTTTAGTAGTTAACTTTAGTAGTTAACTTTAGTAGTTAACTTTAGTAGTTAACTTTAGTAGTTAGCTTTAGTAGTTAACTTTTAGTAGTTAACTTTAGTAGTTAACTTTAGTAGTTAACTTTAGTAGTTAACTTTAGTAGTTAACTTTAGTAGTTAACTTTAGTAGTTAACTTTAGTAGTAAACTTTAGTAGTTAACTTTAGTGTAATAGTTAGTATTAGTAGTTAACTTTAGTAGTTAGCTTTAGTAGTTAGCTTTAGTAGTTAGTAGTTAGCTTTAGTAGTTAACTTTAGTAGTAAACTTTATTAGTTAACTTTAGTAGTTAGCTTTAGTAGTTAACTTTAGTAGTTAACTTTAGTAGTAAACTTTAGTAGTAAACTTTATTAGTTAACTTTAGTAGTTAACTTTAGTAGTTAACTTTAGTAGTTAGCTTTAGTAGTTAACTTTAGTAGTTAACTTTAGTAGTTAACTTTAGTAGTTAACTTTAGTAGTTAGCTTTAGTAGTTAGCTTTAGTAGTTAACTTTAGTAGTTAGCTTTAGTAGTTAACTTTAGTAGTTAACTTTAGTAGTTAACTTTAGTAGTTAGCTTTAGTAGTTAGCTTTAGTAGTTAACTTTAGTAGTTAACTTTAGTGTTATAGTAGTTAACTTTAGTTGTTAACTTTAGTAGTTAACTTTAGTAGTTAGCTTTAGTAGTTAGCTTTAGTAGTTAACTTTAGTAGTTAACTTTAGTAGTTAACTTTAGTAGTTAACTTTAGTAGTTAACTTTAGTAGTTAGCTTTAGTAGTTAACTTTAGTAGTTAACTTTAGTAGTTAACTTTAGTAGTTAGCTTTAGTAGTAAACTTTAGTAGTAAACTTTATTAGTTAACTTTAGTAGTTAGCTTTAGTAGTTAACTTTAGTAGTAAACTTTAGTAGTAAACTTTATTAGTTAACTTTAGTAGTTAACTTTAGTAGTTAACTTTAGTAGTTAGATATATATATAGTTATATTTATGTATGAAAAATCAAAGTATTGTTTTGACAAACTTTGATGATTGATAAGTATCTCAGTAAGAATGAGGCAAAAATCATGTTAATAAATGTTAAAAAATGGCTAAAGGAAGAGTTGAAATCACGACATAAAAAAGACTAATGTCATGATGGTCAGGATCTGCACCAACAACCATGTCCTCATTTCTAAAGGGATTCTAAAGCGACACAACAACGTTTCCTCGGGCAGTGGGTCGTTCGGCAGACGCTGCGAGCTGATTGGACGGGAGGTGGAAACAGCAGATGGTACCACTGGGACGAAGATGGAACACAACGTGGAAAATCCTCCCCGTCGCTCGGCCACAGGCGAGAAGCAGCTTCGCCGTCAGAGAGACGGAATCACACACACTTCACCGTTCATCTCCATCACTCACAGGAGCAGGACGCCGGCGTTCTTGTCCACGTCCTGCTTCACCGCCGACCACATGTGGTCGAGGACGGAGGCGACGCTGAGGTTCTTCTCGGTACCTGAAGGACAAACTCAGCTCAAGGACATGAAAGCCATTGAAACACAAAACAACTCACAGGATGATTATTTGGTGAAATGTTGAAACATCTCTGTAACGACCTTCTGGTCTGGAGTTTGTTTTTCTTCCAGTGGCTTTGAATCTTGTCAAGCTTCTCTCTCAGCGAAGAAATGATCGGAGATATGTGTAATGATATAAAAGGGAATAAAACTATACATAAAGTAAGTAAAATTCATTATTTATTTATTATTATATTATTATATAATTATACCTTCATTTGTTTGTAATATTTATTATTATATAATTATTACTATTATTATATTATTATACCTTCATTTGTTCGTAATATTTATTATTATATAATTATTACTATTATTATATTATTATACCTTCATTTGTTTGTAATATTTATTATTATATAATTATTACTATTATTATATTATTATACCTTCATTTGTTTGTAATATTTATTATTATATAATTATTACTATTATTATATAATTATACCTTCATTTGTTCGTAATATTTATTATTATATTATTATTAATATTATTATATTATTATACTTTCACTTGTTCATATTATTTATTATTACATTATTATTTATATTATTATTAATATTATTATACATTCACTTGGTCATATTATTTATTACTATATTATTATTAATATGATTATATTATTATACCTTCACTTGTTCATATTATTTATTATTATATTACTATTATTATATTATTATACCTTCACTTGGTTGTATTTTTATTACAATATTATTATTAATATAATTATATTGTTGTTAATATTATTATTAATATTATTATATTATTATTAATATTATTATATTATTATTCCGTATTTGTTCATATTGTTTATCATTATATTATTATTAATATTATTATATTATTATACTTTCACTTGTTCATATTATTTATTATTATATTATTATTTATATTATTATTCCTTCATTTGTTCGTATTATTTATCATTATATTATTATTAATATGATTATATTATTATACCTTTACTTGTTCATATTATTTATTATTATATTATTATTAATATTATTATACATTCACTTGGTTGTATTTTTTATTACAATATTATTATTAATATAATTATATTGTTGTTAATATTATTATATTATTATTAATATTAGTATGTTATTATTAATATGATTATATTATTCTATTATTATTCTGTATTTGTTCATATTGTTTATCATTATATTATTATTAATATTATTATATTATTATACTTTCACTTGTTCATATTATTTATTATTATATTATTATTTATATTATTATATTATTATTCCTTCATTTGTTCGTATTATTTATTATTATATTATTATTATTATGATTATATTATTATACCTTCACTTGTTCATATTATTTATTATTATATTATTATTTATATTATTATACATTCACTTGGTCATATTATTTATTACTATATTATTATTAATATGATTATATTATTATACCTTCACTTGTTCATATTATTTATTATTATATTACTATTACTATTATTATATTATTATACCTTCACTTGGTTGTATTTGTTATTACAATATTATTATTAATATTAGTATGTTATTATTAATATGATTACATTATTCTACCTTCACTTGGTTGTATTTGTTATTACAATATTATTATTAATATTAGTATGTTATTATTAATATGATTATATTATTATACCTTCACTTGTTCATATTATTTATTATTATATTACTATTACTATTATTATATTATCATACCTTCACTTGGTTGTATTTTTTGTTACAATATTAATATTAATATAATTATATTGTTGTTAATATTATTATATTATTATTAATATTATTATATTCTTATTAATATGATTATATTATTATACCTTCACTTGTTCATATTATTTATTATTATATTACTATTATTATATTATTATACCTTCACTTGGTTGTATTTTTTATTACAATATTATTATTAATATAATTATATTGTTGTTAATATAATTATATTATTATTAATATTAGTATCTTATTATTAATATGATTATATTATTATACGTTCACTTGTTCATATTATTTATTATTATATTATTATTTATATTATTATATTATTATTCCTTCATTTGTTCGTATTATTTATTATTATATTATTATTAATATGATTATATTATTATACCTTCACTTGTTCATATTATTTATTATTATATTATTATTAATATTATTATACATTCACTTGGTCATATTATTTATTACTATATTATTATTAATATGATTATATTATTATACCTTCACTTGTTCATATTATTTATTATTATATTACTATTATTATATTATTATACCTTCATTTGTTCGTAATATTTATTATTATATAATTATTAATATTATTTTATTATTATTCCGTATTTGTTCATATTGTTTATCATTATATTATTATTAATATTATTATATTATTATACTTTCACTTGTTCATATTATTTATTATTACATTATTATTTATATTATTATATTATTATTCCTTCATTTGTTCGTATTATTTATTATTATATTATTATTAATATGATTATATTATTATACCTTAACTTGTTCATATTATTTATTATTATATTACTATTACTATTATAACATTATTATACCTTAACTTGTTCATATTATTTATTATTATAATATTATTAATATTATTATACATTCACTTGGTCATATTATTTATTACTATATTATTATTATTATGATTATATTATTATACCTTCACTTGTTCATATTATTTATTATTATATTATTATTATATTATTATACCTTCACTTGGTTGTATTTTTTTATTACAATATTATTATTAATATAATTATATTGTTGTTAATATTATTATATTATTATTAATATTATTCTATTATTATTAATATGATTATATTATTATATTATTATACCTTCATTTGTTCGTAATATTTATTATTATATAATTATTAATATGATTATATTATTATTCCGTATTTTTTCTTATTGTTTATCATTATATTATTATTAATATTATTATATTATTATTAATATTTTATATTATTATTCCTTCATTTGTTCGTATTATTTATTATTATATTATTATTAATATGATTATATTATTATACCTTCACTTGTTCATATTATTTATTATTATATTATTATTAATATTATTATACATTCACTTGGTCATATTATTTATTACTATATTATTATTAATATGATTATATTATTATACCTTCACTTGGTTGTATTTTTTATTACAATATTATTATTAATATAATTATATTGTTGTTCATATTATTTATTATTATATTATTATTTATATTATTATTCCTTCATTTGTTCGTATTATTTATTATTATATTATTATTAATATTATTATATTATAATATTACTATTATTATTATTATATTATTATACCTTCACTTGTTATGAAATATAAATAAATAAAATTAATATAAATATTAAAAATATAAAAAATAATAATAAAAAATAATACATCATAATTATTTAAAATATATTATATATTATACCTTCCTTTCATATTATTATTATTATATTACTATTAATATTATTAATTATATACCTTAATTTTTTATATATATTAATATAATTATATTTTTAATATTATTATATTAAATATATTATTATTATATATTATATATATTATTAATATTATTATTATAATATTATTATAATATATTGATTTTTATTACAATATTATTATTAATATAATTATATTATTGTTAATATTATTATATTATTATTAATATTATTAGTTATTATTAATATAATATTATTATATTATTATTCATTGTCATATGTTTATATTATATTATTATTAATATTATATTATTACTTCACTTGTTCATATTATTTATTATTATATTATTATTTATATTATTATATTATTATTCCTTCATTTGTTCGTATTATTTATTATTATATTATTATTATTATGATTATATTATTATACCTTCACTTGTTCATATTATTTATTATTATATTATTATTTATATTATTATTCATATGTATATTATTTATTATTATATTATTATTAATATGATTATATTATTTATACCTTCACTTGTTCATATTATTTATTATTATATTATTATTAATATTATTATATTATTATACCTTCACTTGGTTGTATTTTTTATTATTTATATTATTATTAATATTATTATGTTATTATTAATATTATTACATTATTCTACATTCATTGTTGTATTTGTTATACAATATTATTATTAATATTAGTATATTATTATTAATATGATTATATTATTATACCTTCACTTGTTCATATTATTTATTATTATATTACTATTATATTATTATATTATTATACCTTCACTTGGTTGTATTTTTTTGTTACAATATTATTATTAATATAATTATATTGTTGTTAATATTATTATATTATTATTAATATTATTATATTATTATTAATATGATTATATTATTATACCTTCACTTGTTCATATTATTTATTATTATATATATTATTTATTATTATATAATTATTTATATTATTATATTATTATTCCTTCATTTGTTTTTATTATTTATTATTATATTATTATTAATATTATTATATTATTATACTTTCACTTGTTCATATTATTTATTATTATATTATTATTAATATTATTATATTTCATTCACTTGGTCATATTATTTATTACTATATTATTATTAATATGATTATATTATTATACCTTCACTTGTTCATATTATTTATTATTATATAATTATTATTTTATTATTATATTATTATACCTTCATTTGTTCATATTATTTATTATTATATAATTATTAATATTATTGTATTATTATTCCGTATTTGTTCATATTGTTTATCATTATATTATTATTAATATTATTATATTATTATACTTTCATTTGTTCATATTATTTATTATTATATTATTATTTATATTATTATATTATTATTCCTTCATTTGTTCGTATTATTTATTATTATATTATTATTAATATGATTATATTATTATACCTTAACTTGTTCATATTATTTATTATTATATTACTATTAATATTATAACATTATTATACCTTAACTTGTTCATATTATTTATTATTATAATATTATTAAGATTATATTATTATACATTAACTTGGTCATATTATTTATTACTATATTATTATTATTATGATTATATTATTATACCTTCACTTGTTCATATTATTTATTATTATATTACTATTATTATACCTTCACTTGGTTGTATTTTTTATTACAATATTATTATTAATATAATTATATTGTTGTTAATATTATTATTCTATTATTATTAATATTATTATGTTATTATTAATATGATTATATTATTATATTATTATACCTTCATTTGTTTGTAATATTTATTATTATATAATTATTAATATGATTATATTATTATTCCGTATTTTTTCTTATTGTTTATCATTATATTATTATTAATATTATTATATTATTATTAATATTATTATATTATTATTCCTTCATTTGTTCGTATTATTTATTATTATATTATTATTAATATGATTATATTATTATACCTTCACTTGTTCATATTATTTATTATTATATTATTATTAATATTATTATACATTCACTTGGTCATATTATTTATTACTATATTATTATTAATATGATTATATTATTATACCTTCACTTGGTTGTATTTTTTATTACAATATTATTATTAATATAATTATATTGTTGTTCATATTATTTATTATTATATTATTATTTATATTATTATTCCTTCATTTGTTCGTATTATTTATTATTATATTATTATTAATATGATTATATTATTATACCTTCACTTGTTCATATTATTTATTATTATATTACTATTACTATTATTATATTATTATACCTTCACTTGGTTGTATCTGTTATTACAATATTATTATTAATATTAGTATGTTATTATTAATATGATTACATTATTCTACCTTCACTTGGTTGTATTTTTTATTACAATATTATTATTAATATAATTATATTGTTGTTAATATTATTATATTAGTATTAATATTATTATACATTCACTTGGTCATATTATTTATTAATATATACTATTATTAATATGATTATATTATTATACCTTCACTTGTTCATATTATTTATTATTATATTACTATTACTATTATTATATTATTATACCTTCACTTGGTTGTATTTTTTATTACAATATTATTATTAATATAATTATATTGTTGTTAATATTATTATATTATTGTTAATATTATTATGTTATTATTAATATGATTATATTATTATACCTTCACTTGGTCATATTATTTATTATTATATTATTATTAATATTATTATACCTTCACTTGTTCATATTATTTATTATTATATTACTATTAATATTATTATACATTCACTTGTTCATATTATTTATTATTATATTACTATTATTATGTTATTATTAATATGATTATATTATTATACCTTCACTTGTTCATATTATTTATTATTATATTACTATTATTATATTGTTATTAATATGATTATATTATTCTACCTTCACTTGGTCATAATATTAATTATTAATATTATATAATACACATAACAACACAACAACAGTGTGTGTCTTCTCTGGTCATGTGACTGGTACCATGTCTGGACGCCTGGAGCGTCTCTCGCACCAGATGTCTTCTGAGTCCGGCCTGAAGTCTGACGACCGCCTGGACCTCGTCCTCCGTCGCCCGTCGCTCCCTCCACGTCTCCGGCGCCTCCGCTGACGACCACAAGAGACGCTTCAGTACTCGAAGCGCGATCGACGGCTGACATGATTCTTACAGGACGACGACATGGAGACGCTGGACAGGAGGGCGGGGTCAAGGGTGAGCGCCATCACAGCCAAGTTCTCCTCCGGGGTCAGAATCCTGCCCAGAGCCTCCCGGAGCATGTGGTGGACGGACCTGTTAAACACCTGCAGTACAAATATGAGTAGAAACATGATTTATTGTATTTGTGTTGTTCGGTTAGTGATGTGTTGATGAAGCTTCATGAAACAGTGTCATTATCTTCAAAGTCCACTAGATGGTAGTGATGTGTTGATGAAGCTTCATGAAACAGTGGCATTATCTTCAGATTCCACTAGATGGTAGTGATGAGTTGATGAAGCTTCATGAAACAGTGTCATTATCTTCAGAGTCCACTAGATGGTAGTGATGTGTTGATGAAGCTTCATGAAACAGTGTCATTATCTTCAGAGTCCACTAGATGGTAGTGATGTGTTGATGAAGCTTCATGAAACTGTGTCATTATCTTCAGAGTCCACTAGATGGTAGTGATGTGTTGATGAAGCTTCATGAAACAGTGTCATTATCTTCAGAGTCCACTAGATGGTAGTGATGTGTTGATGAAGCTTCATGAAACAGTGGCATTATCTTCAGAGTCCACTAGATGGTAGTGATGTGTTGATGAAGCCTCATGAAACAGTGTCATTATCTTCAGAGTCCACTAGATGGTAGTGATGTGTCGATGAAGCTTCATGAAACAGTGTCATTATCTTCAGAGTCCACTAGATGGTAGTGATGTTTTGATGAAGCTTCATGAAACAGTGTCATTATCTTCAGAGTCCACTAGATGGTAGTGATGTGTTGATGAAGCGTCATGAAACAGTGTCATTATCTTCAGAGTCCACTAGATGGTAGTGATGTGTTGATGAAGCTTCATGAAACAGTGTCATTATCTTCAGAGTCGACTAGATGGTAGTGATGTGTTGATGAAGCTTCATGAAACAGTGTCATTATCTTCAGAGTCCACTAGATGGTAGTGATGTGTCGATGAACCTTCATGAAACAGTGTCATTATCTTCAGAGTCCACTAGATGGTAGTGATGTGTTGATGAAGCTTCATGAAACAGTGGCATTATCTTCAGAGTCCACTAGATGGTAGTGATGTGTTGATGAAGCTTCATGAAACAGTGTCATTATCTTCAGAGTCCACTAGATGGTAGTGATGTGTTGATGAAGCTTCATGAAACAGTGTCATTATCTTCAGAGTCCACTAGATGATAGTGAGGTGTCGATGAAGCTTCATGAAACAGTGTCATTATCTTCAGAGTCCACTAGATGGTAGTGATGTGTTGATGAAGCTTCATGAAACAGTGTCATTATCTTCAGAGTCCACTAGATGGTAGTGATGTGTTGATGAAGCTTCATGAAACAGTGTCATTATCTTCAGAGTCCACTAGATGGTAGTGATGTGTCGATGAAGCTTCATGAAACAGCGTCATGTTGTCTGAACGATCACTTGATAGTAGCTAATGTTGTGTATGTATTTAAAAAAAACAACACTTACCTTCTTCAGTTCATATTTATCATGGACCGTCTTGATGTCTTCAGGAATGTAAGATTGTTCCAGGGATCTGCGGAGAGGCTTCTGGTCTTGTCCCTCTTTGAAGGAGGCCAGGAGGTCCGACAGAGGAACCATGATGGAGGCGGCCTGTTCTCTGAAGCCTACACTCTCCTGGGAGTCAGTGAAGATGATTGACAGTCAGTGTAGATGATTGACAGAGAGTCAGTGTAGATGATTGACAGGGAGTCAGTGTAGATGATTGACAGAGAGTCATTGTAGATGATCGACAGAGAGTCAGTGTAGATGATTGACAGAGAGTCAGTGTAGATGATTGACAGAGAGTCAGTGTAGATGATTGACAGAGAGTCAGTGTAGATGATTGACAGAGAGTCAGCGTAGATGATTGACAGAGAGTCAGTGTAGATGATTGACAGAGAGTCAGTGTAGATGATTGACAGAGAGTCAGTGTAGATGATTGACAGAGAGTCAGTGTAGATGATTGACAGAGAGTCAGTGTAGATGATTGACAGAGAGTCAGTGTAGATGATTGACAGAGAGTCAGTGTAGATGATTGACAGGGAGTCAGTGTATATGATTGACAGGGAGTCAGTGTAGATGATTGACAGAGAGTCAGTGAAGATGATTGACAGAGAGTCAGTGAAGATGATTGACAGAGAGTCAGTGAAGATGATTGACAGAGAGTCAGTGTAGATGATTGACAGAGAGTCAGTGTAGATGATTGACATAGAGTCAGTGTAGATGATTGACAGAGAGTCAGTGTAGATGATTGACAGAGAGTCAGTGTAGATGATTGACAGTCAGCGTAGATGATTGACAGGGAGTCAGTGTAGATGATTGACAGAGAGTCAGTGTAGATGATTGACAGAGAGTCAGTGTAGATGATTGACAGAGAGTCAGTGTAGATGATTGACAGAGAGTCAGTGTAGATGATTGACAGAGAGTCAGTGTAGATGATTGACAGAGAGTCAGTGTAGATGATTGACAGAGAGTCAGTGTAGATGATTGACAGAGAGTCAGTGTAGATGATTGACAGTCAGCGTAGATGATTGACAGCTACCTTGCAACACTGGGTCATGACGGTGTCTTCAGTCCCAAAAACGAAGGCAGTTCTGCTGCAGACGAGGACGTGGTAACCAAGCGTCGCTCTGGCATGAAAGACCAACACGTGGCGTCTGAAGGTCAAACACAAACAATGAGGGACAACATGACTTTGTTCGCTCCAGACTGAGAAGATCAACTCGTTCACCCTGGAGGCATCTGAAGAGCTGCGGCCTTGGAGGACGTGGTCTTGACGCTGAGGACGTGCGGTCCACGAGTCTGGTGGCTCTTCCAGCTGTGAGGTCGAACCAGAAGAACGGCACCTGAGGAGCTCCACGATGACCCTGACCCCCCGAAAACACACAGAAGAAACGAAATCCTCAAGGTTTCGAACTGAAGTTTTGGGGGGAGACGAGCAGTTCGAAGGTATTTAGATGTTTTTAAGGAGTCTTTTTGGACGAAGATGAAGACCACTGAGCTCCAGTCGCTACATTAAAATGAACAAACATGTTTGTCTAGAACTCTAAAAGGAACAGATTCATCTGATGAGTCCTTACTTTCTTCTGCACCTTCTCCCCAGAGCAGCACAGCAGAGAAGCTGATGAGGATCTCAGAGGGTTCCAGGAGGTCCACGCACAGGAAGTGAACTCCTCGGGCCTCGGAACACTAGGACACATCCAGGGGTTACTTCAGTCTAAACCGATGGAGGTGAAGAAGAAGCGAGAGAACACATAAACATAACTAATGAAGCTTATTCTGAGCCGCTCTAGTAGAAGAACTCACATTTCTCCTTCAAACTCTTCACTGGCTGACAGTTTCTTTCAGGATCTTTTTAAAATTCTGGTTCTTACTTTCAGATCTATTCATGGTCAGACCTTCCATCAGTGATCTGATCCAGCCTTACACCCCAGCTCGGGCTCTGAGGTCTGTGGATCAGAATCTACTGATGGTTCCTGAACTTCCGGACCAGAGGAGAGAAATCTTTCCAGACTGTTGCTCCTAAGCTTTGGAACCATCTCTGTGTTTGATGATCTACTGACTCCTTCCAGAAACATCTCTGTGTTTGATGATCTACTGACTCCTTCCAGAAACATCTCTGTGTTTGATGATCTACTGACTCCTTCAAGAAACATCTCTGTGTTTGATGATCTACTGACTCCTTCCAGAAACATCTGTGTTTGATGATCTACTGACTCCTTCCAGAAACATCTGTGTTTGATGATCTACTGACTCCTTCAAGAAACATCTGTGTTTGATGATCTACTGACTCCTTCAAGAAACATCTGTGTTTGATGATCTACTGACTCCTTCAAGAAACATCTGTGTTTGATGATCTACTGACTCCTTCAAGAAACATGTGTGTTTGATGATCTACTGACTCCTTCAAGAAACATCTGTGTTTGATGATCTACTGACTCCTTCAAGAAACATGTGTGTTTGATGATCTACTGACTCCTTCAAGAAACATGTGTGTTTGATGATCTACTGACTCCTTCAAGAAACATCTGTGTTTGATGATCTACTGACTCCTTTAAGAAACATCTGTGTTTGATGATCTACTGACTCCTTCAAGAAACATCTGTGTTTGATGATCTACTGACTCCTTCAAGAAACATCTGTGTTTGATGATCTACTGACTCCTTTAAGAAACATCTGTGTTTGATGATCTACTGACTCCTTCAAGAAACATCTGTGTTTGATGATCTACTGACTCCTTCAAGAAACATCTGTGTTTGATGATCTACTGACTCCTTTAAGAAACATGTGTGTTTGATGATCTACTGACTCCTTTAAGAAACATCTGTGTTTGATGATCTACTGACTCCTTCAAGAAACATCTCTGTGTTTGATGATCTACTGACTCCTTCAAGAAACATCTGTGTTTGATGATCTACTGACTCCTTCAAGAAACATCTGTGTTTGATGATCTACTGACTCCTTCAAGAAACATCTGTGTTTGATGATCTACTGACTCCTTCAAGAAACATGTGTGTTTGATGATCTACTGACTCCTTCAAGAAACATCTGTGTTTGATGATCTACTGACTCCTTCAAGAAACATCTCTGTGTTTGATGATCTACTGACTCCTTCAAGAAACATCTCTGTGTTTGATGATCTACTGACTCCTTCAAGAAACATCTGTGTTTGATGATCTACTGACTCCTTTAAGAAACATCTGTGTTTGATGATCTACTGACTCCTTCAAGAAACATCTGTGTTTGATGATCTACTGACTCCTTCAAGAAACATCTGTGTTTGATGATCTACTGACTCCTTCAAGAAACATGTGTGTTTGATGATCTACTGACTCCTTTAAGAAACATCTGTGTTTGATGATCTACTGACTCCTTCAAGAAACATCTCTGTGTTTGATGATCTACTGACTCCTTCAAGAAACATCTGTGTTTGATGATCTACTGACTCCTTCAAGAAACATCTGTGTTTGATGATCTACTGACTCCTTCAAGAAACATCTGTGTTTGATGATCTACTGACTCCTTCAACAAACATGTGTGTTTGATGATCTACTGACTCCTTCAAGAAACATCTGTGTTTGATGATCTACTGACTCCTTCAAGAAACATCTCTGTGTTTGATGATCTACTGACTCCTTCAAGAAACATCTCTGTGTTTGATGATCTACTGACTCCTTCAAGAAACATCTGTGTTTGATGATCTACTGACTCCTTTAAGAAACATCTGTGTTTGATGATCTACTGACTCCTTCAAGAAACATCTGTGTTTGATGATCTACTGACTCCTTCAAGAAACATCTGTGTTTGATGATCTACTGACTCCTTCAAGAAACATCTGTGTTTGATGATCTACTGACTCCTTCAAGAAACATCTGTGTTTGATGATCTACTGACTCCTTTAAGAAACATCTGTGTTTGATGATCTACTGACTCCTTCAAGAAACATCTGTGTTTGATGATCTACTGACTCCTTTAAGAAACATCTGTGTTTGATGATCTACTGACTCCTTCAAGAAACATCTGTGTTTGATGATCTACTGACTCCTTCAAGAAACATCTGTGTTTGATGATCTACTGACTCCTTTAAGAAACATCTGTGTTTGATGATCTACTGACTCCTTCAAGAAACATCTCTGTGTTTGATGATCTACTGACTCCTTCAAGAAACATCTGTGTTTGATGATCTACTGACTCCTTCAAGAAACATCTCTGTGTTTGATGATCTACTGACTCCTTCAAGAAACATCTGTGTTTGATGATCTACTGACTCCTTCAAGAAACATCTGTGTTTGATGATCTACTGACTCCTTCGAGACACATCTGTGTTTGATGATCTACTGACTCCTTCAAGAAACATCTCTGTGTTTGATGATCTACTGACTCCTTCAAGAAACATCTGTGTTTGATGATCTACTGACTCCTTCAAGAAACATCTCTGTGTTTGATGATCTACTGACTCCTTCAAGAAACATCTGTGTTTGATGATCTACTGACTCCTTCAAGAAACATCTGTGTTTGATGATCTACTGACTCCTTCGAGACACATCTGTGTTTGATGATCTACTGACTCCTTCAAGAAACATCTGTGTTTGATGATCTACTGACTCCTTCAAGAAACATCTGTGTTTGATGATCTACTGAGTCCTTCAAGAAACATCTGTTTGATGATCTACTGACTCCTTCAAGAAACATCTGTGTTTGATGATCTACTGACTCCTTCAAGAAACATCTCTGTGTTTGATGATCTACTGACTCCTTCAAGAAACATCTGTGTTTGATGATCTACTGACTCCTTCAAGAAACATCTGTGTTTGATGATCTACTGACTCCTTCGAGACACATCTGTGTTTGATGATCTACTGACTCCTTCAAGAAACATCTGTGTTTGATGATCTACTGACTCCTTCAAGAAACATCTGTGTTTGATGATCTACTGACTCCTTCAAGAAACATCTGTGTTTGATGATCTACTGACTCCTTCAAGAAACATCTCTGTGTTTGATGATCTACTGACTCCTTCAAGAAACATCTGTGTTTGATGATCTACTGACTCCTTCAAGAAACATCTGTGTTTGATGATCTACTGACTCCTTCAAGAAACATCTGTGTTTGATGATCTACTGACTCCTTCGACACACATCTGTGTTTGATGATCTACTGACTCCTTCAAGAAACATCTGTGTTTGATGATCTACTGACTCCTTCAAGAAACATCTGTGTTTGATGATCTACTGACTCCTTCAAGAAACATCTGTGTTTGATGATCTACTGACTCCTTCAAGAAACATCTGTGTTTGATGATCTACTGACTCCTTCAAGAAACATGTGTGTTTGATGATCTACTGACTCCTTCAAGAAACATCTGTGTTTGATGATCTACTGACTCCTTCAAGAAACATCTGTGTTTGATGATCTACTGACTCCTTCAAGAAACATGTGTGTTTGTGATCTACTGACTCCTTTAAGAAACATCTGTGTTTGATGATCTACTGACTCCTTCAAGAAACATCTGTGTTTGATGATCTACTGACTCCTTCAAGAAACATCTGTGTTTGATGATCTACTGACTCCTTCAAGAAACATCTGTGTTTGATGATCTACTGACTCCTTCAAGAAACATGTGTGTTTGATGATCTACTGACTCCTTCAAGAAACATGTGTGTTTGATGATCTACTGACTCCTTCAAGAAACATCTGTGTTTGATGATCTACTGACTCCTTCAAGAAACATCTGTGTTTGATGATCTACTGACTCCTTTAAGAAACATGTGTGTTTGATGATCTACTGACTCCTTTAAGAAACATCTGTGTTTGATGATCTACTGACTCCTTCAAGAAACATCTGTGTTTGATGATCTACTGACTCCTTCAAGAAACATCTGTGTTTGATGATCTACTGACTCCTTCAAGAAACATCTGTGTTTGATGATCTACTGACTCCTTCAAGAAACATGTGTGTTTGATGATCTACTGACTCCTTCAAGAAACATCTGTGTTTGATGATCTACTGACTCCTTCAAGAAACATCTGTGTTTGATGATCTACTGACTCCTTCAAGAAACATCTGTGTTTGATGATCTACTGACTCCTTTAAGAAACATCTGTGTTTGATGATCTACTGACTCCTTCAAGAAACATCTGTGTTTGATGATCTACTGACTCCTTTAAGAAACATCTGTGTTTGATGATCTACTGACTCCTTCAAGAAACATCTGTGTTTGATGATCTACTGACTCCTTTAAGAAACATCTGTGTTTGATGATCTACTGACTCCTTCAAGAAACATCTCTGTGTTTGATGATCTACTGACTCCTTCAAGAAACATCTGTGTTTGATGATCTACTGACTCCTTCAAGAAACATCTCTGTGTTTGATGATCTACTGACTCCTTCAAGAAACATGTGTGTTTGATGATCTACTGACTCCTTCAAGAAACATGTGTGTTTGATGATCTACTGACTCCTTCAAGAAACATCTGTGTTTGATGATCTACTGACTCCTTCAAGAAACATCTCGTGTTTGATGATCTACTGACTCCTTCAAGACACATCTGTGTTTGATGATCTACTGACTCCTTCAAGAAACATCTCTGTGTTTGATGATCTATTGACTCCTTCAAGAAACATCTGTGTTTGATGATCTACTGACTCCTTCAAGAAACATCTCGTGTTTGATGATCTACTGACTCCTTCAAGAAACATCTCTGTGTTTGATGATCTACTGACTCCTTCAAGAAACATCTGTGTTTGATGATCTACTGACTCCTTCAAGAAACATCTGTGTTTGATGATCTACTGACTCCTTCAAGAAACATCTGTGTTTGATGATCTACTGACTCCTTCAAGACACATCTGTGTTTGATGATCTACTGACTCCTTCAAGAAACATCTGTGTTTGATGATCTACTGACTCCTTCAAGAAACATCTGTGTTTGATGATCTACTGACTCCTTTAAGAAACATCTGTGTTTGATGATCTACTGACTCCTTCAAGAAACATGTGTGTTTGATGATCTACTGACTCCTTTAAGAAACATCTGTGTTTGATGATCTACTGACTCCTTTAAGAAACATCTGTGTTTGATGATCTACTGACTCCTTCAAGAAACATCTGTGTTTGATGATCTACTGACTCCTTTAAGAAACATCTGTGTTTGATGATCTACTGACTCCTTCAAGAAACATGTGTGTTTGATGATCTACTGACTCCTTTAAGAAACATCTGTGTTTGATGATCTACTGACTCCTTCAAGAAACATCTGTGTTTGATGATCTACTGACTCCTTCAAGAAACATCTGTGTTTGATGATCTACTGACTCCTTCAAGAAAAATCTCTGTGTTTGATGATCTACTGACTCCTTCAAGAAACATCTGTGTTTGATGATCTACTGACTCCTTCAAGAAACATCTGTGTTTGATGATCTACTGACTCCTTCAAGAAACATCTGTGTTTGATGATCTACTGACTCCTTCAAGAAACATCTGTGTTTGATGATCTACTGACTCCTTCAAGAAACATCTGTGTTTGATGATCTACTGACTCCTTCAAGAAACATCTGTGTTTGATGATCTACTGACTCCTTCAAGAAACATCTGTGTTTGATGATCTACTGACTCCTTCAAGAAACATCTGTGACACATTCTCGACCGGAGAGTAAAGTCACAGTCAAACAGGATAAAGTGTAGAAAAAAACGGAGGTGAGAACAGAACAAAAGGCTGCTCGGATGAACTGATAACGAGAGGATAAGGAAGGCAGGAGCGAAAGAGCTCGGCACGAAAAAAGAGAGAGAGAGAGAGGAAGAGATTAGGAAAAGAGACGGCGCTGAAAGTCGGGAGGATAAACGGAGAGATAAAGAACAAGAGGAGAGATTAACTGGAAGACTTGTGCCGGTAGAAGGTTGTTGAGAAGGAAGAGTTCAGGGAGTTAAACACACAAACATCATCAAAGACCTTCAGATCCAGATCTTCACTGAGTGTCTCCTGGACGACTGAGCTCCTCACTGAACATATTCTTTAGCTGTTTTTCGGTCAAAGATTCACAAGGAAACACAACTTTGCTTCTTCTCTAAACTACTTTTCGATGTTTGGATTTGATCAAATTCATCCGTTTGGAACTAGATAAAACCTTTGTTTCAATATTTCCATAAACTCAAGTGTCTTTACTTCAGGTCCAGCCACGGAAAATAAACCAGGGTCGGGTTCATTCGACAGAGAACTTGAAGATGACGCCGTGAAGAACGAGGCCTTGGACCAGATGCTCGTCTGCAAATGAGTCTCATTTATACGGTGAAATATTATCAAAGAAGGACGTTTTAATAGTAAAAAAAACGATATATATTCTTTAATTGTTGCACAAGACACTGAACAAACTTTATATAAGGATCACAAACACGACCTTCAGACGCGTGGCCTGGTTCACATGTTGGTAGTCTTCAGGTTTATGGAACACCAGCAGAGACCTGGAGGAAACGAATGGAAACGTTTTCATGGAAATACATGTTTTTTAAAACTCAAGGATGATCCGAAAGTAGTCTTACTGGAAACAATGAGCGAAGTCGTCCTTGTCGATCCAGGTCTCCTTGAAGAGACCCTTTGGAGGAGCATGAGGCTCGTCCGCCTCAGAAGATGAACCTGGTTCAACTGTCGTCACAAGAACAAGTTCAAACATCTCAAAAGAATCTTTAAGAAATAGAAAACGTGTAACAATTATTCAAACATAACTAATGAAGCTTATTCTGAGCCGCTCTAGTAGAAGAACTCTTTGGAACGATCTCTGTGTTTGATGATCTACTGACTCCTTCAAGAAACATCTCTGTGTTTGATGATCTACTGACTCCTTCAAGAAACATCTGTGTTTGATGATCTACTGACTCCTTCAAGAAACATCTGTGTTTGATGATCTACTGACTCCTTCAAGAAACATCTGTGTTTGATGATCTACTGACTCCTTCAAGAAACATCTGTGTTTGATGATCTACTGACTCCTTCAAGAAACATCTGTGTTTGATGATCTACTGACTCCTTCAAGAAACATCTGTGTTTGATGATCTACTGACTCCTTCAAGAAACATCTGTGTTTGATGATCTACTGACTCCTTCAAGAAACATCTGTGTTTGATGATCTACTGACTCCTTCAAGAAACATGTGTGTTTGATGATCTACTGACTCCTTCAAGAAACATCTGTGTTTGATGATCTACTGACTCCTTCAAGAAACATCTGTGTTTGATGATCTACTGACTCCTTCAAGAAACATCTGTGTTTGATGATCTACTGACTCCTTCAAGAAACATCTGTGTTTGATGATCTACTGACTCCTTCAAGAAACATCTGTGTTTGATGATCTACTGACTCCTTCAAGAAACATCTGTGTTTGATGATCTACTGACTCCTTCAAGAAACATCTGTGTTTGATGATCTACTGACTCCTTCAAGAAACATCTGTGTTTGATGATCTACTGACTCCTTCAAGAAACATCTGTGTTTGATGATCTACTGACTCCTTCAAGAAACATCTGTGTTTGATGATCTACTGACTCCTTCAAGAAACATCTGTGTTTGATGATCTACTGACTCCTTCAAGAAACATCTGTGTTTGATGATCTACTGACTCCTTCAAGAAACATCTGTGTTTGATGATCTACTGACTCCTTCAAGAAACATCTGTGTTTGATGATCTACTGACTCCTTCAAGAAACATCTGTGTTTGATGATCTACTGACTCCTTCAAGAAACATGTGTGTTTGATGATCTACTGACTCCTTCAAGAAACATCTGTGTTTGATGATCTACTGACTCCTTCAAGAAACATCTGTGTTTGATGATCTACTGACTCCTTCAAGAAACATGTGTGTTTGATGATCTACTGACTCCTTCAAGAAACATGTGTGTTTGATGATCTACTGACTCCTTCAAGAAACATCTGTGTTTGATGATCTACTGACTCCTTCAAGAAACATCTGTGTTTGATGATCTACTGACTCCTTCAAGAAACATCTGTGTTTGATGATCTACTGACTCCTTCAAGAAACATCTCTGTGTTTGATGATCTACTGACTCCTTCAAGAAGCATCTGTGTTTGATGGATCTACTGACTCCTTCAAGAAACATCTGTGTTTGATGATCTACTGACTCCTTCAAGAAACATCTGTGTTTGATGATCTACTGACTCCTTCAAGAACCATCTCTGTGTTTGATGATCTACTGACTCCTTCAAGAAACATCTGTGTTTGATGATCTACTGACTCCTTCAAGAAACATCTGTGATCTGTAGAGCATCTGACTCAAGAAAGCGAAAGATGTTCCTGAAGCTACACCAGTAGGTTTACATCCAAACACAGTGCAAAGAAAGTGTGGAATAGAATCAACTACACGAGCTCTTTGGGACACAATCTCTGTCTTGTCATGGATTCGCCCCTGGGCTTCCACCTAGTTGTTGTCAATGGGGAGGACCTTAGAGTATCTTCCCGTCACTTTATAAAGGATTTCTTGATCCGTCTCTAGTGCTATTTGGTGGTCGTATGTCTTTAAGTATTTAAAAATGTTTTTAGTGAATTTGTCTGAAATAGGTGATAAACACCGAAGAAAAACATTCGTCTTCAAATGATGATTTTTCATTTACTTCAACCATTATCCTAAAACACAGCGAGTCCAACTCCTACATCGTGGCAGCGAGCGAGCGCTCAGGCGCGTCCACACGCCCACTCGTGACCCCACCGCCTCGACAACACACACACACACACACACACACACAAACACACACCAGCTCCGACTCACGACCAGATACTGATCACAGAGCTGCGATGGCGAGGGCCGGCGTCTCCGTCGCACAAGCGATGGCGGTGGGTTTCTCTCAAACGGCAGGTGTTACTAAGCAACCAAAACGGGGGGGAGGAGGCGTGGTATTGGGCCGGATGTCATAAAGAATCAGTTCAGTTCCAGGCATCTTCAAAGCGTCCGGGGCCGAAGCTTTAATCTTGTCTTCTTCTACGCCAAGCGTTATTTTTTCGACGGCACGACTCGAGTGCGAAGAAGAGGAAATAAATTACCGTCGACGACGACTTCATCTTCCTGCTCCTCCTTTGAAGGAACCTGCAGAGAAGATGAGAGATGGTGATACCAGCTGTTCTCATCGGCACCGCAGGACCACGACACTCCTGTGACGCTTCCTTCCTTCCCTTCGCCGACACTCTCTTTAATTACAGTCAATTTGACTCCACGTCACCGATGGTGCTCGGAAGGGAACGAAGCTGGAGAACCGGAGAACGCAGAAGAACATTGTGTCACGGCGTGAGTCACCAAATGTGTCAATATCACGGCAGAGAGCGAGTGAAGGTGTTTTTTTTTTTTTTTCTCGAGGATCTTGGACCTGGTTTGAGCTGAAAGTAAAGAAGATAAACGTCTCCTACCAGAGGTTGCTACAGCAACTCCGCCTCCTTCACCTGAACCCATCGTTTCTACTGTAGTCACACCTTCATCTGTCGTCCATCACGACCATGAACCAGACCGTCTCGATCAGTCATCTCCACCCTGACTGCACTCTCTTCTTCATGACTCCTTTAAGAAACATCTTAAGACGTTTCTATTTGTTCAGGCTTTTCCTTGAATTTCTCGAACTCCTGTTGTGTTATCAGTATTATCTTGATCTTTAAAGTATGTACTTTTTTGAGTATTGTTTTGACTCCTCAAGCCGGTTTTGTGACCTCTGGTCCTTCGAAAAGCGCTATATAAATAAATATTACTTACTTACTTACTTCCCTGATTGTCCCGGAACACCACCTGCACCTTCATAGCTTACATTCAACTGAGGAAAATCTCTAAACTTAGTGAAATGTTGTCACAACACGATCTGGATCTTATAATCCATGAGTTTGTGTCGCTATTGTAACAATTTATTTCATGTCTAAACCAGAAGGATGTGTTTCGCCTGCAGTTCATACTAAACTCTGCAGCCAGAATTCTGAGCCGCTCTAGTAGAAGAACTCACATCAAACATTCAAACTCTTCACTGGCTGCCAGTTTCTTTCAGGATCATTTTAAAATTCTGGTTCTTACTTTCAGATCTATTCATGGTCAGACCTTCCATCAGTGATCTGATCCAGACTTACACCCCAGCTCGGGCTCTGAGGTCTGTGGATCAGAATCTACTGATGGTTCCTGAACTTCCGGACCAGAGGAGAGAAATTTCCAGACTGTTGCTCCCAAGCTTTGGAACCATCTCTGTGTTTGATGATCTACTGACTCCTTCAAGAAACATCTGTGTTTGATGATCTACTGACTCCTTCAAGAAACATCTGTGTTTGATGATCTACTGACTCCTTCAAGAAACATCTGTGTTTGATGATCTACTGACTCCTTTAAGAAACATATGGTTTGATGATCTACTGACTCCTTCAAGAAACATCTGTGTTTGATGATCTACTGACTCCTTCAAGAAACATCTGTGTTTGATGATCTACTGACTCCTTCAAGAAACATCTGTGTTTGATGATCTACTGACTCCTTCAAGAAACATCTGTGTTTGATGATCTACTGACTCCTTCAAGAAACATCTGTGTTTGATGATCTACTGACTCCTTTAAGAAACATCTGTGTTTGATGATCTACTGACTCCTTCAAGAAACATCTGTGTTTGATGATCTACTGACTCCTTCAAGAAACATCTGTGTTTGATGATCTACTGACTCCTTTAAGAAACATCTGTGTTTGATGATCTACTGACTCCTTCAAGAAACATCTGTGTTTGATGATCTACTGACTCCTTTAAGAAACATCTTAAGACGTTTCTATTTGTTCAGGCTTTTCCTTGAATTTCTGGAACTCCTGTGTTGTTCTCAGTATTATCTTGATCTTTAAAGTATATACTTTTTTGAGTATTGTTTTGATTGTTTAAGCGCTTTGTGACCCTGGTCTCGAAAAGCGCTATATAAATAAATATTACTTACTTACTTACTTACTTACACTCGATACGAACCATCGTTTGTTTAGCAAGTGAAAAGAAGATACGAGATGAAAGGACGACAGGATAAAGGAAGATGTCTTCAGACGTCCACCCACACTTGGTATTATATCACCATGACTGCAGTCACAGGTCAGAGAGCTGATGCTGCTCCAACATGAGTCTGTCGGGATTTTTATCTGCATCCGTCTGAGATGAGAAGTTACTTTAGAGATCTCAGCAAACTCAAGGTCTGAATCAAAGACCTTGAGGGTATTTTCAGTTCCTAGTTCCAGGAACGTCTTCGTGATGAGCTACAAGAACGTCGAGACAGGAGGTCTGATCATTTGAAGTCACACATGTGGAGCTTTGAAGGGCATTAACAACATTGTGTGACACCAACTTCCACCATTACATGTAAGGTAAGGTAAGGTAAGGTAAAACTTTATTGTGAAGCTTTAAAGTCGAGATAATTCCATGTGAGTGATGGACGTTTAAAGTGAAAAATACAGACTAACATCTCAGCAAATCTTCAAACGAAACACAAGTTGAGAATAAACCATCATCAGTTATGGTGAGTCTATCCCAGCTGCCTAGGGTAAGGGACAAGCTCCAGCTAGGAAAGGTATTTGGTTGTAAATCTTTCCATATGTGGACCTGAAGTCTATTAGGAAATCGTTGAATCTCTGATGTTTGCTCGTCCGTGACATGAACTTCCACTGGAACCTGCTAATGATTGGTTGTAGCCCCTAATAGACGAATTGCCACGTGAACTCTCCGGCGCCTCCTAACGCCTCTTTTTTTTTAATCCTTCATCCTCACGGCGAGCCGGAGCAGAAACAGGCCAAACGAAGGTGTAATTGCGCTGCTTTTTTCGTCGGAAAGGTAACTGACCCTCCTCTTTATGGAACACGACCCGCTCACCATCTAAGACCCAGGGAAGGGCAAGTCATTAAAGCAGGAGCCACTCGAGACGCTTTACATCATCCTTTCTATTCCAACGTATATATTTAGACCGAGCTGCGAGAACCCTGTGAGGAGGACGCGCTGATGTTACCTCGTTTCAACCAAACGTTTCACGTCATCAATGCTACCGGCGGCTAATGCTAGCAAATGGAAATAAAATATGAATAGAGACGATGTCAACAACGAAATGTTGGTTGTAGACACTTTTTCTTCTATATATATTCACCTACATAATAATGAACAATGAATATTCATATGGCTCAGAAAAGATCAAGTTCTTCTTTTAAATCTACGTCACTACTAGGGCTGCACTATATATCGAAAGAATATCGATATCGCGATATTAACACGTGCGATATGCATTGAAAACATGTGATGATTTATCATTTTTTATTGTATAAATCAAGCATTTCGACCAATCAGTGTCACGTTCTGTAAAGTTGTCAATTTGTACTTCTATGTCTCGTGGTCGTTGACGTCTCCGTCCGTCTGTGAACTGTGTGGCTCGGTTGCTATGGCGACGCATCTTGCAGGTGCGCTGACCTAGTGCGGCTCAGTATATCCAGTG
>JACEEU010000850.1:0-47651 GCA_016630915.1 Callionymus lyra | reverse complement strand
TATCCATCTTTAACTATCGTATATCCATCTTTAACTATCGTATATCCATCTTTAACTATCGTATATCCATCTTTAACTATCGTATATCCATCTTTAACTATCGTATATCCATCTTTAACTATCGTATATCCATCCTTAACTATCGTTTATCCATCTTTAACTATCGTATATCCATCTTTAACTATCGTATATCCATCCTAAGCTTTAGTTTATCCATCCTTAACTAAACCTCCTTTTCCCCCCCCGGGAGCCATTATTTCCCACCATTCTCCGATCATGGCGCCGGCGAGTGAATAATTCACGAGTGTTTTCTCTGAGCGACGAACACGAGTGAAGAGAGAAAATCTTTTTATAGAAGTTTGTGGAGGAACTGCTTCAGTGTTTATGTAACACTGGTCATAATGTTAGTGCACATGAGGGCTCTTCACACACACACACACACACACACACACACACACACACACACACACACACACACACACACACACACACACACACACACACACACACACACTCACACACACACACACACACACACACACACACACACACACACTAACACACACTCACACACACACACACACTCACACACACACACAACACACACACACACACACTCACACACACACACACACACACCACTAACACACACACACACACACACCACCACACCACACACACACACACACTCACACACACACACACACACTAACCACACACACACACACACCACAAAAAAATTCACACACACACACACACACACACACTCACATCACACACTCACACTCACACACACACTCTCACACACACACACACACACACACACACTGAACCTGAAGTCATGTGACCTCAGTTTATAAATTAACCATAACATTATGACCAGCTGTGTTCTTGAGGCAGTTTTTTCTGGAAATGTTTACATTGATTGAAAAGTCAAATTTTGAATGTTTGCATTGAAATGTTATTTATTCTTAATTAAAAAATAATAAAGTCCCTCGTCTTCATACATTTGAACATTTTTTTAAATGTATTTATTTTTAATAGAATATTTATTTTCCAAAGGTTTTTTACACGTTATTTGATATTAAAATTCCATTAATTAAAAAACCTTCACAGTGTTTTAATGGAATATAAATGTTGGTACAAGAGTCTCCAGACTCAACCAGCAGAGCTCAGAGCTACTGATGACGTCATCATGTAATGATTGGATGAAAGTCACTAAAAGCTAAGAAGCTAATATATTAGTTCATTTTATTTTTTCAATGTTGAACTTTTTTATTCCATTTCTTCCAAGTTTCAACGTTTTCAAAGGTCAAGGTCTCACGTCAGGTGACGTAGCATCGTTAGCTGTAGCGCTAGCTAAGACGCGGCGGTGAACACAAACAGGAAACAGGAAGTAGTTCTAGTCTTTATATACATGATAATTCACCAGTTACATGACACGTGTTAATATACGGAGGAACACAAACACAGATCAGTCACTTAGTCGCGCCTCCGTCGCGCTTTAAACACATTATTATTGCTTACAGAGAGAAAACCAAGCTTCGCGGACGAAGACTCACGAGGCCTGAAGGGAGAGAGCGCCCCCTGCTGGCGGCGCCGCCACGAGCGAGACAAACCTTTGTACTTATTGCTCGTAACGTCTGAACACGCTCCGTGATCGTGGAAAACATCGTGAGTTACAGGAGGTTCTTGAAGCTCGAGGAACCAACCGCTTCCATCCGGACAATATGGCGGCAGATCCTGCAGCGCGAGGAGATGTTTTGAACGTTTGGCGTTAGCATGTTAGCTCGAGGAGCTGTGAGTCCACATGAATTTAAAAAACGTCTAAACGTCATTTACTGTAAATACAAAGTAATTCACATGCTTGTTTTTGTTTGGGGAGATTCGTGTTAGCATGGAAGCTAACGCTAGCATAGACGCTAACAATAGCATTGAAGCTAACGCTAGCATAGACGCTAACGCTAACGCTAGCATAGACGCTAACGCTGGCATAGAAGCTAACGCTGGCATAGACGCTAACGCTGGCATAGACGCTAACGCTAGCATAGACGCTAACGCTGGCATAGAAGCTAACGCTAGCATAGACGCTAACAATAGCATTGAAGCTAACGCTAGCATAGACGCTAACGCTAGCATAGACGCTAACGCTAGCATAGACGCTAACAATAGTACGCTAACGCTAGCATAGACGCTAACGCTAGCATAGACGCTAACGCTAGCATAGACGCTAACGCTAGCATAGACGCTAACAATAGCATTGAAGCTAACGCTAGCATAGACGCTAACGCTAGCATAGACGCTAACGCTAGCATAGACGCTAACGCTGGCATAGACGCTAACGCTGGCATAGACGCTAACGCTGGCATAGAAGCTAACGCAAACGCTAACGCTAGCATAGACGCTAACAATAGCATAGACGCTAACGCTAGCATAGACGCTAACGCTGGCATAGAAGCTAACGCTGGCATAGACGCTAACGCTGGCATAGAAGCTAACGCTGGCATAGACGCTAACGCTGGCATAGACGCTAACGCTAGCATAGACGCTAACGCTGGCATAGAAGCTAACGCTGGCATAGACGCTAACGCTGGCATAGAAGCTAACGTTGGCATAGAAGCTAACGCTAGCATAGACGCTAACGCTAGCATAGACGCTAACGCTAGCATAGAAGCTAACGCTGGCATAGAAGCTAACGTTGGCATAGACGCTAACGCTGGCATAGAAGCTAACGCTAGCATAGACGCTAACAATAGCATAGACGCTAACGCTAGCATAGACGCTAACGCTGGCATAGAAGCTAACGCTGGCATAGAAGCTAACATAGAAGCTAACGCTAGCATAGACGCTAACGCTAGCTCGAGTGTCTGCTGTAGAAAGTATTAACTGAACATTTGAGTCACGAGATGTGAAACAAAAGTATATTTGTGTGTATTTGTGTGTATTTGTGTGTATTTGTGTGTATTTGTGTGTATCTTCCAGGCGCTCGTGCCGCAGCATTATTATGATTATTGATGGTTTGTTGACAAATAAGCGAAACACAAAATGGAACAAGATTTTCTCTCCAACACCTGAAGCTGCAGGTCTAACGACGAACTACGATGGAAAGTTGGCAAAAAAAAGTGGTTTTAAGGCTGAAGTGTCGGGACGACGCTGGCGCTGCCACGACCCTCGAGCCCGGCGCTCGTATGTACACGTGTTTGACCTTCACGACCTCCAGACGTTACATTCCATGAAAGGTCGTCGGGTCGAGCAGCAGAAACATTCGGAACACTTTGATTGGCAGGTGTCGCCGTCTGGCCTGAGAAAACGGGAAGAGTCGCAGAAAGAGTTTGGATCGAATGGCGGCGTCAGGAGATGCTAACGAGTCGAGCTAACGTTGTAGCTTCTGCTAACCGTTTGTTTTGTTCTGCTTCTTCCTGAACTTCCTGAGCAACGAAAACATATTCGTTCTTCGTTGACGATAAAAGTTGAGGCGATTTATTTCAGTCGCGTTAGCTTCTGTTAGCTTAGCGTAGCCTGTGGTGTGTTATTGCTGTAGTACGAACAGCTTTTGTTCCTGCACAAAGTTATTACTTTTAGTGACACAACCGTTAGCATTAGTAGCATCATTAGCATCATTTTGGGGAGAATTAGTCAAATATTTTTCTCTCAAACAAACATTTTCTTATTTTATTTTTTAATTTATTCACTCGTGGGCGTCGTTACAATAATTGAGTATTTATCACAACATTAAGATATAGATATAGATATTTAAGAAATACATTTTTGGTGAAAATGATGTAGTTTCGTGAAAATATTTACTACAAAGTAACAAATGATGCAACAAACGTGTCGTTACAGATTTACGTTGAAATAAATGAGGAAAAAAAAGTCATAATTTGATCGCTTCGCTCTGTTAGCATCGTTAGCTTAACGTGTGTAGCTTAGCATTTGGTTTAAAAACAGTGAGGACGTTAATTTGTTGGTTGACGTGTGAGCGCGAGCGACTCGTTCTCAAGGTCGTTTACTTCGCTCGCCGTCCAAGTCTCATCGACTCGTCGGGTCTGATCCAGTGTTGAGAGCTTCTGACGGGTCCTGGTGAGGGGGGTCAGGGGGGTCAGGGGGGGTTCATCTCAGACCCGATTAAACGATCGTTGGACTAGATTTAGGAAGTGATCATGTGACCTAGTTTGAGTCTGACTGATGATGTCATCCATCTGCGACGTCTATCTTTGGGACGACAGAGGCGTGTGTTGAAGGCATGGTGGGTTCGATGAAGGCCTGGGTCTGAGGGGGGTCAGGGGTCGGGGGTCAGTGGGTGATGACGATGTTGCTTCTTCACGGTGCGTGTCGGGGCAGTTGAGGTCCTGAGACTTCGGGTCTCCAGGTGTCGGGCAACAGTTGGTCGGGTGACCCCCACACCAGAAGCTCCCTGGACCTACTGGACCACCTCAGGGCCCTCCTGTGTCGAGCGGAACCGGGCCGGCGGGTTCTTCTGACCGCCTGACCTAACAAGGAGCCCGTCTGGGGCCAGAGTGGGTCCGTGAAGCCATCCGTGCTGGACTGCTGGAACCTGAGGCGGGGTCTGCGCCGCGCGTGGGCTTCTTCTCTGCGGGTCAAGGGGGCGCCGTGACGCCCTGAGGTCAGGGAGATGCGACCTTCTAGAGACGGGCCCAGAAGGCTGAGGCTGGTTCTGTCCGTGAGCGAGTCAGTTCGGTCTTCGTAGGCCAGGTCTGCGGGGGCCGAGCACTGCTGCAGGGGCCACCCCCCGCGACCCTTGGCCCCGACGTCGGCGCCGCCTTCGCCGCCCTCGCGCTCCACCCTCACCACGTCCTCCTCCTGCTCCTCCTCTTCCTCCTCGTCGCCCTGCTCCTCCTCCTCCACCGGGGCCACCGGCTGCTCCTCCGCCTCGCCCTCCGTCGCCCCGTCTTCGTCGTCCTCGCCGGTGTTGGGGGGCGGGCAGCGGGGGTCCCTGAGGAAGACCACGATGACCGTGATGTTGTCGCTGGACCCTGCGTCGCGGGCGGACGCCACCAGCTTGTGGGCCACCATGCTGGTGTCGCCGGCGTTCTCCTGCAGGTGGTCGGTCACGACCCGCACCGCCTCGTCCGGACTCACGGTGTCCCAGAAGCCGTCGCAGGCCAGGATCAGGTAGTCCTCAGACCCGTCCAGGGGGAAGACGTTCTGGTCCGCGTCGCCGCAGATGTACGGCTTGTGCTCGGAGTCGCCTGCGGACAGGAAGTGGGTCAGAGCGACGGCTGGCGTGACGCCTGCCAGGTGGTCGTGTACCTATAGCCCTGGACACCGACAGGCTGCCGTTGACCCTCCAGGTCCCGAACCAGATCACGCAGCCGCCCAGAGCCTCGATCCTCTGCTTCTCGTCCTGCAGCACAGTAACGTTAATGCTTGAACCCGTGAGGCGGCGCCGCTTCTGGACTCGCCTCTCGGTCGGGCTTGTGCGGCTTCATCAGCTCCACCACTTGACCTCTCCGGACCAGGATGACCTGGGAGTCTCCGAGCCAGGCCACGTACAAGGTCCGGCCTCGCAGGAAGGTCACCACGCCTGTGGTGCCGCAGCGAAGGTTCTGGTGACGAGAAGTTGATTAAGAACCTCCTGAAGACACGAGTAGAACTTTGAACACTTTAGTTTGTGGAGATGCTCTCGTAGCATTTTAGCTTAGCTTTGTTAGCTTAGCTTTAGAAGTTCACCAAAAACATTTAAGTTCACCTTTTGTAGCTTCTTTAGAATCAAAACTTTTTATTTCCAGTGCTGGAATCATTGGATTGTCTTGTTGCGACAGTAGCATAGCTTTATTAGCATAGCATTTTAATGTAGCCTTTTTAGTTCTGCATTATTAGCTTGGGGTTTTTATTTATCTTCTTTAGTACGCTTTGTTACCCTAGCTATATTAGCTTAGCATTTTTAGGTTGTTTTTTAGCTTAGCATTATTAGCTTATCTTTTTTATCTTAGGATTTTGTAGTTTAGCCTTTTTAAGTTAGCTTTATTAGCCTAGATTTACTATCTTAGCTTTTTATGTTGTTTTTTAGCTTAGCTTTATTAGCTTAGTTCTTTTAGTTTAGCTTAGCATTTTAAGCTTAGGTTTTCACTTCTTTAGCTCTATTAGTCTAGCATTGTTAGCTTAACCTTAATTGTTTTTTCAGCTTAGCTTTATTAGACAAGTTTTAAAGGGTGTTTTAGCTTAGCATTATTAGCTTAGCTTTTTTATCTTAGGATTTTGTAGTTTAGCCTTTTTAAGTTAGCTTTATTAGCCTAGATTGACTATCTTAGCTTTTTATGTTGTTTTTTATAGCTTAGCTTTATTAGCTTAGTTCTTTTAGTTAAGCTTAGCATTTTAAGCTTAGGTTTTAACTTCTTTTGCTATATTAGTCTAGCATTGTTAGCCTAACCTTAATAGTTTTTTAAGTTAGCTTTATTAGCCAAGTTTTAAAGGGTGTTTTAGCCTAGCATAGTGAGCTTGGCTAATTTAAAATAACAGATGCAGTATTTATATCACGAGCTAACTGTTGCTAGCGCTAACCTCTCTGGACGCTTTCTTGACGAAGCACTCGTCCGTGAGTTTAAAGGCGCGGCACAGGGCCTCCCCAGGGTCCTGGCCGAAGGCCTCCTGTCGCACCATGTTGACGTGCAGGTGGTTGGCGGCGTAGATGGCGGCGTCCACGCCACCGTGTCCGTCGAACACGGCGAAGAACGCCTGGTCTTCCTGATCCTGAGGAAGAGCGAGGACGTGTCAGAACATGCACACGCGTGTAAAGTGTCAGAACATGCACACGCGTGTGGACGTAGAACACGCTGAACCTGGATGTTGAAGAGCGTGTTGAAGTCCGGGATGATCACGTGCTTGTCCTCCATCTTGCGCCGCATGTTCTTGATGGCGTGGATGGACGTCTCGTAGTACGGCTGCGGACGCCGACGGTACGGAAGCTCCTTCAGCCACAGACTGCAGGTCTCGTGGAGTCTGGTGAAGGTCAGTCGCGCCAGCTTGACCGCCTCGATCTCTGCACACAGGTGACCTTCAGTGACCTCGATCTCTGAACACAGGTGACCTTCAGTGACCTCGATCTCTGCACACAGGTGACCTTCAGTGACCTCGATCTCTGCACACAGGTGACCTTCAGTGCCTCGATCTCTGAACACAGGTGACCTTCAGTGCCTCGATCTCTGCACACAGGTGACCTTCAGTGCCTCGATCTCTGCACACAGGTGACCTTCAGTGCCTCGATCTCTGCACACAGGTGACCTTCAGTGCCTCGATCTCTGCACACAGGTGACCTTCAGTGACCTCGATCTCTGCACACAGGTGACCTTCAGTGCCTCGATCTCTGCACACAGGTGACCTTCAGTGCCTCGATCTCTGCACACAGGTGACCTTCAGTGCCTCGATCTCTGCACACAGGTGACCTTCAGTGCCTCGATCTCTGCACACAGGTGACCTTCAGTGCCTCGATCTCTGAACACAGGTGACCTTCAGTGCCTCGATCTCTGCACACAGGTGACCTTCAGTGCCTCGATCTCTGTAACCTCACAGGTGACCTTCAGTGCCTCGATCTCTGAACACAGGTGACCTTCAGTGCCTCGATCTCTGAACACAGGTGACCTTCAGTGCCTCGATCTCTGCACACAGGTGACCTTCAGTGCCTCGATCTCTGCACACAGGTGACCTTCAGTGACCTCGATCTCTGCACACAGGTGACCTTCAGTGCCTCGATCTCTGCACACAGGTGACCTTCAGTGCCTCGATCTCTGCACACAGGTGACCTTCAGTGCCTCGATCTCTGCACACAGGTGACCTTCAGTGCCTCGATCTCTGCACACAGGTGACCTTCAGTGCCTCGATCTCTGCACACAGGTGACCTTCAGTGCCTCGATCTCTGAACACAGGTGACCTTCAGTGCCTCGATCTCTGCACACAGGTGACCTTCAGTGCCTCGATCTCTGAACACAGGTGACCTTCAGTGCCTCGATCTCTGAACACAGGTGACCTTCAGTGCCTCGATCTCTGAACACAGGTGACCTTCAGTGCCTCGATCTCTGCACACAGGTGACCTTCAGTGCCTCGATCTCTGCACACAGGTGACCTTCAGTGCCTCGATCTCTGCACACAGGTGACCTTCAGTGACCTCGATCTCTGCACACAGGTGACCTTCAGTGCCTCGATCTCTGAACACAGGTGACCTTCAGTGCCTCGATCTCTGCACACAGGTGACCATCAGTGCCTCGATCTCTGCACACAGGTGACCTTCAGTGCCTCGATCTCTGAACACAGGTGACCTTCAGTGACCTCGAGCAAGGCAGCAGAACACGACGACCAATTATCATGTTTTTTTAGTTTTTTTAATTGAGCCACTTCCTTCTGTGCTGCCCTCTAGTGGTCAATCACCTCACTACAGCATTTAATTTAAGAACTATATCGAAAGGTCGAATATTTCTTTTTAATAATCGAGTTAAAAAAATCTGAAATTGTTACATATATTTAATGTCACTATTGTACCAACATTTCTTATATTGAATTTAAAAGACTATGAATTAAAAAATAATTTTGAATTATTACAATTAGAAAATAAAACTGTGTAAAAATGTACTTTATTTTGAAAATATTCACATTAGTGAGGCCAAGTGTGTGTGTCTGAGTGAGTGAGTGGAGTGAGTGAGTGCGAGTGAGTGAGTGCGAGTGAGTGAGTGCGAGTGAGTGAGTGCGAGTGAGTGAGTGAGTGAGTGAGTGAGTGAGTGCGAGTGAGTGAGTGCGAGTGAGTGAGAGTGAGTGAGTGAGTGCGTGAGTGAGTGGAGTGAGTGAGTGGTGGGTGCGAGTGAGTGAGTGGAGTGAGTGAGTGCGAGTGAGTGAGTGAGTGGAGTGAGTGAGTGGAGTGAGTGAGTGAGAGTGAGTGAGTGGTGCGAGTGAGTGAGTGAGATGGGTGAGTGAGTGAGTGAGTGCGAGTGAGGTGAGGGGTGAGGGGAGTGAGTGAGAGTGAGAGTGAGTGAGAGTGCGAGTGAGTGAGTGAGAGAGTGAGTGAGTGAGTGAGTGAGTGAGTGAGTGCGAGTGAGTGAGTGAGTGAGTGAGTGCGTGTGAGTGAGTGAGTGAGTGAGTGAGTGAGTGAGTGAGTGAGAGTGAGTGAGTGCGTGAGTGTGAGTGCGTGAGTGAGTGAATGCGAGTGAGTGAGTGAGTGAGAGTGAGTGAATGCGAGTGAGTGAGTGAGTGAGTGAGTGAGTGAGTGAGTGAGTGAGTGAGTGCGTGAGTGCGTGAGTGAGTGAGTGAGTGAGTGCGTGAGTGAGTGAGTGAGTGAGTGAGTGAGTGAGTGAGTGAGTGAGTGAGTGAGTGCGAGATTGAGTGAGTGAGTGAGTGGTGGAGTGAGTGAGTGAGTGAGTGAGTGCGTGAGTGAGTGAGTGAGTGAGTGAGTGAGTGAGTGAGTGAGTGAGTGAGTGAGTGAGTGCGTGAGTGCGTGAGTGCGTGAGTGAGTGAGTGAGTGAGTGAGTGAGTGAGTGAGTGCGTGAGTGCGTGAGTGAGTGAGTGAGTGAGTGAGTGAGTGAGTGAGTGAGAGTGCGTGAGTGAGTGAGTGAGTGAGTGAGTGAGTGAGTGCGAGATTGAGTGAGTGAGTGAGTGAGTGAGTGTGTCTGCAAGTGTGTGTGTGTGTGTGTGTGTGTGCAGCTGGACTCACGGGGCAGTGGGTCGGATCCGTCCTCGTGAGCCTTGACCAGGTGATGTATGGACAGGTCACTCTTCAGGACGCTCAGGGCCGTGGCTCGGGTCAGCGCCGCCGCCAGAGAACACGGACAGTTGCTGAGGACGAGAGGCTCGTCAGTTTCAAACCGGCGCCAAAACATCGGGCTCTCAAGGCTCAGCCGGTGTGTGTGTGCGTGCGCGTGTGTGTGTGCGCGTGTGTGTGTGTAGTCGAGCCTCGGATGAGTCAGCGACACAACCAGGCCACCTCCAGATGCAGGTAACCATGGCGACGGGAGATCTTTGGCTGCAATTAAGATTCTTTTATGGTGAAGAAGAAACGAGTCACGACTGGATCGTCTTCATCGCTTCTCACCGAGACGTCGGGATGCCCCGCGAAGGGTAACCATGGCAACCAGCGGCGAATCCTCCGCACGACAGGAAGAAGAATCTCATCAAGTTTAGATCCGAAGACGCATCCGTCAACTTCCTGTTGCCGCACAGGAAGTTGACGGATGTTTATTTATATTCATGTTATATTTTATGACGATTTTAATGATGCCTTTAAAATATGTTTTTTAAATCTTTTATTTATTCACTGTTTTCATGATCAGAGTAAATAAATAAATACATTTCTATGAAAATACTTCATTCTATTTTGAACTCATTTATCGATGTTTATTTTTCAACACTTTTAGCTCAAATGTTACATTTTATTTAACTTAAATTAAACCATTTATTTGTAATTCAGAGTAAAATGTATTTGTTTCATCTTCAAGATAAATCTTTAAACGTGACATCAGTGGATCCAGAGAGAAGGTTCTGGTTCTGGTCCGGAGCGTCTCATGATGAAGGTCCTCAGCATCTCTGCGGGGGCGGACGCTGCCGCGCTCCCATTGGCCGATCCAGACCCGCAGGACGAGCCAATGAGAGCGAGCGACGGCTCCGTGCATCACGGTGAGGTCATGAGGACGAGGATTAGAACTTAATCCATCAGCACTGACCCGACCCGTTCTCCAGCAGCACCACGTCCTCCAGAGACCACGAGTTCACTAGTTAACTCATTAACCAGGTAGTCTAGTGTCGAACACCTGGACAGGTGAACATGAGATAACAAGGTCGTTGTTGTTTAAGAACTAATACAAATGTTTATCAAAGAATTTATTCTCTGGTGGATCATGATTTTCTTCTTCTGTTGCTGAAGTGAGTGAAACTACTGCCCCCTGCTGGTCATTATCATTAGACGACGCCGCGAATCCTTCAAATGCTAAAAAAGAATCGATTATATAATATTTATTGAATAAAGAAACTGAACTTGAAGCACAAAATAAATAATGAATAAAATAGAAAATATTAACGAGTCAAACGGTATTTTTTATAAATAAAGTAAATTTTATGAAGGAAAATGTTGAATAATTATTACGATTATTAACATTAATGTATTAATAAATGAGGAAGAGAAGAAAACTTGAGGTAAATGTTCATATATTTTCTTTACATTAATACGTTATATTTTAAATATCTTAAATAAAACACTTATAATGTTATATTTTAAATATTTTAAATAAAACATTTATAATGTTAAATTTTAAATATTTTAAATAAAACATTTATAATGTTAAATTTTAAATATTTAAAATAAAACACTTAGAATGTTATATTTTAAATAAAACGTATAGAATGTAATATTTTAAATATTTAAAATAAAACACTTATAATGTTATATTTTAAATAAAACATTTTTAAATATTTAAAATAAAACACTTATAATGTTATATTTTAAATAAAACGTATAGAATGTAATATTTTAAATAAAACATTTATAATGTTATATTTAAAATATAACATTTATAATGTGTATTTTAAATATTTTAAATAAAACCTTTATAATGTTATATTTTAAATATTTTAAATAAAACACTTATAATGTTATATTTTAAATAAAACACTTATAATGTTATATTTTAAATAAAACATTTATAATGTTATATTTTAAATATTTTAAATAAAACACTTATAATGTTATATTTAAAATAAAACATTTATAATGTTATATTTAAAATAAAACATTTATAATGTTATATTTAAAATAAAACATTTATAATGTTATATTTTAAATATTTAAATAAAACCACTTATGTTATATTTTAAATAAAACACTTATAATGTTATATTTAAAATATTTAATAAAACACTTATAATGTTATATTTTAAATAAAACATATATAATGTTATATTTTAAATATTTTAAATAAAACACTTATAATGTTATATTTTAAATAAAACATTTATAATGTTATATTTTAAATATTTTAAATAAAACACTTATAATGTTATATTTTAAATAAAACACTTATAATGTGTATTTTAAATATTTAAAATAAAACACTTATAATGTGTATTTTAAATATTTTCATTCACTATCAACGTTTGAATCGTCGACTCTACAAAACGAGTTTTAATAATAAATAATAATCCTCATTGAGGTCAGTCCAGGTCGTGACCTTCAACCTAGTCTCTGACCTCAGGAGCAGGAAGTCCTAAAATAGCTGCTGATGGAGCCAGAGTTGCTGTGGAAGGTTTTGGGTTCAATTCCCACCAGAGACATTCACCCGTTCATTAGAAATCTCATCATTTGTGCTCTTTGTTTGCTTGACCTTTAGTGACCCCTCGCCCAGAAGGTCACAGCTTGAACCTTCGACCCCCTGATGACATCATTTAAATATAATCAACTCTCACAGGTTTATTTTAAGTTGTGTCGACAACACTCGACACTCCCATGATGCACCTCTCTCTGCTGCAGTCGACTCCCCGCGATGAGCAGCGATGACTCACGCGCCGCCATCTTTCTTCGCTGTGAAGCAACAAGGTTGTTTCCATGGCAACACAGAGGCGGTGACTGACAGTCGTGGCTTCATTATCGCCGGAGGAGGCGACGCCGTTCACGACATGGTTCCCAGAGAGAGTCTCTCCTGGAGGAGCTTCACCAGGAGCTTCATGAGGAGCTTCACGAGGAGCGTCTCTCCTGGAGGAGCTTCACCAGGAGCTTCACGAGGAGAGACTCTCCTGGAGGAGCTTCACCAGGAGCTTCACGAGGAGCTTCACGAGGAGCGTCTCTCCTGGAGGAGCTTCACCAGGAGCTTCACGAGGAGAGTCTCTCCTGGAGGAGCTTCACCAGGAGCTTCACGAGGAGAGACTCTCCTGGAGGAGCTTCACCAGGAGCTTCACGAGGAGAGTCTCTCCTGGAGGAGCTTCACCAGGAGCTTCACGAGGAGAGACTTCCTGGAGGAGCTTCACGAGGAGCGACTCTCCTGGAGGAGCTTCACGAGGAGCTTCAAGAGGAGCTTCACGAGGAGCTTCACCAGGAGCATCTCTCCTGGAGGAGCTTCACGAGGAGCTTCACGAGGAGCGACTCTCCTGGAGGAGCTTCACGAGGAGCTTCACGAGGAGACTCTCCTGGAGGAGCTTCACCAGGAGCTTCACGAGGAGCGACTCTCCTGGAGGAGCTTCACCAGGAGCTTCTTCACGAGGAGCTTCACGAGGAGCGTCTCTCCTGGAGGAGCTTCACGAGCTTCTTCACGAGGAGCTTCACGAGGAGCGTCTCTCCTGGAGGAGCTTCACGAGGAGCTTCTTCACGAGGAGCTTCTCCTGGAGGAGCTCACCTGGAGGAGCTTCACGAGGAGCGTCTCTCCTGGAGGAGCTTCACGAGGAGCGTCACCGGAGCTCTGGGGCGTTCACCAGGAGCTTCTTCACGAGGAGCTTCACAAGGAGCGTCTCTCCTGGAGGAGCTTCACGAGGAGCTTCACAAGGAGCTTCATTCATCCATCAATCCATCCATCATTCATCCAACAATTTATCCATCCATCCATCAATCCATCAACCCATCCCTCCATCCATCATTATTCCATCAACCATCATCCCTCCATCCATCCATCCGATGCAACAGTGTCTCCTCCTCCAGGTCAACACTCAAGTCAGGACTCGTGGGTTTGAATCATGAACTCTGAGCAACACAAGAACCTCTGGAGCAGATTCTCTCACGACTTCCTGACGAGCCACAACATTATGACCACCTGAAGATCCACACGTGTGTAGCCACAACATTATGACCACCTGAGGATCCACACGTGTGTAGCCACAACATTATGACCACCTGAGGATCCACACGCGTGTAGCCACAACATTATGACCACCTGAAGATCCACACGCGTGTAGCCACAACATTATGACCACCTGAGGATCCACACGTGTGTAGCCACAACATTGTGACCACCTGAGGATCCACACGCGTGTAGCCACAACATTGTGACCACCTGAGGATCCACACGTGTGTAGCCACAACATTGTGACCACCTGAGGGTCCACACGTGTGTAGCCACAACATTATGACCACCTGAGGATCCACACGTGTGTAGCCACAACATTGTGACCACCTGAGGATCCACACGCGTGTAGCCACAACATTATGACCACCTGAGGATCCACACGCGTGTAGCCACAACATTATGACCACCTGAGGATCCACACGTGTGTAGCCACAACATTATGACCACCTGAGGATCCACACGCGTGTAGCCACAACATTATGACCACCTGAGGATCCACACGTGTGTAGCCACAACATTGTGACCACCTGAGGATCCACACGTGTGTAGCCACAACATTATGACCACCTGAGGATCCACACGCGTGTAGCCACAACATTATGACCACCTGAGGATCCACACGTGTGTAGCCACAACATTATGACCACCTGAGGATCCACACGTGTGTAGCCACAACATTATGACCACCTGAGGATCCACACGCGTGTAGCCACAACATTATGACCACCTGAGGATCCACACGTGTGTAGCCACAACATTATGACCACCTGAGGATCCACACGTGTGTAGCCACAACATTGTGACCACCTGAGGATCCACACGCGTGTAGCCACAACATTATGACCACCTGAGGATCCACACGCGTGTAGCCACAACATTATGACCACCTGAAGATCCACACGTGTGTAGCCACAACATTATGACCACCTGAGGATCCACACGCGTGTAGCCACAACATTATGACCACCTGAAGATCCACACGTGTGTAGCCTACAACATTTGACCACCTGAGGATCCACACGCGTGTAGCCACAACATTATGACCACCTGAGGATCCACACGCGTGTAGCCACAACATTATGACCACCTGAGGATCCACACGCGTGTAGCCACAACATTATGACCACCTGAAGATCCACACGTGTGTAGCCACAACATTATGACCACCTGAGGATCCACACGTGTGCAGCACGTGTCGACACGTGTTGAGAACAATGGACAAAGACACAAACGTCGGATCAAACAATGCTTTGTTTCTCAGTCACTGGGACGCGACAACTATGACACACTTTGTGTTGTGTTGGTGAAAGAATGAACACTCGACACACACCAGTGTGTTCTTCCTGCTGGAGTGTGTCAGCATTTCTGGGCATGTGCGGACACGCTCGGATCAAACGCACAACTCTCTAGTTCAACGACGACACAAGAGAAACACAAGCAAAGAAAACATTTATACACTTGAATATTGTGTTATTTATTTCCATGGTACAGTATCATATTCAACAGTACTGCATCGACTACAAGTATTACTTTATTGAAATATAAACCATGAATGAACTATGATGAAAACAAAGTGTGTGTCAAATAAATGTAGTGAGTTTTTGAAGCTAATGTTTGGACTTTTGTGTTTTAAAACAAATGAAAGTAGTTACGACTTCGTCAAGAGTCAAGTACTGGACAATACTACACATATATACTTGTTACTACACTATCACAACACCAGAGTCAAGTACTGGACAATACTACACATATATCCTTGTTACTACACTATCACAACACCAGAGTCAAGTACTGGAAAATACTACACATATATACTTGTTACTACACTATCACAACGCCAGAGTCAAGTACTGGACAATACTACACATATATACTTGTTACTACACTATCACAACACCAGAGTCAAGTACTGGACAATACTACACATATATACTTGTTACTACACTATCACAACACCAGAGTCAAGTACTGGACATTACTACACATATATACTTGTTACTACACTATCACAACACCAGAGTCAAGTACTGGGCATTACTACACATATATACTTGTTACTACACTATCACAACACCAGAGTCAAGTACTGGACAATACTACACATATATCCTTGTTACTACACTATCACTACACCAGAGTCAAGTACTGTTAACTAATTTACTTTTTTAAAACACCTGAAAATACTTACTACATATATACTTGTTACTACACTATCACAACACCAGAGTCAAGTACTGGACAATACTACACATATATACTTGTTACTACACTATCACAACACCAGAGTCAAGTACTGGACAATACTACACATATATACTTGTTACTACACTATCACAACACCAGAGTCAAGTACTGGACAATACTACACATATATACTTGTTACTACACTATCACAACACCAGAGTCAAGTACCGGACAATACTACACATATATACTTGTTACTACACTATCACAACACCAAATCATTTCCTTCATACACAACAGTACAACTCTTCACTAAAGAAAGTTTTAATCCCAGAGTTTTTCAGAGAAGTTTGTCATATACTTTACTAATACTGTGTCAAATACATGTTTTCATGAGAAGATGCTAATCAAATTAGTATCTCCATGACAACAGGGCTCAGTTCAGTGAGTAGAACTCACAGGTTTCATCTTCATATCTCAGCAAATTTTCTCAAAGAGAAACATTTGCCAACTTGGCTGCGAACGAGCAGAAGAACTTGTTAATAATCAGAGGAAGAGAAACTGATCGTTCACGGTTTGAACCTTCAGAGCTGAAGAGAACTTTAGAAGAACCAGAGCTAAGAGAACGTTCAGAGGAACCAGAGCTAAGAGAACGTTCAGAGGAACCAGAGCTGAAGAGAACGTTCAGAAGAACCAGAGCGAACTAAAAACAAAAAAAAAAAAAAAAAAAAAAAAAAAAAAAAAAAAAAAAAAAAAAAAAAAAAAAAAAAAAAAAAGGGGGAAAAGAACTCAGAAGAACCAGAGCTAAGAGAACGTTCAGAGGAACCAGAGCTGAAGAGAACGTTCAGAAGAACCAGAGCCGAAGAGAACGTTCAGAAGAACCAGAGCCGAAGAGAACGTTCAGAAGAACCAGAGCCGAAGAGAACGTTCAGGAGAACCAGAGCTGAAGAGAACGTTCAGAAGAACCAGAGCGGAGAGCGAGGGCGAAGAGAACGTTCAGAAGAACCAGAGCCGAAGAGAACGTTCAGAAGAACCAGAGCCGAAGAGAACGTTCAGAAGAAACCAGAGAAGCCGAAGAGAACGTTCAGAAGAACCAGAGCCGAAGAGAACGTTCAGAAGAACCAGAGCCGAAGAGAACGTTCAGAAGAACCAGAGCCGAAAAGAACTTTCAGAAGAACCAGAGCTGAGCGAACGTTCAGAAGAACCAGAGCTAAGCGAACGTTCAGAAGAACCAGAGCTAAGCGAACGTTCAGAAGAACCAGAGCTGAAGAGAACGTTCAGAAGAACCAGAGCTGAAGAGAACGTTCAGAAGAACCAGAGCTGAAGAGAACGTTCAGAAGAACCAGAGCTAAGAGAACGTTCAGAAGAACCAGAGCTGAAACGTTGGAGAACCTGCTAAGAGAACGTAAAGAACCAGAGCTGAAGAGAACGTTCAGAAGAACCAGAGAAAAGAACGCTGAAGAGAACAGGAAACAAAGCTGAAGAGAACGTTCAGAAGAACCAGAGCTAAGAGAACGTTCAGAAGAAGCAGAGCTAAGAGAACGTTCAGAAGAACCAGAGCTAAGAGAACGTTCAGAAGAACCAGAGCTAAGAGAACAGACTGGGGGGCGTCAGAAGAACCAGAGCTAAGAGAACGTTCAGAAGAACCAGAGCGAGTAGTAGTTACACGTGTAGATGTGATATCAACATCGACAGAATTAAGGTCATGTACCACATGAAATCTTTTCTAGGTTATCAAATACAAACAATTAATACACAAGTCATTTTTTGAAATATGTTTTTAACTGTGCCTTATAGTCATAGAAATACTATAGAGTATTAAGTATTTCAAGCAAGACTACTTTTGTGTGTGATAACTACTGGAAGGGCTTTGTTGTAACAGGGTTTAATGTGTTTGAATGAAGAGAACGCTAGTGGTTACAAAGCTTAACCGTGTGTAACCAGTTACACGACGGTTACAAGCCTCCACTACACGTACTTATAGTACACGTCGACTCCTTCTATATGTACCGTATTAGTTTAGACCTGGAAGTACATTTCTGCAACTTCACGACAGGAAGAAAATGGACCAAATGAATGACCACATACAAGATGCTACAGTCGTTCTCTGCTCCTGGACTCCTTAGTCCAGAAACTGGGTTTCAAGGTCTTGCAGGTCTCGAATGTGAGCCGGACCACTTTACATTCAGCGCGACTGCAGCCCCGTGACTCATCAGTGGAATTATTCACGGACGAGGAGGCGAGTCAGTCGCAGCAGGAGCTTCAGGAGCTTCAGCAGGAGCTTCAGCAGGAGCTTCAGCAGGAGCTTCAGCAGGAGAAGGACCTTCTCAAGGGCGCGGCTCTTGAGAAACTGGGGTCTCACCAGAGGTGGATCTAGAGAGACCCTTGAGTCAGAGCCTCTCAGTGAATGAAAGAGTCTGAGAAAGACAGAAAATAAAGAGTTGACCTTTAAATGTTCTTCTTCAGAGACACTTTCATGAAGAACAGAACATGGAGGAGAAGAACCAACATCTTTCTTTCCTCATGTTTGGTTGATGGATCAACTCTTTGAACTGTGCGAACAGCTTTAACTGCTGCAGTGCATTATGGGACTTTTTACATGCATTGTTGTCCTGGTGGAGGGAGGTGGTCATAATCATGTGGTCAAAATCATGTGGTCAAAATCATGTGATTATAATCATGTAATCATAATCATGTGGTCATAATCATGTGGTCATAATCATGTAATAATAATCATGTGATAATAATCATGTGATAATAATCATGTGATCATAATCATGTGGTCATAATCATGTGATCATAATCATAATCATGTGGTCATAATCATGTGGTCATAATCATGTAATAATAATCATGTGATCATAATCATGTGATCATAATCATGTAATCATAATCATGTAATAATAATCATGTAATAATAATCATGTGATCATAATCATGTGATCATAATCATGTGGTCATAATCATGTGATCATAATCATGTGATTATAATCATGTAATCATAATCATGTGGTCATAATCATGTGGTCATAATCATGTGGTGAAAATCATGTGATAATAATCATGTGATAATAATCATGTGATCATAATCATGTGGTCATAATCATGTAATAATAATCATGTGATAATAATCATGTGATAATAATCATGTGATCATAATCATGTGATAATAATCATGTGGTCATAATCATGTAATAATAATCATGTGATAATAATCATGTGATCATAATCATGTAATAATAATCATGTGATAATAATCATGTAATAATAATCATGTGATAATAATCATGTGGTCATAATCATGTGGTCAAAATCATGTGGTCAAAATCATGTGATTATAATCATGTAATCATAATCATGTGGTCATAATCATGTGATCATAATCATGTAATCATAATCATGTGGTCATAATCATGTGATTATAATCATGTAATCATAATCATGTGGTCATAATCATGTGATCATAATCATGTGATCATAATCATGTGGTCATAATCATGTAATAATAATCATGTGATAATAATCATGTGATAATAATCATGTGATCATAATCATGTAATAATAATCATGTGATAATAATCATGTGATAATAATCATGTGATAATAATCATGTGATAATAATCATGTGATCATAATCATGTAATCATAATCATGTGGTCATAATCATGTGGTCATAATCATGTGATAATAATCATGTGATCATAATCATGTGATCATAATCATGTGGTCATAATCATGTGATCATAATCATGTGATAATAATCATGTGATCATAATCATGTGATCATAATCATGTAATAATAATCATGTAATAATAATCATGTGATCATAATCATGTGATCATAATCATGTGGTCATAATCATGTGATCATAATCATGTAATCATAATCATGTGATCATAATCATGTGATCATAATCATGTAGTCATAATCATGTGATCATAATCATGTGATTATAATCATGTAATCATAATCATGTGGTAATAATCATGTGGTCAAAATCATGTGGTCATAATCATGTAATAATAATTATGTGATAATAATCATGTGATCATAATCATGTGATCATAATCATGTATTAATAATCATGTGATCATAATCATGTAATAATAATCATGTGATCATAATCATGTATTAATAATCATGTGATCATAATCATGTATTAATAATCATGTGATAATAATCATGTGATCATGATTATTAATACATGATTATGATCACATGATTATGATCACATGATTATGATTATGATCACATGATTAGGACCACATGATTATGATCACATGATTATGATCACATGATTATTATTACATGATTATGATCACATGATTATGATCACATGATTATGATTATGATCACATGATTATTAATACATGATTATGTGATCATAATCATGTAATCATAATCATGTGATCATAATCATGTAATCATAATCATGTGCTCATAATCATGTAATCATAATCATGTGGTCATAATCATGTGATCATAATCATGTAATAATAATCATGTGATAATAATCATGTGATAATAATCATGTGATAATAATCATGTGATAATAATCATGTGATCATAATCATGTGATCATAATCATAATCATGTGGTCATAATCATGTGATCATAATCATGTGCTCCATTTGTTTCTTTGCATGACTTCACATGCGATGATGAATCTTACGCCTCGTCAACAACTGTGCTGTCCAGTCATAGCCCAAGAGCATGATGGGAAACTGTTGACTCACGAGCAGCGAGAGACGTCTGTGAACTAGAATCTACACTATCACAACAATACTACACACATATACTTGTTACTCAAACACACACAAAGTTACTACACTATCACAACAATACTACACACATATACTTGTTACTACACTATCACAACAATACTACACACATATACTTGTTACTACACTATCACAACAATACTACAAAAAATACATACTACACATATATACTTGTTACTACACTATCACAACAACTACACCATATACTTGTCACTACACTATCTCGACAATACTACACATATATACTTGTTACTACACTATCACAACACCAAGTCAACTACAATACACACATATATACTTGTTACTACACTATCACAACAATACTACACACATATACTTGTTACTACACTATCACAACAATACTACACACATATACTTGTTACTACACTATCACAACACCAGAGTCAAGTACTTGGGTTACTACACTATCACAACAATACTACACATATATACTTGTTACTACACTATCACAACACCAGAGTCAAGTACTGGACAATACTACACATATATACTTGTTACTACACTATCACAACACCAGAGTCAAGTACTGGACAATACTACACATATATACTTGTTACTACACTATCACTACACCAGAGTCAAGTACGATGACCAACCATTGATAAAGATGATAATATTTCTAGAGTGAAGTACAACCATTGATAAAGATGATAATACTTCTAGAGTGAAGTACAACCATTGATAAAGATGATAATACTTCTAGAGTGAAGTACAGGACCATTGATAAAGATGATAATACTTCTAGAGTGAAGTACAACCATTGATAAAGATGATAATACTTCTAGAGTGAAGTACAACCATTGATAAAGATGATAATACTTCTAGAGTGAAGTACAACCATTGATAAAGATGATGTTCAAACTTCTAAATGACCTTCAGTGTTCTTGGGAGAAACTGCAGCATCAAGAGCAGCTTCTCGACGTCTTGAGCTACTTAACCATGTTTCTCAGCAACTCTGGTGCAAATCATTGGTCGTCCTTGGATCTGAACGTGGGAAGCTGCTCAACAATCCAGAGCAGGAGCTGAAGCTGCCCTCCTGGTAATCCAGGGAGAGTCCGATTAAAGGATTAATGCGTCTCATTTTGAAGGCTGAGAGCTGGACCACGGCAGGACGAGGAGGAGGAGGAGAGGAGGAGAGGAGGAGAGGAGGGAGAGGAGGGAGAGGAGGAAGAGGAGGAAGAGGAGAGGAGGGAGAGGAGGAGAGGAGGGAGAGGAGGAGAGGAGGAGGAAGAAGAGGAGGAGGAGGAGGAGAGGAGAGGAGGAGGAGGAGGAGGACGAGGAGGAAGAAGAGAGGAGGAGGAAGACGAGGACGAGGAAAAGGAGGAAGAGGAGGACGAGGAGGAGGACAAGGAGGAGGAAGAAGAGGGAGAGGAGGAGGACGGAGAAGGAGGACGAGGAGGAAGAAGGGGAGGACGAGGAGGAAGAGGAGGACGAGGAGAGGAGGAGGAGGGGCAAGAAGAGGAGAGGAGGAGGAAGAGGAGGAGGAGGGAGAGGAGGAGGAAGAGGGTGAGGAGTGGGGAGTGAGAGGAGGAGAAAGAAGAGGAAGGAGGAGGACAAAGTCGAAGAGGAAGAGGGTAAGGAGGGTGAGGAGGAGGGAGAGGAGGAAGAGGGTGAGGAGTGGGGAGTGAGAGGAGGAGGAGGAAGAGGAGGAAGGGTGTTGCCAAAACAAAGGAGGGAGGAAGGAAACCCTGCTCACAGAAATTCCTCTACACTTGAGAACAGGGATCTGAAGGTCACAGAAGAGAGTCGAGGCCTCGATACGACGACGCTCTAGAAAATAGTCTTTCCCAGAAGAGATGTTTGTCTCTGAGGATCAAACCTCCTCAAACCTCCTGGAACTGATTACACAGTCAGAGATGCTGTGGAACCTTCTGTGGAGCTTTGACTCCATTATTCACAGCATGAGCTTCATGTAGATGTTTGTGCTCCAGACATGGTTAGTCATGGTTAGTCATGGTTAGTCATGGTTAGTCATGGTTAGTCATGGTTAGTCATGGTTAGACATGGTTAGACATGGTTAGTCATGGTTAGACATGGTTAGTCATGGTTAGTCATGGTTAGACATGGTTAGTTAGTCATGGTTAGTCATGGTTAGACATGGTTAGACATGGTTAGACATGGTTAGACATGGTTAGACATGGTTAGTCATGGTTAGACATGGTTAGTCATGGTTAGACATGGTTAGTCATGGTTAGTCATGGTTAGTCATGGTTAGTCATGGTTAGTCATGGTTAGTCATGGTTAGACATGGTTAGACATGGTTAGACATGGTTAGACATGGTTAGACATGGTTAGTCATGGTTAGTCATGGTTAGTCATGGTTAGTCATGGTTAGACATGGTTAGACATGGTTAGACATGGTTAGTCATGGTTAGACATGGTTAGTCATGGTTAGACATGGTTAGTCATGGTTAGTCATGGTTAGCAGAGGTTTAACGAGTTACAACTAGAGTCCACGACCTTCAACTTAAACAAGTCAACCATTAACTCGGTTTTACATGCACGTAAATAAAAGGTTGAATAAACACTGTAGCATCAACGACGTGGTGAAGAGCTGAGCCAAAAGACATGACTTTCATTTACCCATCAATCAATCAATCAATCAATCAATCAATCAATCAATCAATCAAAAATACATTGATTTTTCTTCAACATGTTTACAGAGAATCTGATGTGAATCAAAATCTAGTTTCAAAACTTGTTTTTAAAATAAGGTTTTGATTGATGTTGACAGAAAGAAGAAATAAAAATATATAGTAATTATAATTCTTCACGTATAGAACCTCATAGTCATTAAAACCAAATAAGTAAATGTATTTAATGAAAAATATATAATTAACATAATGATTTAACCTTTAACTTTATTCATTTGAAAAAATAAACAGTTTGTGACCAGTGCAGCACTAGTTAGTTGGTTAGCAGCACTAGTTAGATGAGAATTCAGGTTGTGACCAGAGCAGCACTAGTCAGTTAGTTAGCAGCACTAGTTAGAAGAGCAGAATTCAGGTTGTGACCAGTGCAGCACTAGTTAGTTGGTTAGCAGCACTAGTTAGAAGAGCAGAATTCAGGTTGTGACCAGTGCAGCACTAGTTAGTTGGTTAGCAGCACTAGTTAGAAGAGCAGAATTCAGGTTGTGACCAGAGCAGCACTAGTCAGTTAGTTAGCAGCACTAGTTAGAGGAGCAGAATTCAGGTTGTGACCAGTGCAGCACTAGTCAGTTAGTTAGCAGCACTAGTTAGAGGAGCAGAATTCAGGTTGTGACCAGTGCAGCACTAGTCAGTTAGTTAGCAGCACTAGTTAGAAGAGCAGAATTCAGGTTGTGACCAGAGCAGCACTAGTTAGTTAGTTAGCAGCACTAATTAGAAGGGGAGAATTCAAGTTGTGACCAGTGCAGCACTAGTTAGAGGAACATAATTCAGGTTGTGACCAGTGCAGCACTAGTTAGTTAGATAGTTAGCAGCACTAGTTAGAGGAACATAATTCAGGTTGTGACCAGTGCAGCACTAGTTAGTTAGATAGTTAGCAGCACTAGTTAGAGGAACATAATTCAGGTTGTGACCAGTGCAGCACTAGTTAGTTAGATAGTTAGCAGCACTAGTTAGAGGAACATAATTCAGGTTGTGACCAGTGCAGCACTAGTTAGAGGAACATAATTCAGGTTGTGACCAGTGCAGCACTAGTTAGTTAGATAGTTAGCAGCACTAGTTAGAGGAACATAATTCAGGTTGTGACCAGTGCAGCACTAGTTAGAGGAACATAATTCAGGTTGTGACCAGTGCAGCACTAGTTAGTTAGATAGTTAGCAGCACTAGTTAGAGGAACATAATTCAGGTTGTGACCAGTGCAGCACTAGTTAGAGGAACATAATTCAGGTTGTGACCAGTGCAGCACTAGTTAGAGGAACATAATTCAGGTTGTGACCAGTGCAAAACTAGTTAGAGGAACATAATTCAGGTTGTGACCAGTGCAGCACTAGTTAGAGGAGCAGAATCAAACTCATCCTGAGGAAGTGAAACTAGTTCAGAGAAAGGAGGGCAGTTCATTCTGAGACGGGTCACCAGGGACTGGTTGGTCTGATTCGTCTGCTCGACAGCGACACCATCATCCAGCGCTCCTGTGGCCTCGACCCGGACCGACACCTTGCTCTCCCTCCACACCTTGCTAGCCAGGCAGGGACTCGAGCCGTGACCTTTGCTGCTGTGATTGAACGAGGAAGAGCAACATATTGACCTTCAGGTCATCGTGCTGCTGAAGGCTGATGGTGAGGATTATTAAATGAAGAGCTTAAGGTACTTATATGAAGCACAATGTAATGTCGGTAACCTTTTCCACGTCTGTAAGCCTTGTCCTGTCATCAGTCACATAAATACATGTTTAAATACACATATTTGACACGTGTACTAGGATAAATACATGTTTAAATACACATATTTGACACGTGTACTAGGATAAATACATGTTTAAATACACATATTTGACACGTGTACTAGGATAAATACATGTTTAAATACACATATTTGACACGTGTACTAGGATAAATACATGTTTAAATACACATATTTGACACGTGTACTAGGATAAATACATGTTTAAATACACATATTTGACACGTGTACTAGGATAAATACATGTTTAAATACACATATTTGACACGTGTACTAGGATAAATACATGTTTAAATACACATATTTGACACGTGAACTAGGATAAATACATGTTTAAATACGCATATTTGACACGTGAACTAGGATAAATACATGTTTAAATACACATATTTGACACGTGAACTAGGATAAATACATGTTTAAATACACATATTTGACACGTGAACTAGGATAAATACATGTTTAAATACACATATTTGACACGTGAACTAGGATAAATACATGTTTAAATACACATGTTTGACACGTGTACTAGGATAAATACATGTTTAAATACACATATTTGACACGTGAACTAGGATAAATACATGTTTAAATACACATATTTGACACGTGAACTAGGATAAATACATGTTTAAATACACATATTTGACACGTTTACTAGGATAAATACATGTTTAAATACACATATGTGACACGTGAACTAGGATAAATACATGTTTAAATACACATATTTGACACGTGAACTAGGATAAATACATGTTTAAATACACATGTTTGACACGTGTACTAGGATAAATACATGTTTAAATACACATATTTGACACGTGAACTAGGATAAATACATGTTTAAATACACATATTTGACACGTTTACTAGGATAAATACATGTTTAAATACACATATGTGACACGTGAACTAGGATAAATACATGTTTAAATACACATATTTGACACGTGAACTAGGATAAATACATGTTTAAATACACATTTGACAGGTGTACTAAAATAAATACATGTTTAAATACACATATTTGACACGTGAACTAGGATAAATACATGTTTAAATACACATTTGACAGGTGTACTACAATAAATACATGTTTAAATACACATATTTGACACGTGAACTAGGATAAATACATGTTTAAATACACATATTTGACACGTGAACTAGGATAAATACATGTTTAAATACACATATTTGACATGTGTACTACAATAAATACATGTTTAAGTACACATATTTCACACGTGTACTAGGATAAATACATGTTTAATTACACATATTTGACACGTGAACTAGGATAAATACATGTTTAAATACACATATTTGACACGTGAACTAGGATAAATACATGTTTAAATACACATATTTGACACGTGTACTAGGATAAATACATGTTTAAATACACATATTTGACACGTGAACTAGGATAAATACATGTATAAATACACATATTTGACACGTGAACTAGGATAAATACATGTTTAAATACACATATTTGACACGTGAACTAGGATAAATACATGTTTAAATACACATATTTGACACGTGAACTAGGATAAATACATGTTTAAATACACATTTGACATGTGTACTACAATAAATACATGTTTAAATACACATATTTGACACGTGTACTAGGATAAATACATGTTTAAATACACATATTTGACACGTGAACTAGGATAAATACATGTATAAATACACATATTTGACACGTGAACTAGGATAAATACATGTTTAAATACACATATTTGACACGTGAACTAGGATAAATACATGTTTAAATACACATATTTGACACGTGAACTAGGATAAATACATGTTTAAATACACATTTGACATGTGTACTACAATAAATACATGTTTAAATACACATATTTGACACGTGTACTACAATAAATACATGTTTAAATACACACATTTGACATGTGAACTTGGATAAATACATGTTTAAATACACACATTTGACACGTGTACTAGGATAAATACATGTTTAAATACACATATTTGACACGTGTACTAGGATAAATACATGTTTAAATACACATATTTGACACGTGTACTAGGATAAATACATGCTTAAATACACATATTTGATGACAATCCCTCATGAGTGTGTATCGTGGGAGGAAACCTCTCTGCTGTTGACATCTTTCCTTGATGAAGTAAAAGCTACTTTGTTGCATCATTATCATCATCAGATTCTCTTTCCCACTCAAGAGTAATTGTGACTTAATTACTTCCAGACGAGAGCGTTTATTCGAAACGATACTTTATTAGTCACAGCAGCTGAAGAATCGTTTCGTTCTCCGTCACATTTAATGGGTTGGAAAAGCTTTTTTGGTGAATGAAGGCGTAAAGAATGAATTAACAATAATTAATGTCAATATTAAGAGGCATTTTTATCACGTATTATAATAATATTTCATATTAAAATAAGCATCTATTCTTCATTTAAATCTATACATATTTTACATATTTAAATTATGGAAATAATATAATATTAAATATATATACATATGTTAGACACTTGAATAGCACAATAATCACCAGCTAGATATACAAGTGACGTCTGATGTACTGCTGTCACTGTGGGTCTGACCCGGGGCCTCCTCCAGATCCACAGCCACTGACTCACTTCACACAAGAATAATATTATAATATAATCATATTTAGTTTCATTCCTAACATAACAAGACAAACGAAGATACTTCTTACGATGAACAACTATTACATAAGACGTGATGCAGCGTTACATAAGTACTACACTGACACGACACGAGTACTACAGTCACCGGGTACAACACCAGTTGTGTAATTAACGACAAGAGTATTCCTCACTACACACAGATACTAACACACCAGGATCTTCACACCAGCTATTATTAGATCTTCAACCCAGAGACAAACTAATGACACGTTGAGATGAATCACCAGAACCTGCATCCAGAAGCTCATGACACTACAGTAGACCTGAGGACACACACACACACACACACACACACACACACACACACACACACACACACACACACACACACACACACACACACACACACACACACACGCACACGGGGAAGCATCTTTGTGCGACTTGTAAAGTGTAACTCGGGGTCGACACAAATGTTTAATCCACAACAGACGTATTTACAGCTTCCATCAAATCATCAAACGAACAAGACACTCGTTTGTTTGTTTGTTTGTTTGTTCACTCGTTCATTGACGACTTTGGTTCTTCGTCTTTTCTACTTATTCATTTAAATCAGGTCAAGAAACCGTTGATAAAAACTATTTTCAGGTTGATTTGGTTAAGCTTATTGAAGCTAACAGTTTAGCTTATGAGGCTAACAGTTTAGCTAATGGGGATAACCAAGCTTATGAAGCTAATAGTTTAGCTTATGAAGCTAACAGTTTAGCTTATGAGGCTAACTGTTTAGCTTATGAGGCTAGCTTTTAAGCTTATGAGGCTAACTGTTTAGCTTATGAGGCTAACTTTTTAGCTTATGAGGCTAACGTTTAGTTTATAGAGCTAATGTTCAGCTTATGGAGCTAACAGTTTAGTTTATGAGGCTAACTTTTTAGCTTATGAGGCTAACGTTTAGCTAATGGGGATAACCAAGCTTATGAAGCTAATAGTTTAGCTTATGAAGCTAACAGTTTAGCTTATGAGGCTAACTTTTTAGCTTTCGAGGCTAACAGTTAAACTTATGAGGTTAACTTTTTAGCTTATGAGGTTAACATTAAGCTAATGATGATAACCACTTAGCTTATGAGGCTAAAGGTTTTTTTAAGCCAATAGTTTAGCTTATGAGGATGTCTGTAATCCATTATCCAGTATCCATTTATATTTCAAAATATTTTTCAATTCAATTGACTTTAAAGTTAATAAATCATAAAATGTAACAGCATAAAAAATGCTTAAATAAATATAAAAACAATGAACTCCAGCTGCGTCCGTTTTGTTCCATCATCTCCTGCCTTGACAGGAAGTGCCTGGAAGATCACTTCCTGTCTCCAGTGCACTACAGTGTGAACGTCATATAAAACTAAGTGTTCGACTGAATGAAGCAATATTTGCTCTCGTTGACTGAAGTTAAAGTCGACTCTGACTCATTGTTGTTCAAAACTAGTTGCGACTCACTTGTGTTCGAGTCGAGGGTCGAGTCAACAAACGAGTCTTTGCCTCCAGCAAACACCTGGTTCTCCTGCTGGTCATAATGTTACGACACGACGGTGAACATCTCGCATCTGAATCCTCGCACAGGAGGAGAAAAGATCTGTTGCTACGACGACCGACGCTCAGAAGCGTTGATGAAAACCTTCAACATCCAGACAAACATCCAGGATGTGGGAGCAGAGCATCATGGGAGTCGTGCAGCAGCTATTTCAGTCGCTGACGTGTTTGTGGGTGACCTTGACAGAACGATGGAAGTAGGTGGACCTCGGAAAAAAAAAAAAAAAAAAAAAAAAAAAAAAAAAAAACAAAAAACAAACAACCCCCCCAACAAAACAAAAACACCAAAAAAACAAAAAAAAAAACGGCGAAGGGGGAGCGGGGGGCAACACCACGGGGGGTCCCCCCCCCCCCCCCCCCCCCCCCCCCCCCCCCCCCCCCCCCCCCCCCCCCTTTTCCCCCCCCCCCCCCCCCCCCCCCCCCCCCCCCCCGTCCCCCCCCCTCCCAACTTCATTTCACCCCCGCTGTCCTCCCAAGGCAAAGTTTTTCACCAAAATAAATATTTTTTCCACCACTTTTCCCCATTTTCCTCTTTTTTTTTATCTTTTAAAATTTTTTTTTATTTTTTACCATGGGTTAAATATCATTAAACGTGAGCATGTTAGCATCAACGTGAGCATGTTAGCATCAACGTGAGCATGTTAGCAACAACGTGAGCATGTTAGCAACAACGTGAGCATGTTAGCAAAAACGTGAACATTGTAGCATAGATATGAGCATGTTAGCATCAACGTTACCATGTTTTCATCAACATGAGCATGTTAGCATCAACGTGAGCATGTCAGCATCATTGGAGCATGTCAGCATCAACGTTACAATGTTAGCATCAACGTGAGCGTTTTAGCATAGACGTGAGCATGTTAGCATAAACGTGAGCATTTTAGCATCAAAGTTACCATCTTTGCATCAACGTTAGCACGTGAGCATCAATGTTACCACTTAAGCATCAATCTTACCATGTCAGCATCAACGTTAGCATGTTAGCATCAACGTTACCATGTTAGCATCAATGTTACCATCTTTGCATCAACGTTACCATGTGAGCATAGACGTGAGCAAGTTAGCATCAACGTTACCATGTTAGCATCAATGTTACCATCTTTGCATCAACGTAACCATGTGAGCATCAACGTGAGCATGTTAGCATCAACATTAGAATCGAGTCTCCGAGTCTAATTTTCAAAGTGTTCCAATAATAACTTCCTGAACGACCATCAAAGTAGACACAATGGAATGTTTTCTTCTAAGTGGATTTGTCCAGGATTGATTTCTACTGTGGACTGAAGGGAGGAACAGCAATCAAACCTCTAAACGTTCCAATCATCTGAAGCCATTAGTGTCTGGATGGGTTTCCAAAGATAAACTTCCACATGGAAACAAGAGGCTTCGTTTCCTATGAAGGACTTATTTATAATGTGGACGTGAAGCTGGAAAATGAGACGTTTATACAAGTCCAGGGTTTTCAGGATCAGAAGAAGTTTGATTTCTATATATATATATATATCTATATATATATATATATATATATATATAGAAATCAAACATTTGTTGAAACTTTATCAATAGGTTTTAGATTTTTATCAAAAAAGTATTTAATTCAATCGAAATATTTGCTTTGAATTAAACACATTAATTGAATTAAAACTGGATCAATCATGTGATCGTCTGTGTGTCTCATGATTGGATGAGAGTTTGATCAGTAGCTCTGAGCTCTGTTGGTTTGGTCTGGAGACTCTATTATAACAACATAGATATTGAATTTAAAAGACTATAAATAAATAAAATATTGAATTTATAAAAAATACTTTAGAATGAATGGAATATAATATCAAACTCCATATGTTAAAAAAATGTTTAATTTTTAAAATGTCATTCATTTTTATTTTCCTTTCAATACAGAAATATTTGATCAATCAAACCCAACAGGAGTCGAGTCCTGACGTGTCGACGGGATTCAAACCGTCGACTCGTGTCCAGACGACTACTACCAGGTCAGAGATTACCTGCTGACCCGGTGCAGGTGTGGAGCCAAGTCTGTGAACTCTTGACACCTGGACCGAGATCCTGGGACCGGCTCAAGAGCATCAGGTGTGTGTGTGTGTGTGTGTGTGTGTGTGTGTGTGTGTGTGTGTGTGTGTGTGTGTGTTTCACCAGGTTAGCTACCACACCTTGAATAAAACACACCTTGAATAAAACACACCTTGAATTAAACACACCTTGAATAAAACACACCTTGAATAAAACACACCTTGAATAAAACACACCTTGAATAAAACACACCTTGAATAAAACACACCTTGAATAAAACACACCTTGAATAAAACACACCTTGAATAAAACACACCTTGAATAAAACACACCTTGAATAAAACACACCTTGAAGACACGACACGATGACCTTCGACCTCCACGATCGACAGTCATCGTGTCGATGGTTGAAGGTTTGAAACCAACTACCGCGAGAGAAGAACCAGATCTCATGACCCTGTCGTGACCCCGGCGATGACACGTTACATTCTGTCAGTTTTCCTTCAGGGTTAAACCTTCGATCTCCAGCTGCTGATGATCAGACACGAGCGTTTGGACAGAAAACGACATGTTGTTGTTCATTTGATTCAGAACGGACGCTAACAAGGACACGTGAAGAGGCAGGAAACTGTTTTTAATTCAACTATTTATACGCTGGTTGTTGGTGCGAATCCTATGGAATCAATGACATCAAGATATTGAATGATTGGATTTTACTTTTTAAATAATTAAACATTTACATTTTTTTATTTTAAAGTTGTTGCTGTTTTTTTATTCATTTAACTCAATTTAAATAATTTGAATATTAATTATTAATTAAGTTTGATTTTCTAATAATTTAAATTACATTTTCATTCGTAGTCTTTTAAATTCAACATAATAAATGTTGCTATAAAAGGAGCCTCAAGACGATACATACGTCGTCACGTGATTGGTCGAGAGTTTGATCAGTAGCTCTGAGCTCTGTTGGTTTGGTCTGGAGACTCAATTATACTTATATTGTATTTAAAAGACTGTAAATTAAATGTATTTTTGAATAATAATATCAAACCTTACGTGTAAATACATTTTGAAAATAAATATAATTTTTCGATGCTTAAAAAGATTTTAAATGTGAAACTAAATCATGTTTATTCTGATAAACTTTCATAGCAAGTTATTAAATCATAAAAAGGTTATTAATGTATAGTACAGAGTTATTAAATCATAAAAAGGTTATTAACGTATATTACAGAGTTATTAAATCATAAGAAGTTATTCATGTATATTACAGAGTTATTAAATAATTAAAAGTTATTCATGTATATTACAGAGTTATTAAATAATTAAAAGTTATTCATGTATATTACAGAGTTATTAAAACATAAGAAGTTATTCATGTATATTACAGAGTTATTAAATAATTAAAAGTTATTCATGTATATTACAGAGTTATTAAATCATAAGAAGTTATTCATGTATATTACAGAGTTATTAAATCATAAGAAGTTATTCATGTATATTACAGAGTTATTAAATCATAAGAAGTTATTAATATATATTACAGAGTTATTAAATCCTATCTATTCTGATATATTTCAAAGACACTAACAAACAGTGGAGCTCCTGCACACCCGTCACTTGAGAACCTGCTCAAGGGTACAGAGTTGCTGGTTCTCTGCTCACTGTGACGTGGTGACGCCCACACATGCTCGCAGTCGTCGCCTCGAGACATGAAGCGTCTACTCTACGATGACGTGACGCGTCCCTGGGCTACTTCCTGCCCTACATCTCACTCCTGCTCGCTGCACCTATTTTGGATCAGAACCAGGCCAGGGATCCGATCTGGACCGGCTGCAGAACCAAGTGTTGTCTGGTGAGCAGCTGGATGTGAGCGTCTCTCAGAGACCATCGATCTGGAGGATAATAACCTGCAGGATATTTTTAGAAGATGAAGTGATGCTGAGCCTCCCGTGACTGTTACGCAAAACAAGGGGTTCACCGTCCACTGCTGGACCAGAAGACATATAGATACACATGTTCAGGGGCAGCGAGAGCCAGAGGTCAAACCACCGTGACCCCTGCAGCCTCTCCATGAAGAGTGGAGACAACACAACATAACTAGTTGTACAATGAAGGTTCTAGATTTGACTAGTTGTAGAATTAAGATTTGAGGTTTAGCTAGTTTTACAATAAAGGTTTGAGATTTTACTAGTTTTACAATAAACGTGTAACTAGTAGTAGAATAAAGGTTGGAGACTTAACTAGTAGTACGATAAAATCGTAACCAGTAAAAAATAAGGGTTGGAGACTTAACTAGTTGTACACTAAAATCGTAACTAGTAGTAGAATAAAGGTTGGAGTCTTAACTAGTAGTACAATAAAATCATAACCAGTAAAGAATCAAAGAGACTTAACTAGTTGTACATTAAATCGTAACTAGTAGTAGAATAAAGGTTGGAGACTTAACTAGTTGTACATTAAATCGTAACTAGTAGTAGAAAAAAGAGACTTAACTATTTGTAGATTAAACAGTAACCAGTTAGTAGAATAAAGGTTAGAGACTTAACCATGTGTACATTAAAATCCTAACTAGTAAAGAATAAAAGGTTAGAGACTTAACTAGTTGTACATTAAATCGTAACTAGTAGTAGAAAAAAGAGACTTAACTATTTGTAGATTAAACAGTAACCAGTTAAGAATAAAGGTTAGAGACTTAACCATGTGTACATTAAATCCTAACTAGTAAAGAATAAAAGGTTAGAGACTTAACTAGTTGTACATTAAATCGTAACTAGTAGTAGAAAAAAAGATTAAATGTAATTAAACGTACCGTAAGAATAAAGGTTAGAGACTTAACCATGTGTACATTAAATCCTAACTAGTAAAGAATAAAAGGTTAGAGACTTAACTAGTTGTACATTAAATCCTAACTTGTAAAGAATAAAGGTTAGAGACTTAACTAGTTGTACATTAAATCCTAACTTGTAAAGAATAAAGGTTAGAGACTTAACTAGTTGTACATTAAACCCTAACTAGTAAAGAATAAACGAGACTTAACTAGTTGTACATTAAAATGGTAACTAGTAAAGAATAAAGGTTAGAGACTTAACTAGTTGTCCATGGAAGCCTAACTAGTAGTAGAAAAAGAGACTCACTATTTGTAGAGGTGCTGCAGACACAGGTCCAGACACTCTCCCTCCACCTCGTCCGGGGACAGCAGGTCCGACAGGGGTCTCATCGGCGGCGGGTCGCTGTCCTGCAGAGGGGGCCTCATCTCCCGCAGGAGCAGCTCCAGGAACCGTCGGAAGGTCTTCTCCTCTGCTGCGGAGCCCGCCATCATGTCTCCTTCCTGGACGCGCGTCAAACTCTCGCCTTCCTTCCGGGCTGGACCTGCTCGTGTGTCGCCGGAGGAGCAGCGGCGGGACCGGCGGGAGCGGCGGGAGCAGGAGCAGGAAGTACCGGAGACTCGTCCTCGACTCAAGCCCCCGTGCAGTGCGGGAGCGCGCACAGTGTTATCAGGGATTTCGACTCGTCGGTGGCGCTGACGTCAGAGGTGTTGACGTCAGGTCGGGAGCGCGCACGTAAACCGTCATCCTGCGTTAGAAAAAAAGATTAAAATCTTTTTTTAACACGACAGCTTTATATAAGACACAAACATTACGTTTTATTTTTACAACAGCAAGAACGACTTCCTGTCATTATTATCACGTTATATGGATCTGAAAAACGTTATTTTATCTTAATCTTTTTAATGTTTTAATTCGTTAAAAATGTGTGTTAAATACAAGTTCCAATGGGAACGTTAACAATTAAATTATTTCAATGATTTAATTACATTGTTTGTGTATATCATTTTTAACGTAAATGCGAAAATAAAAAAACGTGATTCCCGATGCGCCCTCCAGTCCAGTGGGAGGCGCTAATGCACCACACATCCCTTTATAACAGCAATAAAGAAGAAGAAGACGCCGGATGTTGTCCGTCGCTGTTTTTCTTCCCCACGGTCTCCGACATGAAGGAGGGTGTCATGGCCTCCCCGGTGAGCCTGGGGACCCTGCTGCGGGTGGACCCCCCGGAGGACCCCGCGCACCGGGACGAGGGCCTGTGTGTGGTGGGCATCTTCGGGAAGAGCAACATGCAGGCGGGCCAGCTGAAGGAGTCCCTGGTCAACAGCCTGGTGGACAAACAGATCTTCCCTCAGTTCTGCGAGCAGAGCTCGGACTGCAGCATCCAGACCTTCTTCCACCAGGAGACCCGCGTCCTGTACCTGCTGCTGTCCTCCGTCTGCGACGGTCAGCAGCTGCTGCGGGCCTGCGAGTCCCTGAGCTCCGGCGCCGGACACTCGGACTCGCAGGACTTCTGGAAGGGTCTGGACCGGCAGCACTGTCTGCACCTGCTCTACCTGTTCTCCGTGTGTCACGTGCTCCTGCTGGTCCATCCCACGCACACCTTCGACGTGAGCTACGACCGGCTCTTCAGGGCCCTGGACGCGCTGCGGCAGAAGGTCCTGCCTCTGGTCCGGGCTCACGTCAAGGACTGTCCGGTGTCTAAAGAGTGGAAGATCAACTGTCGTCCGTGTCCTCCTCGCCTGCTGTTCGTGTTCAGCATGAACGGGAGTCTGAAGGTGAATAATGTTGATATTAATGTTGATCTTACATCTGTTTATAAGTCTGTACAATTCAAATGAATTAATATTAATAAGTATAAATGTTGATCTTACATCTGTGTATAAGTCTGTACAATTCAAATTAATTAATGTTAATAAGTATAAATGTTGATCTTACATCTGTCTATAAGTCTGTACAATTCAAATGAATTAATGTTAATACGTATAAATGTTTATCTTACAACTGGAGCTTTAAGTGTGTAAAATTCAAAAGATTAATAGATTCATATGAACCAGTATCATCTTAAATATCTTGTAAAGATGATTCCAGTGATATAAGTATATTTGTCCTGTGATAAATATTAAAGTTCTGGACTATTATAATCACGGATCGACCTCCTCAATACTGAGTCATGGAGGTCAATGTATTATATTTTTGTTTTAAACTTTTAAATCGTCATAACTTGCTCAATATTCACTCAGTTTTAAAGAGGTTGTCATCATTGTTGCTCTAAGAACTGTTGATGTCCAGGGAGAGTGAAATACACGCGTCTATCAATAGTATTTGTGTTCATAAGAAACAATGGATACATCGTGATACTGTAGGAACAAGATGTATCGAGTGTTAGGAAGGTTCACTTGTACGTGAACTACTTCAAAGTTCAGTTCAATTTCAAAAGGAACTAGTTCATAGTTGTTGTTTTTTCCACATGTTTCTATGAGCGACTCTTTTCTAATCACTGCCAAAGTCTTTATAAAACCAAAGTTATATTTTAACCATTATTAATATTTGATTATTGTTATATTATGTTTAAACATTAAAGTATGCGTCAGATTTCCTCGTCATATCAGGAAAAACATTTGTCAGTATTGTAAAACAACACTTGTACGTGTTGTTATGTCATTTAATGACTCGAATAAAGAAAAATGAAATATGTTGAATAGAATATAATTAATGACTGACACATTAGTGTAGTCGTAGAAAAATACTATATTTTGAAGAGTTCATGATCCAGACATATGTATTAGAACCCAAGACCAGGTTTACATCTGCATTTCTGTCAGTCACAGTAGCAGTATACTGTAGTAACAAGTATTTATGTGTAGTATTGTCCAGTACTTGACTCTGGTGTTGTGATAGTGTATATATGTGTAGTATTGTCCAGTACTTGACTCTGGTGTTGTGATAGTGTAGTAACAAGTATATATGTGTAGTATTGTTCAGTACTTGACTCTGGTGTTGTGATAGTGTAGTAACAAGTATATATGTGTAGTATTGTCCAGTACTTGACTCTGGTGTTGTGATACTGTAGTAACAAGTATATATGTGTAGTATTGTCCAGTACTTGACTCTAGTGTTGTGATAGTGTAGTAACAAATATATATGTGTAGTATTGTCCAGTACTTGACTCTGGTGTTGTGATAGTGTAGTAACAAGTATATATGTGTAGTATTGTCCAGTACTTGACTCTGGTGCTGTGATAGTGTAGTAACAAGTATATATGTGTAGTATTGTCCAGTACTTGACTCTGGTTTGTAGTATTTACAGACCACATGACTCTTGACAAAGTCGTAACTGCCTTTTTATTTCAAACCAAAATATTTCAAAACATCAGCTTTAAAAGCTGCTGGAATCACTGTATCCTCTCGTCCTCAGTCATCTCACATGATTTTATCCTTTCTGAATTACACCTCAAAAGTGTCCATCAAGTGAACCCCGAGGTCAAACTGTTCTTGGTCTTTATTTCTAACACTGTCGTCTGTAGGTCTCGAACGGGTCGGACTCCGGGTCTCACCCCGACAAGCCGAAGAAGCACTCGCCCCGACGGAGGCTCCAACACGCCCTGGAGGATCAGATCTACAGGATCTTCAGGAAGAGCCGCGTCCTGACCAATCAGAGCAGCAACTGTCTCTTCACCGTTCCCGCCAACCAGGCGTTCGTGTACGTGATGCCGGCGGCGGAGGAGGACCCGGTGGGCACCCTGCTGGGCCAGCTCCGGTCCAACTGCATCCTGTCCGACCAGGACTCCTCGGTGGTGGTGTCGGGCCCGAGGAGGTACCAACAGATGCGTCGCTCGGCCCGGCAGCCCGGCCTGGACGTGGGCGGCCTGATGATGGGGGGTCAGCTGGTGGACTGCAGCCTGAAGGAGTTCCTCTGGCAGCACGTGGACCTGGTCTTGACCAAGAAGGGTTTCGACGACAGCGTGGGTCGGAACCCTCAACCGTCCCACTTCGAGCTGCCGTGCTTCTCCAAGTGGGTCCAGATGGCGTCCAGGATCCACCAGGTCCTGATCCAACACACGGAGGACGAGGCGGCCGAGCTGGCGCCGAAGGTCCAGAGTCAGCTGAAGGTGCTGGAAAGCTACCTGGACGCCGACACCAAGTTCTCGGAGAACCGGTGTCAGAAAGCGCTTCCTCTGGCCCACAGCGCCTACCAGTCCAACCTGCCGCACAACTACACCACCACGGTGCACAAGAACCAGCTGGCCCAGGCGCTCCGGGTCTACAGCCAGCACGCCCGCGGCGTGGCCTTCCAGCGCTGCGCCCTGCAGCTGCACGAGGACTGCTACAAGTTCTGGAGCAACGGCCACCAGCTGTGTGAGGAGAGGAGTCTGACCGACCAGCACTGTGTCCACAAGTTCCACCTGCTGCCTCAGCCAGGTGAGTCATGTAGGGTCTGATCATGTGACCCACCTCTGTCACAGAGACAGAGGTGGGTCACATGATTGAACCTATTTCATCATCAAGTCCAAACGGATCTGGACCTGATGGTTCTGGAAGTAAATGAAAAGATTCAATTACTGAACATTTCAAATCTTTCCATTGAAATGTGTTTATTTAACCATTAAATTATATTTTAATGATTAATATAATCATTTGTTTATTGAAATGTTGATTTATTTTTTTATATCATATTTTAAGATCAATTTTCCAAATGAATACATGTTTTACAAAGTTTGATATTCAAAATATTCAAGAATAATTATTTTTTAATTCAATATTTTTTAATTCATAGTCTTTTAAATTCAGTATAAATTATAAAATAATAAAACGATAAAATAAAAATAATAATATAATAATTATTATTATAATATATAATAATAGTAATCATAATAATCATAATAATAAAAACAATAAAAACAATAAAGTTCTACCTAAACTTAAAGAGCTACTGGATCATGTGATGTTATGTCATCACCTGATCTGTGAGTCTCATGATTGGCTGAACGTTTGATCAGTAGATCTGAGATCTGTTGGTTTAGTCTGGAGACTCTATTATAACAACATTTATATATTGAATTTAAAATAATATGAATTAAAAATAACATTTTTTTGATTTATTGAAATTATAATAAAATAATGTTTATAAAACATCTTAACGACTCATTTAGAAAATATTAAAATCTTTCACTGTAATAATTAAAAGAAAATGTTTACAATTTTATATCCAAGTATAAAATAAATAAATTAGAAATGATTGAAATAAAGTAAAATCTATTAAATTCCAGTACGATATAAAGTGGATCAGACTGAGCTATTCTTACATGAACCAGTCTGACCCACTTACAGTGAGACAGGTGAGCAGCTCCAGGTGAGCAGCTCCAGGTGAGCAGCTCCAGGTGAGCAGCTCCAGGTGAGCAGCTCCAGGTGAGCAGCTCCAGGTGAGCAGCTCCAGGTGAGGTGAGGGGGGCGTCTGAAGGTTGAAGCTCACATTCACGCCTTCATCACGATTCTTCACCTCCTTCATCACATTTCTTCACCTCCTTCATCACGATTCTTCACCTCCTTCATCACATTTCTTCACCTCCTTCATCACGATTCTTCACCTCCTTCATCACGATTCTTCACCTCCTTCATCACGATTCTTCACCTCCTTCATCACGATTCTTCACCTCCTTCATCACGATTCTTCACCTCCTTCATCACGTTTCTTCACCTCCTTCATCACGTTTCTTCACCTCCTTCATCACGTTTCTTCACCTCCTTCATCACGATTCTTCACCTCCTTCATCATGATTCTTCACCTCCTTCATCACGTTTCTTCACCTCCTTCATCTCGTTTCTTCACCTCCTTCATCACGTTTCTTCACCTCCTTTATTACGATTCTTCACCTCCTTCATCACGATTCTTCACCTCCTTCATCACGTTTCTTCACCTCCTTCATCTCATTTCATCACCTCCTTCATCACGTTTCTTCACCTCCTTCATCACGTTTCTTCACCTCCTTCATCACGTTTCTTCACCTCCTTCATCACGTTTCTTCACCTCCTTCATCACGATTCTTCACCTCCTTCATCACGTTTCTTCACCTCCTTCATCACGTTTCTTCACCTCCTTCATCATGTTTCTTCACCTCCTTCATCACATTTCTTCACCTCCTTCATCACGTTTCTTCACCTCCTTCCTCACGTTTCTTCACCTCCTTCCTCACGATTCTTCACCTCCTTCCTCACGATTCTTCACCTCCTTCCTCACGATTCTTCACCTCCTTCATCACGTTTCTTCACCTCCTTCAGGAGAGAAGACGGACATGGATCACAACCCGCCGGTCCTCAACCACAACAGCAGGGGGCGCTCCACCAGCTCCTGTAACTGCGGCTGGAAACAGGCTCCTCGAGAAGATCCCTTCGACGTCCAGGCCGCCAATCACGACTTCTACCAGGTCAGTGTCTCACTTCCTGTCGTGGCTCCAGGTCAAAGGTCAATGTTTTGTTCTGCACAAGAACACACAATAAAAACACTAAGATAACACAATAATGAGTTTAATTGATTTTTGTTACAAGATGTGACACAAACAACAATAACAAAGTCAGAAATGAGTCTTGGACACAAATATATTTCTATTGTTGATAAACTCAAGTGACAAGAACACACAGTAACAAACGAAGGGTAGAATAAAACAGTAATTACACATAAAATACTATAATAAGAAAATTGTATAAAACCACAAATATAAGATACAGATCCTCCACCTGGACCAAGTCATGAGGTCAAAGGTCATTTTTTTTATTTAAACGTTTAATAATTAATCTCTAAATATGACTGTGATTTATTAAGTTTGTATTTCCATTTGATATAAAATACTATAAAAACGTAAACAAAGAATATTTGACTTTATTTTAAACTTTTTACTCTTATTTTGTGTCGACGGCTCCAGAAACACAATAACATTTAAAGTTAAGTTAGAAGTTTAAACGAAGGAAACGATAAAAGATGAAAATAATAGTTTGTACGAAGATAAATGTTTTTGTTCTGGACCAGGTTCTGGAGGAGAAGTGCTGCGTGAAGCTGGAGCGGATCCACCTCCCGGTCTTCCAGCCCAGCACCCCAGACCCGGCTCCCGCCAGCAACCAGCGGCTCCCCAGCGACGCCTCGGCGCCGGCGGAGGTGGAGCGGCTGAAGGAGTCCAGCACCGCTCAGAGCCACACGCCCGGAGACCCCAGCCTCAGCCTGGCCCTCAGTCTGGGTCAGTCCACGGACAGCCTCGGGGCCTACGGGGAGGGCGACGGAACCGAGACTCAGGTCCAGCAGAAGAGGCCGAGTCTGGTGGACCGCCAGCCGTCCACGGTGGAGTATCTCCCGGGCATGATGCACTCGGGCTGCCCTAAAGGACTCCTGCCCAAGTTCTCCAGCTGGTCTCTGGTCAAACTGGGACCAGCCAAGTCCTACAACTGCCACACGGGTCTGGATCAGCCCGGCTTCCTGCCCGGGGCCTCCTTCCTGCTGCCCTGGGACCTGGTGATCCGCTCGCGGTCCGAGGAAGACGCGGGTCTGGGCGACACCCTGGACGGTGGCACCTCCTCGTGGCCCGCCCCCAACAAGACCCTGATGAGCAAGCGCGGGAGCACGGGCGGCGTGGGTCGGGGCCGCCGGAGGGACGACATGGCCCGGGTCTTCGTGGGCTTCGAGTACGAAGACAGCCGAGGACGTCGCTTCATCAGCTCCGGCCCGGATAAGATCGTGAAGGTTCTGGCACCAGGGGGCGCCAAAGACCCGGCCACCCGGGTCCTGAACACGGACATGCCGCTCTACGTCCTGTCGCCGTCTCAAGGTCGCGGGATGAAGCCGCACTTCGCCCAACTGAGCCGGCTCCTGGTGGTGGTGCCGGACGCGCCTCTGGAGGTGACCCTGAACCCTCAGGTGCAGCCCGGACCCCCGCCCTGCCCGCTCTTCCACCCGGAGCAGACGGAGATCGTCCTCCCCACGGACGGGTTCTGGGTCCTGAGGTTCCCGTACTCGTACGCCACAGACCGCGGCCCCTGTTACCCCCCCAAAGAGAACCAGCCGCTCAGTAACTACAAGGTCCTGCGAGGAATCCTGAAGGCCACGACCTCGAACCTTCAACCTCAGTGAGACCAGAGTCTAGAAGTTCGTCAGTGTCGTCGGAATATTGTATGAATTTAACATTTAACTGTTGTTTTCATTTGATTCTTATATTTTTAATCATTTAATTCAATAATTCCTTCATTGAAAGATTGAATTTGTTTTTTAATAATTGAATGAAATAATTGTAATAATTTAAAAATGAATACATGTTAATATTCTGACTCTAATAAATAAAACCAAATAAATCTAAATTTCATATTTTCAATATAAAAAGTGTTAAAAAACAAATTTCTATTTATAAAAAAAAAAGTATTCGTTTTGAAAATATTCAATTTTTGATTTCAATTATTAAAACAACAAATTAAATGGTTTAAAAAACCTCAATAAAAAAGTCATTTGATTCGTGGAACTAAATCCTTTAATATTCCGACGACACTGACTGACTTCTGTCTGTCTCTGTTTGACCTTTGACCCTCTGAAGCGTGTGACGCAGGACTGACGGGTGAAGACGAGCAGGTCTCCAGAGAGCATCAGGTCAAAGGTTGGATCATAGACTGGTCTGTTGGTGGCGCTGTTTCTCACAATGACTTGATATGTTTCTTGTAAATTTAGAAAACTGATCATAAGTTAATTTGTATCTTCGTTCTGAACATGATCTTGTAAATGTTTTCAAGTCGTCAAACACATTTTTACATTAAACTCTTGTTCATGAATGTGTTTGATTGACTTGATTCTTTGGGTCGTAAAGAAACTTCTCCATCACGAGTGTGAAGAAGAGAGTGAAGGATGAGTGAAGAAGAGAGTGAGGAAGAGAGTGATGGAAGGTCTGACCATGAATAGATCTGAAAGTAAGAACCAGAATTTTAAAATGATCCTGAAAGAAACTGGCAGCCAGTGAAGAGTTTGAAGGAGAAATGTGAGTTCTTCTACTAGAGCGGCTCAGAATTCTGGCTGCAGAGTTTAGTATGAACTGCAGGCGAGAAGATCCTTCTGGTTCAGACACACATAAACCGTTACAATAGTGTAAACGACACAAACACATTAAAAGATCATGTTGTGACATCATTTAAGTTTACAGATGATCCTCAGTTGGTCCTAGTAGAACAAAAGAGTCTCTTCGCCTCGTAAACACTAGAGAAGCAGCGAAGGATGAAACTACACTTTCATCATAAATACCAATATTATCATGTGAAGGAAGCAGATCAGTCTAGACATGATCATCTGGTCCTTTAACATGATCATTGAACACATCAGGTCTGAGGGATCAATAAAGTTCTATCCATCCATCTCCTCCTGCTCCATGAACATGTGACCTTCATCTCTACATTTGTACATCATCACCTGATTCATGATGTGCTGATAATGATACACAACATTGTTGACATGACTTTAATGATCATCACAATTATTTCATACAGAACAGACTCTCAGCTGCTGTCAGATCCAGGACTTCAACCACTTCATCTACTGACTCCTTCAAGAATGCGGTTTTTCTTCCACGTCTTCCTCCCTCAACAAGAAGACCGAGGGCTGACAATGTCAGTCGCTACATTTTCATCGTGTTTTTATTTGTATTTCTTTCCTTCAACGCGTTGAAACACTGACTGTTCTCGACTCAGAGCATTTCCGGGTTTCACTTCTTTGTGGCGTCAACACAACTGAGCGCCGCTGCAGCGCCACCCGCGGTGAGGAGGGAGAATTACGTCTCGCACATGCGCAGAACGTACACTTTAGTCGGCGATCTCTCTGGTGTGTCAGAGCGACGACGTCAGACGACGTCAGACGAGGTCAGACGACGTCAGACGACGTCAGACGAGGACAGACGACGTCAGACGAGAACAGACGAGGACAGACGAGGTCAGACGAGCACGTCATGATGTTCCAGTGGACGGAGCGCCTGGAGGAGCAGCTGATCCTCCTGGTGGAGCAGAAGCCTCCTCTTTACAACCTGGTGGAGAAAAGTTACTCCAACAGGCTCGTGAAGGCGAACTGTTGGCGGGAGATCGGAGAGAAGCTCAACATCTCAGGTAACATCTACCTTATGTCACGTGTGTGTGTTTACGTCACACCTGCGTGACGTACATGAAGAAGATGACGAGGTTTATGTGCCACCTTAGTGTTGTTGTTGCGGCGGATGTGACGTCATTTGGTGGATGTGACGTCAGTTTGAAAGACTCTCAATAAATCACTTTATTCCAACATAAAAATAAACCTCAACACTAGACCATGTTTTTACGATCGAACACACGTGACTCAACCTTGACATGTTTGGTTCTGGCGAGGGTTGCTAGGCAACGTATAAATCTGTGGTGATGTTCCAGATAAGGACGTGTTGAAGAAGAAGTGGGAGAACCTGAGGAGGCAGTACACCCGCTACATGTGCCAGCGTCCGGCCTGGGGTCCAGGCAGCTGGGGTACGACCCGGCAGAAGTGGATCGTGAGCAGGCTCAGGTTCCTGGAGCCTCACACCAGGAGGAACGTCTCCAGCGTCTCCCCCGAGGTACGAGAAGAACGAGAAGAACACGTGAGGATCCAGCATCATATCATCTTGTGACTCCTTCAGGAGGAGCTGGCCTCCCTGGAGGACCTCCCTTGTGGGTCCGTGGTGAAGGTGAAGGAGGAGGACCAGACTGAGGTCACGCCACAGGCCGAATCCACGACCTCCGACCCGGCGCCGGACGGCGCGTCCATGTCGTCTGGAGGCGCGTCGCCTCCCGTCAAACGCAGCAGGACCACGAGGGCGGCGGAGAAGACGACCCTGGACCTGATGGAGAACATCAGCAGAACGTTGGACAAGATGAAGGACGAGAAGCTGGAGATCGTTCAGTCGGTCCAGTGGATCCAGAGGAAGTACGCGGAGGTTCCTGACCATCTGAGGCCGAAGCTGGAGCGAGCGTTACATGGCGTCGTGTACGACTTCTTCGACCTGCACGACCTTGACAACCCGGACAACAAGAGATGACCTTCAATAAAAGTGTTTTTTTTAAAGTGTCTTTTTTATTGTACTTGCCTGATGCAAAACAAAAGTTGTTTTGAGATGAAAACATCGAATAACAAATGAATGAAAATATAAGTCATTGAAGTGAAGATAAGAAATAAAGGGTAAATTAAAGCCACAGGCTGTCGAGGGTCAAAGGTCACACCAATATTATAATGTGAATGAAGCACATTCTCAGGTGTGTTTCCTCACGTCGAGGCTTCAATGAAGAGGAAACGCTTCTGAAAATTACTTACTCACTTATCTGCAGCAGAACTGAAGGTAAATAAGGAAATCAAAGGGACCACTGTGAGCATTAGCGCCACCTGCTGCAGCGGAGTACAACCGCAGCTCAAGCACAAGAGTCTCAAGGAAATAACGTTATTAAAACAAATAACAATTAGGAATTAAATATAAACTTTCTTATCGTAAGTTGTCCAGAATTCATAAAAAAAAAAATAAACATTTGCATTTATATTTAAAAATTATGAACAATATCTGGAATTGAATAGTCCTATTACTTTTAAATATAAATACAATAAAATAGATTGAATAGAATATTCGCGTTATGTTAGTTTTTCCGTTTTTAACAACCAGGGTGGAGCCAGCGGTGTTTCTCGTTGCTATGGATACGAAGGTGGTTGCTAGGCTAAAGCTAAAGCTAATACATTTAGCTCACGACTAGTTAAGACAGTTTTAATTAATTATTGCATTCTTTTCAAACAAAGGGCGACTCGTCAGTCCTGGTTGTCATGGATGGATATCACGTCATGAGTCTGGCGGGAGAAGGTTCGTTTGGAAGAGTTTATAAAGGCAGGATCAAGTCCACTGGTCAGGTACGACGGGTGCTAACATGCTAACATGCTAACTAGCTAAACATTTACGTAAACATATTTATTGTATTTATTTTACATTTTTGTTTCACTTTTCACAAGGCTTTGATTCCAAAAACACCCAATACACATGAATAATGTCAATATATTGGTTTATATTAGCAATGAGTGCAGTTTAATTATCTTAGCATCTTAAATGTTAATTTAACAAGAAAAATCGACATGTTTTGTTTCTATAACATATATTTTAAGGTGTTCTGATGATAACGTGGACTTGTGTGCGGCGCAGGTGGTGGCTCTGAAGTTCATCCCTAAACTGGGTCGATCGGACGAGGAGATCCGGAGCCTGAAGCAGGAGATCCTCATCCTGAAGGACCTTCAACATCCCAACATCGTGAGACTGTTGGACTCCTTCGACACGGACGCTGACGTGAGTCCAGTCGCTCAGGTGTCGCTCAGGTGTTCACGGATCCACTCACCTGTCAGGCTTTCAGGTGGTGGTCGTGACGGAGTACGCAGAGGGACACCTGTTCCAGGTCCTGAAGGATGACGGGAGTCTGCCGGAGAGCAGGGTGACAACTACACAACTACATTACTACACAACTACACAACTAGACAACTAGACAACTACACAGCTACACAACCACACAACGACACAACTACACAACTACATTCACGTTTATTTGAGGGATATGCAAGTACATCAGTGTCAAGAGAATATTGACACAACTATTGAAACACAACTACACAACTAACAATTACAACCAACAACACACGACATGTTTATTTGAGAGTTATGCAAGTACATCAGTGTCAAGAGAATATTGAGTGGTTGAAGTCAACATTTCAAATTTTGAAAACTTGAAATATTGCTGTTTAAAGCGTTTGTCACGTGTGATGAAAGTATGTTTGTCACGTGTGATGAAAGTATGTTTGTCACGTGTGATGAAAGTATGTTTGTCACGTGTGATGAAAGTATGTTTGTCACGTGTGATGAAAGTATGTTTGTCTGTCACGTTTGTACGGTGATGAAAGTATGTTTGTCACGTGTGATGAAAGTATGTTTGTCACGTGTGATGAAAGTATGTTTGTCACGTGTGATGAAAGTATGTTTGTCACGTGTGATGAAAGTATGTTTGTCACGTGTGATGAAAGTATGTTTGTCACGTGTGATGAAAGTATGTTTGTCACGTGTGATGAAAGTATGTTTGTCACGTGTGATGAAAGTATGTTTGTCACGTGTGATGAAAGTATGTTTGTCACGTGTGATGAAAGTAGAACATGTTTGTCACGTGTGATGAAAGCAGAACATGTTTGTCACGTGTGATGAAAGTATGTTTGTCACGTGTGATGAAAGTATGTTTGTCACGTGTGATGAAAGTATGTTTGTCACGTGTGATGAAAGTATGTTTGTCACGTGTGATGAAAGTATGTTTGTCACGTGTGATGAAAGTATGTTTGTCACGTGTGATGAAAGTATGTTTGTCACGTGTGATGAAAGTATGTTTGTCACGTGTGA
>JACEEU010000849.1:65000-72575 GCA_016630915.1 Callionymus lyra | reverse complement strand
CTCTGGTGTCATCAAACATCAACTAGTATCAACTCTGGTGTCATTAAACCTCAACTAGTATCGACTCTGGTGTCATTAAACATCAACTAGTATCAACTCTGGTGTCATTAAACATCAACTAGTATCAACTCTGGTGTCATTAAACATCAACTAGTATCTTCAAGACGCAGTAACTTCTCATCATGCCCATGTTTTAATTATTACTTTATAAAGTTGCTCTGAAATCTGGACGAACAAGAGGTTACGAGAGTCCATCATGACATAATAATGGCTTCACTCCTCCAGCTGTAATCACACTTTGTTTATACCCTGGAGGTGTAGAGCATTGATGACGCGCGGTGACAAACATCCATGCTTGAACAATCACAGCAGAGTGGGTGTGGTTATGGTCAACAAGATTTCATCTCCAGAACAACAGTGTTTTCAGTGGGCGGAGCTTAAGATCATTTTCTAACGTTGATATTTTGTTGTTGACGATGGAAGCTAACGATCGTCTTCATGAGGATAAATGTATCTCCTGAGCTGGTGTGAGCGTCTGAACCTGGTCCAGGATGAAGAACTTAAAGGTTCTCAGGTGTTACGTCTTCATTCGTCATCACTTCCTGGAACATCTATGACGTGTGTTCAAGACTCAAGGTCGTGGAAGAAGAAGTTCGGACGACATATATATATACAGTATATATATATATATATATATACTTATTTATTTATATACATTCCTGCTTTAGGAGCTCAAATCATAGCATTGTAAATAAATACAATATAATAATGTTTCTATATTTAAATAACATTTAACTTCCATGTTTGTGTAGATTTACACGCGTGTGAACTTAAATAAATGAACTTTTCCTTCAGCACTTTCAACTCAACTTTATTGACAGTGTCCATCATGACAGAGATTTCTGAAGTTACAACTTTGTAAGAGACGACAAAAACAAACAGTGACCGAGAGAGACGTCCTTTTGACAGAAACCTCGAGCAGAACCGACTCAGACTACTCACACTCAAACTCTCTCTCACACACACGCACACACTCCCCCTCACACACACACACGCACACACACACACACACACACACACACACGCACACACACACACACACACACGCACACACACACCTACACGCACACACACCTACACGCACCCACAAAACACACATACACACACACACATGCACAAACACACTCACACACACCTACACACACCCACAAAACACACATACACACACACACACACACCTAAACACACCCACAAAACACACATACACACACCCAAGCACACACGCACACACATGCACAAACACACTCACACACACCTACACGCACCCACAAACACACACACACATGCACATGCACACGCACACTCGCACACACTCATGCACACACAAACACGCACACACATGCACACGCACATGCACACACAAACACTCATGCACACACACGCACACATGCACACACACGAGCACACACACATACACACACACGCACACACCAACACACACACACACACAGACTCTCATAAATCCTGGGTGTGTTTCCAGCAGCTGCACAACTTTACGAGGCTGGATGAAGGAAAACTGAATTCTCAGGTCACGACATGTTGTTGTTCTTTCCTCTGTGTCTGCGTGTGTAGATGTATTTATACACACACACACTTATATGTATATACATGTGTGTGTGTGTATAAATACACTTACAAACTTATATGTATATGTATATATATGTGTGTGTATACATACATGTACACACACTTATATGTATATATATATGTGTGTGTAGATGTATTTATACACACACACACTTATATGTATATACATGTGTGTGTGTGTATAAATACACTTACACACTTATATGTATATATATATGTGTGTGTAGATGTATTTATACACACACACACTTATATGTATATACATGTGTGTGTGTGTATAAATACACTTACACACTTATATGTATATATATATGTGTGTGTGTGTGTATACATACATGTACACACACTTATATGTATATATATATGTGTGTGTAGATGTATTTATACACACACACACATATATATACATATACATATAAGTGTGTGTTGGTGTATTTATACACACACACACATATATATATACATATAAGTGTGTAAGTGTATTTATACACACACACTCACATATATATATACATATAAGTGTGTAAGTGTATTTATACACACACACTCACATATATACAGTGCCTTGCGAAAGTATTCGGCCCCCTTGAACCTTTCAACATTTCCCCACATTTCAGGCTTCAAACATAAAGATATAATATTTTAAATTTTTGTCATGAATCAACAACAAGTGGGACACAATCGTGAAGTGGAACGAAATTTATTGGATAATTTAAACTTTTTTAACAAATAAAAAACTGAAAAGTGGGGCGTGCAATATTATTCGGCCCCCTTGCGCTAATACTTTGTAGCGCCACCTTTTGCTGCAATTCCAGCTGCAAGTCTCTTGAGGTATGTCTCTATCAGTTTTGCACATCGAGAGACTGGAATTCTTGCCCATTCTTCCTTGCAAAACAGCTGGAGCTCAGTGAGGTTGGATGGAGAGCGTTTGTGAACAGCAGTCTTCAGCTCTTTCCACAGATTCTCGATTGGATTCAGGTCTGGACTTTGACTTGGCCATCCTAACACCTGGATACGTCTATTTGTGAACCATTCCATTGTAGATTTGGCTTTATGTTTTGGATCATTGTCCTGTTGGAAGATAAATCTCCATCCCAGTCTCAGGTCTTTTGCAGACTCCAACAGGTTTTCTTCCAGAATGGTCCTGTATTTGGCTCCATCCATCTTCCCATCAATTGTAGCCATCTTCCCTGTCCCTGCTGAAGAAAAGCAGGCCCAAACCATGATGCTGCCACCACCATGTTTGACAGTGGGGATGGTGTGTTCAGGGTGATGAGCTGTGTTGCTCTTAGGCCAAACATATCGTTTTGCATTGTGGCCAAAAAGTTCGATTTTTGGTTTCATCTGACCAGAGCACCTTCTTCCACATGTTTGGTGTGTCTCCCAGGTGGCTTGTGGCAAACTTTAAATGAGACTTTTTATGGATATCTTTCAGAAATGACTTTCTTCTTGCCACTCTTCCATAAAGGCCAGATTTGTGCAGTGCACGACTGATTGTTGTCCTCTGGACAGACTCTCCCACCTCAGCTGTAGTTATCTGCAGTTCATCCAGAGTGATCATGGGCCTCTTGGCTGCATCTCTGATCAGTCTTCTCCTTGTTTGAGATGAAAGTTTGGAGGGACGGCGGGTCTTGGTAGATTTGCAGTGGTCTGATACTCCTTCCATTTCAATAGAATTGCTTGCACAGTGCTCCTTGAGATGTTTAAAGCTTGGGAAATCTTTTTGTATCCAAATCCGGCTTTAAACTTCTCCACAACAGTATCTCGGACCTGCCTGGTGTGTTCCTTTGTCTTCATGGTTCTCTCTTTCAACAGAACCCTGAGACTATCAAAGAGCAGGTGCATTTATACGGAGACTTGATTACACACAGGTCTATTCTATTTATCATCATCAGTCATTTAGGACCACATTTGATAATTCAAAGATCCTCACTGAACTTCTGGAGTGAGTTTGCTGCACTGAAAGTAAAGGGGCCGAATAATATTGCACTTTTCAGTTTTTTATTTGTTAAAAAAGTTTAAATTATCCAATAAATTTCGTTCCACTTCACGATTGTGTCACTTGTTGTTGATTCATGACAAAAAATTAAAATATTATATCTTTATGTTTGAAGCCTGAAATGTGGCGAAATGTTGAAAGGTTCAAGGGGGCCGAATACTTTCGCAAGGCACTGTATATACATATAAGTGTGTAAGTGTATTTATACACACACACACATATATATATACATATAAGTGTGTGTAGGTGTATTTATACACGCACACATATATATATATATTGTAAGGTAAGGTAAGGTAAAACTTTATTGATCCCTCAGGAGGTCTCCTTCGGGAATTTTTTTTTTCCAATAGCCAGCAATTTTTCATAAACAATAGAAAATAATACATAAAAAATAAAATAAGAAGAAGAACATAAAGAGGAAGAACAAGATGACACAATCTAAGTCTAAAGATAAAGATAAAGAACAAAGGTCAAAGAAAAACAACAAAGACAAAGAATACAAAGACTAACATAGAACATCATGATACTTTCACTCCACTCCTGCCCCCGAACTCAGAATTGTACAATTTAATAGCCCGAGGAATGAATGAGTCCCTGAGTCTATTAGTGTTGCATCATGGGAGGAGCATTCGTGCTTCATCTGCTTCTCTGCTCACTGATGACAGTGTTCAGAGGATGATGTCATCATTATGATGGACAGTAGTTTGTAAGTAAGTAAGTAAGTAATATTTATTTATATAGCGCTTTTCGAGACCAGGGTCACAAAGCGCTTAGACAATCAAAACAATACTCAAAAAAGTACATACTTTAAAGATCAAGATAATACTGAGAACAACACAGGAGTTCGAGAAATTCAAGGAAAAGCCTGAACAAATAGAAACGTCTTAAGGTGTTTCTTAAAGGAGTCAGTAGACTCCATCAAGCGCAAAGAGAGAGAAGATCGTTCCAAAGCTTAGGAGCAACAGCCTGAAAAGATTTCTCTCCTCTGGTCCTGTTCAATGATCTCCTCTCAGCAACTGTCACCAGTGAGTCCAGCTTCATTCCAACCACAGAGCCAGCCCTCCTGATCAACCTGTCCAACCTGTTGACCTCCTCTTGGACACATTTCCACCCCAACACACCACAGCATAGAACAGGACACTGGCCACCACAGACTGGTAGAACATGCAGAGGAGCTTCTTGCAGATGTTAAATGATCGAAGCCTCCTCAGAAAGTACAGTCTACTCTGAACCTTCTTATATACATGGTCTGTGTTGCAGGACCAGTTTACTGTCCATCCACACACGAGGTACTTATAGTTGTCAACTATCTCCACCTCGTTGCCTCTGATGGACACTGGACGTGGCTTTGTCCTGGACCTCCCGAAGTCCAAGACCAGCTCCTTGGTCTTTGAGGTGTTCAGCTGCAAGTGGTTCCTCTCACTCCAGTCCACAAAGTCACTTATCAGACTCCTATACTCGTCTTCGCTGTTGTCCCTGATGCATCCAACAATGGCAGAGTCGTCAGCATACTTCTGGACGAGACTCAGCTCTGAGTTGTAAGGTCTGAAGTGTAGATGGTGAAGAGGAGAGGGGCCAGTACTGTCCCCTGAGGTGCTCCTGTACTGCACACCACAGTGTCAGACTTGATATCCTTCAGCCTGACATACTGTGGTCCATCAGTAAGATAGTCCGTAATCCAGGAGACCAGGGGTCTTGAAACAGGGGTCTTGCTACAGGGGTCTTGTAACGTTGTATCGTTTGGTCCTCCACACAATGACCAGACGGTTGTCTTGCACAGATATTGTTTCTTTATTCGCTGTACTCACAGAGAGGTTATTGTTTCGGCCACAACCAACGCCGCTCGTTCTTCACACCACCAAGTTGAACGCGAACTCTCTCTAACAACAACTGCGCACAGACTCACCTTCCTAAAGTGCCCGCAACATTAATGAACAGAAAAAACAGGATCGTTACACTGCCCCCCCAACAGTTAGTTTCTCGACCCCGAGGAAATGAAGTCTCTAAAGCGAGGAGGCAGCTGACGATGCCTTCTAGGCCGATTGGATCTGGCCGCGGGACTAGGACTCTCAACAGTCTGGAGGTCCGAGCTGCTCTGGGTAACTTTTGGTTCCCTCTGGGGCCCCCTATCCACAGCAGCAGGTAAGTGATTTTGGAACTACCACTTGCCACCTTTCCTCCCCCCAAGATGAGTCCTTCCATGCTTGCTGTAAAACTCAATCTTTCAGCCGCAACAAGTCAAACTTAGACCACAGTCCTTTGGTGGCAGTAGAGAGCCCAGATATCTCATCCCATGACGGCTTCTGACTGACCTTGCACCACTGAAGCACTAGCTGTAAATCTGGATCTTCTTCCTGCCTTGTTCTCCACTCAAGTGCTTCAACAACTTGTAGGGCCCTGCACGAGAATTGTCCAGTGCTCTCTGCCTGTGTAAGCTCCCTCTCTTTCACCTCTGGCTTATCACAGTAGCGACAGCCTTCTGAGGCACATGGTCGACGGGACAGTCCATCTGCATTTGAGTGTTGTGTACCTGCCCTGTGTGCTACCGTAAAGTCAAAGGTCTGCAGCTCCTCCAACCAACGAGCAACCTGTCCCTCGGGCTCACTGAACGACATCAACCACTGTAGAGCAGCATGATCAGTTAGAACGACAAATGGTGTTCCACAGAGGTAATATTTGAAGTGTTTTACAGCCATCACAACAGCCAACAGTTCTCGCCGAGTCACACAGTAGCAGCGCTCGCTTTTGTTGAGTATCCAACTGAAGTACGCCACTACTTTCTCTCCGTCCGGTCCAACCTGAGACAGCACAGCTCCTACTCCAACATTACTGGCATCTGTATCCAGAACAAAAGGCAGGATCAGGTGGGGGAGAACCGGCGATTCAGTCAGGGCCTTCCTCAGGTTGTCAAATGCATGCTGGCATTCCTGGTTCCAAGAGAAAACAGAGTCTTTCTGTAGCAGTTGAAACAGTGGGGCTGCAATGGAAGAAAATCCCCGAACAAACTTCCTGTAATAAGAAGCCAAGCCAAGGAAGCTCTTCAGATCAGTCTGATCCACAGGGATTGGCCAGTCTTTAATGGCAGCGACCTTCTCCTCCAGCGTCCCTATGCCCTCACAGTCCAGTTTGTGTCCTAGGAACTCTACCTCTCGCCTTAAGAAGTGACACTTGTCAGGGTGCAGCTTCAAACCCGCAGCAGCCACTCTGCTCAGCACTAGTCGTAGGGAGTTAAGGGCTTCTTCACACGATTCTCCATGAATTAGAAGGTCATCTAAATACACAAGGCACTGTTGACGTGGGACACCAGCTAGCATGCCATCCATTAGTCTCTCAAAGGTGGCTGGGGCATTACAGAGGCCAAAACTAAGGACCTTGAATTGCCACAGCCCCCTGCTTGTGTAGAATGCAGTCTTTGGCTTGGACTCTGGTGACAACGGCACTTGCCAATATCCACTCCGAAGGTCCAGAGAGCAGAACCAGGAAGACCCTGCCACCAGGTCCAGTGTCTCGTCGATTCTGGGAGCGGATAAGAGTCCTTCGGGTGACCTTGTTTAGGGGTCTATAGTCCACACAAAACCGCATTCGCAAAAATGTCTTTAAATTCGACCAGTACCTGCCACAGTCTATCCTGCTGAACTTTGGACAAACCCCCGCAGTTCAATGCCCAGATTTTCCTCACTGCCGTGATCCACTCATCGTCCTCTCCGACCAAATGGGGTTCTTCACTCATTTCAGCAGATATGGCAGTGTTGGCTGTGGGTACAGGTGCTCTCGAATGCATGGGAAGGGATGTTAACGGTAAACACTGTCCTCCCGGAAAAGCCAGGGAACTATTCTCCAAGTTCAGGAAGCATCCCACCGTGCGTAAGAAGTCCAACCCGAGGATGCAGGCATCTTGTATATCAGCCACCCAGGCTGTAAAAGGA
>JACEEU010000849.1:45000-57500 GCA_016630915.1 Callionymus lyra | reverse complement strand
CTGTTCCCTCGTCCAACTTACTGTTCCCTCGTCCAACTTACTGTTCCCTCGCCCAACTTACTGTTCCCTCGTCCCTCAACTTCCCTCGTCCAGACTTACTGTTCCCTCGTCCAACTTACTGTTCCCTCGTCCAACTTACTGTTCCCTCGTCCAACTTACTGTTCCCTCGTCCAACTTACTGTTCCCTCGTCCAACTGTTCCCTCGTCAACTTACTGTTCCCTCGTCCAACTTACTGTTCCCTCGTCCAACTTACTGTTCCCTCGTCCAACTTACTGTTCCCTCGTCCAACTTACTGTTCCCTCGTCCAACTTACTGTTCCCTCGTCCAACTTACTGTTCCCTCGTCCAACTTACTGTTCCCTCGTCCAACTTACTGTTCCCTCGTCCAACTTACTGTTCCCTCGTCCAACTTACTGTTCCCTCGTCCAACTTACTGTTCCCTCACCCAACTTACTGTTCCCTCGTCCAACTTACTGTTCCCTCGTCCTTAGCACTGTTCCCTCGCCCAACTTACTGTTCCCTCGTCCAACTTACTGTTCCCTCGTCCAACTTACTGTTCCCTCGTCCAACTTACTGTTCCCTCGCCCAACTTACTGTTCCCTCGTCCAACTTACTGTTCCCTCGTCCAACTTACTGTTCTTTTGATCAAATGTTGATGTTTTTTTCAAGTTTTCACTTCTGATCAGTAAAGTATTGATCGTCTAATACTTTCATGGTAGAAATAAAGAGTTTTGTTCATGATTTCAACTTTTTTTCTAATAAATAAACATGTTTGCTTTAATAAAGTTTTTATATTGATTTTAAAATAAAACTCTGATCCTGAGATATTAGTATCGATTGAAAAAACACAAAAACAAGAGTTTTAATATAATAGGATTTTATTGGACAAAACAAAATCACTTCCACATGTTAATGCTTGAGTCTGTCTTGTAATCAAAGTATTACGAACTCAAGTGTCTTCTGAGGAGAACGACGTCAATCAATCACGTTCAACACGAGATCGATGACAAACATCGATCTCATGTTGAACGAGTTTCTCTGATGTTATCTGGCGGCAGGAATGTCTCGTCTTTCCTCGCAAACTCTCTCCAACACGAGCCTCGTGCATCGATCCTGCCGCGGGCACGCGCGAGGATCCTTCACGCGCGCGTCACGAGCGCGATCGATCCGCGATCGATGACTTTTATCGGAAATAAAGTTGAATCTGAGAAACTTTCTTCCACAGAACGAGTCCGCGAGGAAAACAAGGCTCGTGATTGGCTGAGACGCGGCGACGGTTTCAAGGCGCCCCGTGGATCCGGTGGGGGGAGACTGTGAATGGAGGGGCGCCTGGAAACAGTGCACTCTGCTCAGTGAGACTCGAACCTTCGACTCGACGAGACCCGAACCTCCAAGAAATGGATCTAAATCTTCTCGTTCCGCACCGGGACCAGTGTTAGCGGAACCACCTGTCGAGCGGACCGAGCCCCGCGGGATCTGGACGCGCCTCGAGGTCTGGACTTACAAAGAGCGTCGAGTCCTGACCCGGGTCTGGACCGGACCCGAACAAACATTCCACGCGACGAGGCGGCGGTTCGAGGCTCAGGTCGTGTTCCTTCTTCCTCTCGACACACTCGAGCACCATGTTGGCTCTCGGGTCCGCGTGGATCGTGTTCGCAGAACTTGTGCTGGTCTCGGCCCAGAACTACAACAGCGACAGCGGGATCTCGGTCCCGGAGCACGGCTTCTGTCAGCCCATCTCCATCCCGCTCTGCACCGACATCGCCTACAACCAGACCATCATGCCGAACCTTCTGGGCCACACGAACCAGGAGGACGCGGGGCTGGAGGTCCATCAGTTCTACCCGCTGGTCAAGGTCCAGTGTTCCGCCGACCTCAAGTTCTTCTTGTGCTCCATGTACGCGCCCGTGTGCACGGTTCTGGAGCAGGCCATCCCGCCCTGTCGCTCCCTGTGCGAGCGGGCCCGGCAGGGCTGCGAGGCCCTCATGAACAAGTTCGGCTTCCAGTGGCCCGAGAGACTCCGCTGCGAGGCCTTCCCGGTCCACGGCGCCGGCGAGATCTGCGTGGGTCAGAACACGTCCGAGCACAGCAGCCCCCCCTCGGCCTCGTCGCCATTTTCCCCTGATCTCGTGACTCTGGCCCCGAACCTCCCGCGACCGCCCCCGCAGAGCCACGACTTCACCTGCCCCCTGCAGCTGGAGGTGCCCCCCTACCTGGGCTACAAGTTCATGGGGGTGAAGGACTGCGGCGCCCCCTGCGAGCCCAACAAGCCCACCGGCATCATGTACTTCCGGGAGGACGAGGTGAAGTTCGGGCGGCTCTGGGTCGGGATCTGGTCCATCCTGTGCTGCGTGAGCACCTTGTTCACGGTGCTGACCTACCTGGTGGACATGCGGCGCTTCAGGTACCCGGAGCGGCCCATCATCTTCCTGTCCGGCTGCTACTTCATGGTGGCCGTGGCGTACGCGGCCGGGTTCTTCCTGGAGGACAAGGTGGTCTGCGTGGACAAGTTCAAGGAGGACGCCTACCGGACCGTGGCCCAGGGCACCAAGAAGGAGGGCTGCACCATCCTCTTCATGGTCCTCTACTTCTTCGGCATGGCCAGCTCCATCTGGTGGGTCATCCTGTCGCTCACCTGGTTCCTCTCGGCCGGCATGAAGTGGGGTCACGAGGCCATCGAGGCCAACTCGCAGTACTTCCACCTGGCGGCCTGGGCGGTGCCGGCCATCAAGACCATCACCATCCTGGCCATGGGTCAGGTGGACGGGGACGTGCTGACCGGGGTCTGCTTCGTGGGGATCTTCAACGTGGACGCCCTGAGGGGCTTCGTGCTGGCGCCGCTCTTCGTCTACCTCTTCATCGGGACCTCCTTCCTGCTGGCCGGCTTCGTGTCCCTGTTCCGGATCAGAACCATCATGAAGCACGACGGCACCAAGACGGAGAAGCTGGAGAAGCTGATGGTCCGCATCGGGGTGTTCAGCGTGCTTTACACGGTTCCGGCCACCATCGTCATCGCCTGCTACTTCTACGAGCAGGCGTTCCGCGAGCACTGGGAGCGCACCTGGCACATGCACACCTGCAAGCGCCTGGCCGTCCACTGTCCACTGCACAACTTCGCCCCCATGACCCCGGACTTCACCGTCTTCATGATCAAGTACCTGATGACCATGATCGTGGGCATCACCTCGGGCTTCTGGGTCTGGTCCGGGAAGACGCTGCAGTCGTGGCGACGGTTCTACAAGCGCCTTAGCAACGGTAACCACGGCGAGACGACGGTGTGAGTCTGCGGCGGCGACTCGTGAGAATGAGGTCGAATAGCTTTCATTTGTTTTTTTCTTTGTATGTGAGGCTCTCGTGGAGGTCGTGACCTCCGGACCGCGGTACTGAAGGTTTCATTTCTTATATTCCCATGAATGTACTCCTGGTGCTGCTCAGAGGCACTCGGGTCCAGACTGAACCGACACCTTCTGAGACTGATCTCGGTGCCATAGAAACTCTTTATTGAATGTTCGCTCCGATGGTGAATGAATGAAGTTACTGTGGGTTTGCACAGACTTTTCTTAATTCAAACATGTGACGCTTCAGCGTGACCCGCATTCTCATGTCTCGCCACACAATCACATGATCCTCGTCATACACCGTCATACATGATCCTCACCGTCATACATGATCCTCGTCATACATGATCCTTATACATGATCCTCACCGTCATACATGATCCTCGTCATACATGATCCTTATACATGATCCTCACCATCATACATGATCCTCACCGTCATACATGATCTTCGTCGTACATGATCTTCATACATGATCCTCGTCATACATGATCCTCACCGTCATACATGATCCTCACCGTCATACATGATCTTCATACATGATCCTCGTCATACATGATCCTCGTCATACATGATCCTTATACATGATCCTCACCGTCATACATGATCTTCATACATGATCCTCGTCATACATGATCCTTATACATGATCCTCACGTCATACATGATCATCTTCATACATGATCCTCACCGTCATACATGATCGTCTTCATACATGATCTTCATACATGATCGTTATACATGATCCTCACAGTCGTACATGATCCTCACCGTCATACATGATCCTCACCGTCATACATGATCCTTACCGTCATACATGATCCTTACTGTCATACATGATCCTCACCGTCATACATGATCCTTATACATGATCCTCACAGTCCTACATGATCCTCGTCATACATGATCCTCACCGTCATACATGATCCTTACTGTCATACATGATCCTTACTGTCATACATGATCCTCGTCATACATGATCCTTATACATGATCCTCACTGTCATACATGATCCTCACCGTCATACATGATCCTTACTGTCATACATGATCCTTACTGTCATACATGATCCTCGTCATACATGATCCTTATACATGATCCTCACTGTCATACATGATCCTCACCGCCATACACAGTCATATGTGATCCTCACCGTCATACATGATCTTCATACATGATCCTCACCGTCATACATGATCCACGAGTTTCTGAGCATCAAAGTTGAAGCTGTCAATCAACATTTTTGTTGACGGTTAAACATGAAAAGTTTCTTAAATCAGCTCAATTTTTGTACTTTTCTAAAACTGCATCTTCAAATAAGTGTTCAGTGTTGCTACACACACACACACACACACACACACACACACACACACACACACACACACACACACGTCTGTGTGTGGTCCAGACACACGTTGCCATGACGACGTCAGATCTGTTATTTTGAGCGTGGTCACCCGGAGTTGTTGTTACGTCTTTTATTATTGTTGTTGTTGTTTCAGACTGAACTTTTGTTCCATGTTAGGATTTCCATGTTTTTATTGGCTGGGAAACATTTGCTGTGTTTGATGTCGATTCTATTTTTCGGTACCGAAACTATAACCTTGTGCCTGATGTCTTCGCTGAAGAAACCTTTGACTACCTGTTCACGTAGTTACCTGCAATATTTTCAAGCCAATCTACCGTTTAAAGCGAGTGTGACATGTGGAGACACAACATGTGTTGATGCACCTTCTGGTGTGAGTCTGTGTGTGTTTATCGATGTGACTTCAGAAGGAAGATGTGTGTATTTTTATCACAACATATGCAAGCTACCAAGTTACCACACGTTTGTTAAGACATGTATTTATGGGGATCTTTGTCTTTTTTACTTGTTTTTTAATGAGAAAACCTTTTGCATCTGTACAGCCTGAATAAACCAGCTGAGGTTTGTAACCAGAGTCTGTCTTCAGTCGACTCGCTTGAAAGTTAACTAGTCATGGTAAGTTAGTTCTGGTTTCAAAGTAAAGTAGTTACGATAAGTTAGTTCTAGTTTCAAAGTTACCTACTAATGATAAGTTTGTTGTAGTTTAAAAGTAAAGAAGTTATGATAAGTTTGTTCTAGTTTCAAAGTTACCTACTAATGATAAGTTTGTTGTAGTTTAAAAGTAAAGAAGTTACCATAAGTTTGTTGTAGTTTAAAAGTAAAGAAGTTACCATAAGATTGCTCTAGTTTAAAAGTAAAGTAGTGATAAGTTAGTTCTAGTTTAAAAGTAAAGTAGTTATGCTAGGTTTGTTGTAGTTTAAAAGTGAAGTAGTTCTGATAAGTTAGTTCTAGTTTAAAAGTAAAGTAGTTATGTCAAGTTAGTGTTAGTTTAAAAGTAGTTCTGATAAGTTTGCTCTAGTTTAAAAGTAAAGTAGTGATAAGTTTGTTGTAGTATAAAAGTAAAGTAGTTCTGATAAGTTAGTTCTAGTTTAAAAGTTAAGTTAGTTATGCTAGGTTTGTTGTAGTTTAAAAGTAAAGTAGTTCTGATAAGTTAGTTCTAGTTTAAAAGTTAAGTAGTTACGATAAGTTAGTTCTAGTTTAAAAGTAAAGTAGTTATGCCAAGTTAGTTCTAGTTTAAAATTAAAGTAGTTATGCCAAGTCAGTGTTAGTTTAAAAGTAGTTATGCCAAGTTAGTTCTAGTTTAAAATTAAAGTAGTTATGCCAAGTCAGTGTTAGTTTAAAAGTAGTTATGCCAAGTTAGTGTTAGTTTAAAAGTAGTTATGATAAGTTTGCTCTAGTTTAAAAGTAAAGTAGTGATAAGTTAGTTCTAGTTTAAAAGTAAAGTAGTTATGCTAGGTTTGTTGTAGTTTAAAAGTAAAGTAGTTCTGATAAGTTAGTTCTAGTTTAAAAGTAAAGTAGTGATAAGTTTGTTGTAGTTTAAAAGTAAAGTAGTTCTGATAAGTTAGTTCTAGTTTAAAATTAAAGTAGTTATGCCAAGTTAGTGTTAGTTTAAAAGTAGTTATGCCAAGTTAGTGTTAGTTTAAAAGTAGTTATGATAAGTTTGCTCTAGTTTAAAAGTAAAGTAGTGATAAGTTTGTTCTAGTTTAAAAGTAAAGTAGTTATGCTAGGTTTGTTGTAGTTTAAAAGTAAAGTAGTTCTGATAAGTTAGTTCTAGTTTAAAAGTTAAGTAGTTATGCCAAGTTAGTTCTAGTTTAAAATTAAAGTAGTTATGCCAAGTTTGTTCTAGTTTAAAAGTAAAGAAGTTATGCCAAGTTAGTGTTAGTTTAAAAGTAGTTATGATAAGTTTGTTCTAGTTTAAAAGTAAAGTAGTAATGATAAGTTTGTTCTAGTTTAAAAGTAAAGTAGTTATGCTAGGTTTGTTGTAGTTTAAAAGTAAAGTAGTTCTGATAAGTTTGTTCTAGTTTAAAAGTTAAGAGTTACGGATTAAGTTTGTTCTAGTTTAAAAGTAAAGTAGTTATGATAAGTTTGTTCTAGTTTAAAAGTAAAGAAGTTACGATAAGTTTGTTCTAGTTTAAAAGTAAAGTAGTTACGATAAGTTTGTTCTAGTTTAAAAGTAAAGTAGTTACGATAAGTTTGTTCTAGTTTAAAAGTAAAGAAGTTACGATAAGTTTGTTCTAGTTTAAAAGTAAAGTAGTTATGATAAGTTTGTTCTAGTTTAAAAGTAAAGTAGTTACGATAAGTTTGTTCTAGTTTAAAAGTAAAGTAGTTACGATAAGTTTGTTCTAGTTTAAAAGTAAAGAAGTTATGCCAAGTTGCTAGTTTAAAATAAGTAGTCATGGTTTATTCTAGTTTAAAAGTAAAGTAGTTACGATAAGTTTGTTCTAGTTTAAAAGTAAAGTAGTTACGATAAGTTTGTTCTAGTTTAAAAGTAAAGTAGTTATGATAAGTTTGTTCTAGTTTAAAAGTAAAGAAGTTATGCCAAGTTAGTTCTAGTTTAAAAGTAAACCAGTAATGATAAGTTTGTTCTAGTTTAAAAGTAAAGTAGTTACGATAAGTTTGTTCTAGTTTAAAAGTAAAGTAGTTATGATAAGTTTGTTCTAGTTTAAAAGTAAAGTAGTTATGATAAGTTACTTCTAGTTTAAAAGTAAAGTAGTTACGATATTTTAGTTCTAGTTTAAAAGTTAACTATTAATGATAAGTTTATTCTAGTTTAAAAGTAAAGTAGTTATGATAAGTTACTTCTAGTTTAAAAGTAAAGTAATCATGCCAAGTTTATTTTAGTTTAAAAAGAAAGTTTTTACGATAAGTTATTTCTAATTTAAAAGTAAAGTAATTATGCCAGGTTAGTTCTAGTTTGAAAGTAAAGTAGTTATGATAAGTTAGTTCTTGTTTAATAGTTAACTAGTAATGATACGTTTATTGTAGTTTAAAAGAAAATAAGTTATGATAAGTTTGTTCTAGTATAAAAGTATTAGTTGTTATGATAAGTTACTTCTAGATTAAAAGTAGTTATGATAAATTACTTCTAGTTTGAAAGTAAAGTAGTTATGATAAGTTTTTTCTAGTTTAAAAGTAAAATAGTTACGATAAGTTACTTCTAGTTTAAAAGTAAAGTAGTTATGATAAGTTTGTTCTAGTTTAAAAGTAAAGTAGTTATGATAAGTTTGTTCTAGTTTAAAAGTAAAGTAGTTATGATAAGTTTGTTCTAGTTTAAAAGTAAAATAGTTATGATAAGTTTGTTCTAGTTTAAAAGTAAAATAGTTATGATAAGTTTGTTCTAGTATAAAAATAAAGTTTTTACGATAAGTTACTTCTAGATTAAAAGTAAAGTAGTTATGATAAGTTTGTTCTAGTTTAAAAGTAAAATAGTTATGATAAGTTTGTTCTAGTATAAAAGTATTAGTTGTTATGATAAGTTACTTCTAGATTAAAAGTAAAGTAGTTATGATAAGTTTGTTCTAGTTTAAAAGTAAAGTAGTTACGATAAGTAACTACTAGTTTAAAAGTAAAGTAATCATGCCAAGTTTATTCTAGTTTAAAAATAAAGTTTTTACGATAAGTTATTTCTAGTTTAAAAGTAAAGTAGGTACCATAAGTTAGTTCTAAAAGGTAACAAGTAATGATAAGTTTAATGTAGTCTAAAAATAAAGAAGTTACATTAAGTTTGTTCTAGTTTAAAAGTAAAGTATTTATGATAAGTTACTTCTAGATTAAAAGTAAAGTAGTTATGATAAGTTAGTTCTAGTTCAAAAGTAAAGTAGTTATGCCAAGTTAGTTCTAGTTCAAAAGTAAAGTAGTTATGCCAAGTTAGTTCTAGTTCAAAAGTAAAGTAGTTATGCCAAGTTACTTCTAGTTTAAAAGTAAAGTAATCATGCGAAGTTTATTCTAGTTAAAAAATAAAGTTTTTACAATATGTTATTTCTAGTTTAAAAGTAAAGTAGTCATGCCAAGTTTATTCTAGTTTAAAAGTAAAGTAGTCATGCCAAGTTTATTCTAGTTTAAAAGTAAAGTAGTTATGCCAAGTTAGTTCTAGTTTAAAAGTAAAGTAATCATGCCAAGTTTATTCTAGTTAAAAAATAAAGTTTTTACAATATGTTATTTCTAGTTTAAAAGTAAAGTAGTTATGCCAAGTTTATTCTAGTTTAAAAGTAAAGTAGTTATGCCAAGTTAGTTCTAGTTCAAAAGTAAAGTAGTTATGCCAAGTTTATTCTAGTTTAAAAGTAAAGTAATCATGCGAAGTTTATTCTAGTTAAAAAATAAAGTTTTTACAATATGTTATTTCTAGTTTAAAAGTAAAGTAGTCATGCCAAGTTAGTTCTAGTTTAAAAGTAAAGTAATCATGCCAAGTTTATTCTAGTTAAAAAGTAAAGTAGTCATGCCAAGTTTATTCTAGTTTAAAAGTAAAGTAGTTATGCCAAGTTAGTTCTAGTTTAAAAGTAAAGTAATCATGGTTTATTCTAGTTAAAAAAAAGTTTTTACAATATGTTATTTCTAGTTTAAAAGTAAAGTAGTCATGCCAAGTTTATTCTAGTTTAAAAGTAAAGTAGTCATGCCAAGTTTATTCTAGTTTAAAAGTAAAGTAGTTATGCCAAGTTAGTTCTAGTTTAAAAGTAAAGTAATCATGCCAAGTTTATTCTAGTTAAAAATAAAGTTTTTACAATATGTTATTTCTAGTTTAAAAGTAAAGTAGTTATGCCAAGTTAGTTCTAGTTTAAAAGTAAAGTAGTTATGCCAAGTTTATTCTAGTTTAAAAGTAAAGTAGTTATGCCAAGTTAGTTCTAGTTCAAAAGTAAAGTAGTCATGCCAAGTTTATTCTAGTTTAAAAGTAAAGTAGTTATGCCAAGTTAGTTCTAGTTTAAAAGTAAAGTAGTTATGATTAGTTAGTTCTAGATTAAAAATTAACTATTAATGATAGGTTTGTTCTAGTTTAAAAGTAAAGTAGTTATGATTAGTTAGTTCTAGTTTAAAAGTAAAGTAGTTATGCCAAGTTAGTTCTAGTTTAAAAGTAAAGTAGTTATGCCAAGTTTATTCTAGTTTAAAAGTAAAGTAGTTATGATTAGTTAGTTCTAGTTTAAAAGTTAACTATTAATGATAGGTTTGTTCTAGTTTAAAAGTAAAGTAGTTATACCAAGTTAGTGTTAGTTTAAAAGTAAAGTAGTTATGCCAAGTTAGTGTTAGTTTAAAAGTAAAGTAGTTATGCCAAGTTAGTGTTAGTTTAAAAGTAAAGTAGTTATGCCAAGTTAGTGTTAGTTTAAAAGTAAAGTAGTTACGATATTTTAGTTCTAGTTTTCTTCAAATGTTACTTTGAAGTTTTTGTCCAAACCAACAACATTTTTATGAAACTTTTCTTGTTTAAAGTTTATTTTTCTTTAAAATCTTCGTCAGGATCCACGAACACTTGAGTCAATGACGTCACAGTGAAGATGATCGAAGGAGTCGAGGGTTTGAATCCTGACGTCTGGACTCTGACCCGCAGGTCAACAACTGCTTCAGGTTCATCACAAGGAATGTTCGGCATGTTCAGCACGAGACGCACATTTATGATCCAGAGAAGGATTTGAATCTTCTTTCAATGACGACACGAATGTTGAGAGATTCTCTCAAACTCTGGTTTTATGTTCAAAGTCAATATTTACTGACGAAACTGCGATTATTGTGAAGAAAAGAACGAGTTCAAGAAACTGATGAACGACACGAGCGTCGAACCATCAACTCTAGAGCAATTGTGACCTCTAGTGGTCAGTTTGACAAATGACATGTTTCTAACAAAAGTGAATCAACATCTAGTTTTGTTTACATATTTAGTTTAAGTTCAAATGTTCACAGATTGTCGAGACTTAACTTAAAAAAATGTTTCTCAGGTTAAACCAAGAGTGTGTGTTAGAATCTGACCTCTGACCTCACTGGGGCCTGTCACCTGTCACGTCACAATCGTGAGTGAACGTGTTTGAACAAAGGTTCAGCGTCGACGTACAAATACTCATCTATACTTCGAGAAGATCAAATATTAAATCTTCATCTTTCCTTCTGAGTCAATATTAAAGTTTTTAAAGTGATCGTTCTCCTGCATCTGCTCCTGGATACATGAAGCTCAGTGGACTTGCTCCTGCTACGAGCACCACTGTAAAGAATCCGTTTTGACGAGGACTTTATTGAACTCGCACATGAAACTAATCTCACGTCTACTTCCAGCTTCGTTACATTTCAAAAATCACTTCCTTCCTTTAGATGCTGAGAAGCTCATCTTTTGTTACCTCCAGGCTGGACTATTGTAACTCTCTTCTGTCAGGATGTTCTAAGAAGTCTCTCAGAATCTTCAGCTCCTTCACCTGCAGCTCGTGTCCTGACTAAGACTAAGAGACACGAACACACCTGTACTGTCTTCCCTACATTGGCTTCCTGTAGAATTTAGATACAATTTAAAATCCTTCTCTTAACCTATAAAGCCTTACATGGTCTAGAACCAACATACATTAAAGATCTAATCCAAACTTACCAACCCTCAAGGACCTTACGATCCCTAAACTCTGATCGATTAGTTATACCACAAATCTTTAAATGTAGATTTGGAGCCAGGGCCTTCAGTTTTCAAGCCCCTCTGCTGTGGAACCAACTACCGGCTTCAGTCCGGAGGGCAGACACCCTCTCTATGTTTAAAAATAATCTTAAAACCTTACTTTTCCATAAAGCCTATAATTAACTTAACTGTTTATCTTTAGCTGCTATAACTAACTTAACTGTTTATCTTTAGCTGCTATAACTAACAAAACTGTTTATCTTTAGCTGCTATAACTAACTTAACTGTTTATCTTTAGCTGCTATAACTAACTTAACTGTTTATCTTTAGCTGCTATAACTAACTTAACTGTTTATCTTTAGCTGCTATAACTAACTTAACTGTTTATCTTTAGCTGCTATAACTAACTTAACTGTTTATCTTTAGCTGCTATAACTAACTTAACTGTTTATCTTTAGCTGCTATAACTAACTTAACTGTTTATCTTAGCTGCTATAACTAACTTAACTGTTTATCTTAGCTGCTATAACTAACTTAACTGTTTATCTTAGCTGCTATAACTAACTTAACTGTTTATCTTAGCTGCTATAACTAACTTAACTGTTTATCTTTAGCTGCTATAACTAACTTAACTGTTTATCTTTAGCTGCTATAACTAACTTAACTGTTTATCTTTAGCTGCTATAACTAACTTAACTGTTTATCTTTAGCTGCTATAACTAACTTAACTGTTTATCTTAGCTGCTATAACTAACCTGACTGTTTATCTTAGCTGCTATAACTAACTTAACTGTTTATCTTAGCTGCTATAACTAACTTAACTGTTTATCTTAGCTGCTATAACTAACTTAACTGTTTATCTTTAGCTGCTATAACTAACTTAACTGTTTATCTTAGCTGCTATAACTAACTTAACTGTTTATCTTTAGCTGCTATAACTAACTTAACTGTTTATCTTAGCTGCTATAACTAACTTAACTGTTTATCTTTAGCTGCTATAACTAACTTAACTGTTTATCTTTAGCTGCTATAACTAACTTAACTGTTTATCTTAGCTGCTATAACTAACTTAACTGTTTATCTTAGCTACTATAACTAACTTAACTGTTTATCTTTAGCTGCTATAACTAACTTAACTGTTTATCTTTAGCTGCTATAACTAACTTAACTGTTTATCTTTAGCTGCTATAACTAACTTAACTGTTTATCTTTAGCTGCTA
>JACEEU010000849.1:17500-40000 GCA_016630915.1 Callionymus lyra | reverse complement strand
TGTGTGTGTGTGTGTGTGTGTGACGTGTGTGTGTGTGACGTGTGTTAGGTCAGAGGTCGAACATAAATACCAAATGAACCACTATAAAGATCAGTGACCTCTGACCTCCTGAAGATCTTCTCACAGTAACTGGTGAGAGAACATGTGTAGATGATCCTTCACGACATACGATCACGTGTGATCAGCAGCTCCTCCACACGGACCTTCAGGACCAACATGAAGATCTGTGTTCATCAGCAGCTCCTCCACACGGACCTTCAGGACCAACATGAAGATCTGTGTTCATCAGCAGCTCCTCCACACGTACCTTCAGGACCAACATAAAGATCTGTGTTCATCAGCAGCTCCTCCACACGTACCTTCAGGACCAACATGAAGATCTGTGTTCATCAGCAGCTCCTCCACACGGACCTTCAGGACCAACATGAAGATCTGTGTTCATCAGCAGCTCCTCCACACGTACCTTCAGGACCAACATGAAGATCTGTGTTCATCAGCAGCTCCTCCACACGTACCTTCAGGACCAACATGAAGATCTGTGTTCATCAGCAGCTCCTCCACACGTACCTTCAGGATCAACATGAAGATCTGTGTTCATCAGCAGCTCCTCCACACGTACCTTCAGGATCAACATGAAGATCTGTGTTCATCAGCAGCTCCTCCACACGTACCTTCAGGATCAACATGAAGATCTGTGTTCATCAGCAGCTCCTCCACACGTACCTTCAGGATCAACATAAAGATCTGTGTTCATCAGCAGCTCCTCCACACGGACCTTCAGGATCAACATGAAGATCTGTGTTCATCAGCAGCTCCTCCACACGGACCTTCAGGACCAACATGAAGATCTGTGTTCATCAGCAGCTCCTCCACACGTACCTTCAGGATCAACATGAAGATCTGTGTTCATCAGCAGCTCCTCCACACGGACCTTCAGGACCAACATGAAGATCTGTGTTCATCAGCAGCTCCTCCACACGTACCTTCAGGACCAACATGAAGATCTGTGTTCATCAGCAGCTCCTCCACACGTACCTTCAGGACCAACATGAAGATCTGTGTTCATCAGCAGCTCCTCCACACGGACCTTCAGGACCAACCTGTACAATGTTTCCTGACTGTTCCTGGAACTGCTCTGTTCTGAGGAAGCACAGTGAGATGAGACAGACCTCCTCAGACCAGGACTCAGAAGAAGATGTTCTCTCAGAAACTGAGCCATGGAACTTCTCCAACACAAGAGTCGACTGTCAACACCTGCGAGGTCCTGTGACATCATCGTCCTTCGTCTTCCTCCATGTTTCTTCGTCGTGGGCGAGAAGACCTTGATTCAAGGTCTTCTTTCTTCATGAACACATGATAATAAAGTCTCAGCAGAACCAGGATCAAGAAGATCAATAAAGTTCTACCGAACCTAATCTAAGACTCAACATTTTTCAACGTCCAAAGGTGTTTGAGTTATGAACCTCAAGGTCAACATGTGGGAAACTTAACTATATAAGTGTGTATATTAGTGTGTATATAAGTGTGTATATAAGTGTGTATATAAGTGAGTAAATAAGTGAGTAAATAAGTGTGTATAAGTGTGTAAACAAGTGTGTATATAAGTGAGTATATAAGTGTGTATAAGTGTGTATATAAGTGAGTATATAAGTGTGTATAAGTGTGTATATAAGTGAGTATATAAGTGTGTATAAGTGAGTATATAAGTGTGTATAAGTGTGTAAATAAGTGTGTATATAAGTGATATTGTGTAAATAAGTGTGTATATAAGTGTGTGTAAATAAGTGTGTATATAAGTGAGTATATAAGTGTGTATAAGTGTGTATATAAGTGAGTATATATGTGTATATGTGTAAATAAGTGTGTATATAAGTATATAAGTGTGTATAAAATAGTGTAAATGAGTATATAGTGTGTATATGTGTAAATAAGTGTGTATATAAGTGAGTATATAAGTGTGTATAAGTGTGTAAATAAGTGTGTATATAAGTGAGTATATAAGTGTGTATAAGTGTGTAAATAAGTGTGTATATAAGTGAGTATATAAGTGTGTATAAGTGTGTAAATAAGTGTGTATATAGAGTGAGTATATAAGTGTGTAAATAAGTGTGTATATAGTGTGTATATATAAGTGTGTAAATAAGTGTATATGTGTATATAAGTGTGTATATAAGTGTGTATATTATATAAGTGTGTAAATAAGTGTGTATATGTGTATATATGTGTATATAAGTGTGTATATAAGTGTGTATAAGTGTGTATAAGTGTGTAAATAAGTGTGTATATAAGTGAGTATATAAGTGTGTATAAGTGTGTATATAAGTGTGTATATAAGTGTGTATAAGTGTGTATATAAGTGTGTAAATAAGTGTGTATAAGTGTGTATATAAGTGTGTAAATAAGTGTGTATAAGTGTGTATATAAGTGTGTAAATAAGTGTGTATAAGTGTATATAGTGTATATAAGTGTATAAGTGTGTATAAGTGTGTATATAAGTGTGTATATGTAAATAAGTGTGTATATGTATAAGTGTGTATATAAGTGTATAAGTGTGTATATAAGTGTATAAGTGTATATAAGTGTGTATAAGTGTGTATATAAGTGTGTAAATAAGTGTGTATAAAGTGAGTATATAAGTGTATATATATAAGTGTGTATATAGTTGTGTATATAAGTGTGTAAATAAAGTGTGTGTATATAAGTGTGTAAATAAGTGTGTATATATGTGTAAATAAGTGTATAAGTGTGTATATAAGTGTGTATATAAGTGTGTATATAAGTGTGTATATAAGTGTGTATAAGTGTGTATATAAGTGTGTAAATAAGTGTGTATAAGTGTGTATATAAGTGTGTAAATAAGTGTGTATATAAGTGTGTATACAGTGCCTTGCGTAAGTATTCGGCCCCTTGAATCTTTCAACATTTCGCCACATTTCAGGCTTCAAACATAAAGATATAAAATGTTAATTTTTTGTCATGAATCAACAACAAGTGACACAATCGTGAAGTGGAACGAAATTTATTGGATAATTTAAACTTTTTTAACAAATAAAAAACTGAAAAGTGCAATATTATTCACTCCTTTACTTTCAGTGCAGCAAACTCACTCCAGAAGTTGAGGATCTTTGAAGGATCCAATGTTGTCCTAAATGACTGATGATCAATAGAAGGCACCTGTGTGTCATCAAGTCTCCGTATAAATGCACCTGCTCTTTGATAGTCTCAGGGTTCTGTTTAAAGAGAGAACCATGAAGACAAAGGAACACACCAGGCAGGTCCGAGATACTGTTGTGGAGAAGTTTAAAGCCGGATTTGGATACAAAAAGATTTCCCAAGCTTTAAACATCTCAAGGATCACTGTGCAAGCAATTCTATTGAAATGGAAGGAGTATCAGACCACTGCAAATCTACCAAGACCCGGCCGTCCCTCCAAACTTTCATCTCAAACAAGGAGAAGACTGATCAGAGATGCAGCCAAGAGGTCCATGATCACTCTGGATGAACTGCAGATAACTACAGCTGAGGTGGGAGAGTCTGTCCAGAGGACAACAATCAGTGGTGCACTGCACACATCTGGCCTTTATGGAAGAGTGGCAAGAAGAAAGCCATTTCTCAAAGATATCCATAAAAAGTCTTGTTTAAAGTTTGCCACAAGCCACCTGGGAGACACACCACACATGTGGAAGAAGGTGCTCTGGTCAGATGAAACCAAAATCCAACTTTTTGGCCACAATGCAAAACGATATGTTTGGCGTAAAAGCAACACAGCTCATCACCCTGAACACACCATCAACACTGTCAAACATGGTGGTGGCAGCATCATGGTTTGGGCCTGCTTTTCTTCAGCAGGGACAGGGAAGATGGCTACAATTGATGGGAAGATGGATGGAGCCAAATACAGGACCATTCTGGAAGAAAACCTGTTGGAGTCTGCAAAAGACCTGAGACTGGGACGGAGATTTATCTTCCAACAGGACAATGATCCAAAACATAAAGCCAAATCTACAATGGAATGGTTCACCAATAGACGTATCCAGGTGTTAGAATGGCCAAGTCAAAGTCCAGACCTGAATCCAATGGAGAATCTGTGGAAAGAGCTGAAGACTGTTGTTCACAAACGCTCTCCATCCAACCTCACTGAGCTCCAGCTGTTTTGAAGGAAGAATGGGCAAGAATTCCAGTCTCTCGATGTGCAAAACTGATAGAGACATACCTCAAGAGACTTGCAGCTGGAATTGCAGCAAAAGGTGGCGCTACAAAGTATTAGCGCAAGGGGGCCGAATTATATTGCACGCCCCACTTTTCAGTTTTTTATTTGTTAAAAAAGTTTAAATTATCCAATAAATTTCGTTCCACTTCACGATTGTGTCCCTTGTTGTTGATTCATGACAAAAAATTAACATTTTATATCTTTATGTTTGAAGCCTGAAATGTGGCGAAATGTTGAAAGATTCAAGGGCCGAATACTTTCGCAAGGCACTGTATGTGTGTATATAAGTGTACATATAAGTGTGTATATAAGTGAGTATATAAGTGTGTATAAGTGTGTAAATACAGTAAGTGAGTATATAAGTGTGTATAAGTGTGTATATAAATGTGTATATAAATGTGTATATAAGTGTGTATATAAGTGTGTATATAAGTGTGTATATAAGTGAGTATATAAGTGTGTATATAAGTGTGTATATAAGTGTGTATATAAATGTGTATATAAGTGTGTATAAGTGTGTATATAAGTGTGTATATAAGTGTGTATATAAGTGAGTATATAAGTGTGTATATAAGTGTGTATATAAGTGAGTATATAAGTGTGTATAAGTGTGTAAATACAGTAAGTGAGTATATAAGACGTGTATAAGTGTGTATATAAGTGTGTATATAAGTGAGTATATAAGTGTGTAAATAACCGTGTATATAAGTGTGTATATAAGTGTGTATATAAGTGAGTATATAAGTGTGTAAATAACCGTGTATATAAGTGTGTATATAAGTGTGTATATAAGTGAGTATATAAGTGAGTATATAAGTGAGTATATAAGTGTGTAAATACAGTAAGTGAGTATATAAGTGTGTATAAGTGTGTAAATAAGTGTGTATATAAGTGTGTATATAAGCGTGTATATAAGTGTGTATATAAGTGTGTATAAGTGTGTAAATACAGTAAGTGGGTATATAAGTGTGTATAAGTGTGTAAATAAGTGTGTATATAAATGTGTATATAAGCGTGTATATAAGTGTGTATAAGTGTGTAAATAAGTGTGTATATAAATGTGTATATAAGTGTGTATCATAAAAGTGTCAATCATGTGTTTCACATGCTAACAAAGTGTGTTTTTCAAGTGTAATTTGTTTTGCATCTCAAGTGTTTTTGAAACACAGTCGTGCTCGAGTCAGTTGGAGACACTAGAGACTTGAGGGTCACGAGACCTGGAGGTCACATGTGGATCCATCGACAGGTAAACAGGTCATTAGTCCATCAACAGGTAAACAGGTCATTAGTCCATCAACAGGTAAACAGGTCATTAGTCCATCAACAGGTAAACAGGTCATTAGTCCAGTCTCTGGTGAGCGTCTGCCGAGGGACTGCTGAGCAAACAAACACCTGATGAAAGTCCACGTGATGTTTGGACGTCTCACTAATGACCTTCAGCATCATCATCATGAAGCAGCAGCTCCAGGTTCTCCGTCAACATCATTGTTTCTGAAGGAAGTTACTTTTGACCTGTTGACAAGTTTGACATCATTTATCAACCATCACTAACTATATAACTAACTATATCACTAACTATATAACTAACTATATCACTAACTATATAACTAACTATATCACTAACTATATAACTAACTATATAACTAACTATATCACTAACTATATCACTAACTATATAACTAACTATATAACTAACTATATCACTAACTATATCACTAACTATATAACTAACTATACTATATAACTAACTATATCACTAACTATATAACTAACTATATCACTAACTATATAACTAACTATATCACTAACTATATAACTAACTATATCACTAACTATATAACTAACTATATATAACTATAGAACTACTATATCATAAGTAGACCATAAGAATAACCATGAGTGAGACCATAGACTATATCACTAACTATATAGCTAACTATATAAGTAGACCATGAGAGTACCATAAGAGACATGAGTGAGACCATAAGAAAAGCCATGAGTGAGACCATAAGGAGACCATAAGAAGACCATGAGTGAGACCATAAGAAGACCATAAGTGAGACCATAAGAAGACCATGAGTGAGACCATAAGAAGACCATGAGTGAGACCATAAGGAGACCATAAGAAGACCATAAGGAGACCATAAGAAGACCATAAGTGAGACCATAAGAAGACCATAAGGAGACCATAAGAAGACCATGAGTGAGACCATAAGAAGACCAAGAGTGAGACCAAGAGTGAGACCATAAGAAGACCAAGAGTGAGACCATAAGGAAAGACCATAAGAAGACCATGAGTGAGACCATAAGGAGACCATAAGAAGACCATGAGTGAGACCATAAGGAGACCATAAGAAGACCATAAGGAGACCATAAGAAGACCATGAGTGAGACCATAAGAAGACCAAGAGTGAGACCATAAGGAGACCAAGAGTGAGACCATAAGAAGACCAAGAGTGAGACCATAAGGAGACCATAAGAGTGAGACCATAAGGAGACCATAAGAAGACCATGAGTGAGACCATAAGGAGACCATAAGAAGACCATAAGGAGACCATAAGAAGACCATAGAGTGAGACCATAAGGAGACCAAGAGTGAGACCATAAGAAGACCATAAGGAGACCATAAGAAGACCATGAGTGAGACCATAAGAAGACCAAGAGTGAGACCATAAGGAGAAAAAACCAAAAATAAAACCAAAAAAAAACAAAAAAAAACCAAAAAAAAAAAAAAAGAAGAAAAAAAAAAAAAAAAAAAAAACCCCCCCCAAGGGAAAAAAATAAAATTTTTGAGTGAAAAAAAAAAAAGGGTGGAAAAAATTTACTGCTGATTGTTGACAAAACTGAAACTCTGGTGATTGTTGATGATAAGATTCCAGGGTTGAGTCAGTACTTGAGTGACTTAAGTCAGTCTGTCAAACTGAGCCTGAGAAACCTGGGTGTTGTATTTGATAAAGACATGTCTCTTGTTCAACACTGAAGAAAACTGACCAGAAACTGTTTCCTTCAACTGAGAAAAATCTCTAAACTTAGGAAAATGTTGTCGGAACATGATCTGGATCTTATAATCCATGCGTTTGTTTCTTCTCGTCTGGACTATTGTAACAGTTTGTTTTCATGTCTTAACAAGAAGGATCGTCTCGCCTGCAGTTGATTCAGAATTCTGAGCCGCTCTAGTAGAAGAACTCACATTTCTCCTTCAAACTCTTCACTGGCTTCCAGTTTCTTTTAGGATCAACTTTAAAATTCTGGTTCTTACTTTCAGAGCTATTCATGGTCAGACCTTCATGATCTGATCCAGACTTACACCCCAGCTCGGGCTCTGAGGTCTGTGGATCAGAATCTATTTATGGTTCCACGCACACGACTCAGGACCAGAGGAGAGAAATCTTTTCAGGCTGTTGCTCCTAAGCTTTGGAACAATCTTCTCTCTCTTTGTGTTTGATGATCTACTGACTCCTTCAAGAAACATCTGTGTTTGATGATCTACTGACTCCTTTAAGAAACATGTGTGTTTGATGATCTACTGACTCCTTCAAGAAACATCTGTGTTTGATGATCTACTGACTCCTTCAAGAAACATCTGTGTTTGATGATCTACTGACTCCTTCAAGAAACATCTGTGTTTGATGATCTACTGACTCCTTTAAGAAACATCTGTGTTTGATGATCTACTGACTCCTTCAAGAAACATCTGTGTTTGATGATCTACTGACTCCTTCAAGAAACATCTGTGTTTGATGATCTACTGACTCCTTCAAGAAACATCTTGTGTTTGATGATCTACTGACTCCTTCAAGAAACATCTGTGTTTGATGATCTACTGACTCCTTTAAGAAACATCTGTGTTTGATGATCTCATGGGGGGGGGGGGGCCCCCCCACAAACAACAGGGGGGGGGGGGGGGGGGCGCCCGCCCCCAACAAGGGGCGGTGGGGGGGGGGGGGCCCCCTGCCTTTAAGAAAAACCAAAAGAACTTTTTTTTTTTTGCGCGTTTTTCTGAATTTCTGGAACTCCTGTGTTGTTCTCAGTATTATCTTGATCTTTAAAATATGTACTTTTTTGAGTATTGTTTTGATTGTTTAAGCGCTTTGTGACCCTGGTCTGGAAAAGATCTATATGAATAAATATTACTTACTTACTTACTTACTTACCATAAGAAGACTATGAGTGAGACCATAAGAAGACCAAGAGTGAGACCATAAGAAGACCATGAGTGAGACCATAAGAAGACCATGAGTGAGACCATAAGGAGACCACGAGTGAGACCATAAGAAGACCATGAGTGAGACCATAAGGAGACCATAAGAAGACCATGAGTGAGACCATAAGGAGACCATGAGTGAGACCATAAGAAGACCATGAGTGAGACCATAAGAAGACCATAAGAAGACCATGAGTGAGACCATAAGAAGACCATGAGTGAGACCATAAGAAGACCATGAGTGAGACCATAAGAAGACCATGAGTGAGACCATAAGGAGACTATGAGTGAGACCATAAGGAGACCATGAGTGAGACCATAAGAAGACCATGAGTGAGACCATAAGAAGACCATGAGTGAGACCATAAGAAGACCATGAGTGAGACCATAAGAAGACCATGAGTGAGACCATAAGAAGACCATGAGTGAGACCATAAGAAGACCATGAGTGAGACCATAAGAAGACCATGAGTGAGACCATAAGAAGACCATGAGTGAGACCATAAGAAGACCATAAGAAGACCATGAGTGAGACCATAAGGAGACCATAAGAAGACCATGAGTGAGACCATAAGAAGACCATGAGTGAGACCATAAGAAGACCATGAGTGAGACCATAAGAAGACCATGAGTGAGACCATAAGGAGACCATGAGTGAGACCATAAGGAGACCATGAGTGAGACCATAAGACCATATAGACCATAAGAAGACCATGAGTGAGACCATAAGAAGACCATGAGTGAGACTATAAGGAGACCCATGTGAGACCATAAGAAGACCATGAGTGAGACCATAAGAAGACCATGAGTGAGACCATAAGAAGACCATGAGTGAGACCATAAGAAGACCATGAGTGAGACCATAAGAAGACCATGAGTGAGACCATAAGAAGACCATGAGTGAGACCATAAGAAGACCATGAGTGAGACCATAAGGAGACCATCAGTGAGACCATAAGTGCCAGCGCTAGTGTGTATCTTCAGGATCTTCAGGATCTTCAGGATCTTCATGACGTCATCGTGATGATGAGGTTCTGTGATCATCTGCTCTTGTCTGTTTCAAACAGTATATTACAGATCATTACATTTTGGTGGTTTTCCAGATCACCATCTGGTCCATAAATACTTTGCAGGGTTTGATAGTCGCAGTGGAACACGACCTGGACCTGCTGTCCATCTCATTGCTGTCAACCATGAGTTGCTGAAGAAGGTTGAACTGTCACGTGACACGTCCTCACAGCAGGAGGTGACGCGACGCGTCGACCAATCATCTTCCAGCAGCCGAGGCGGAGGCGTATAAGTCTCACCTGCAGCCGAAGCGTCCTCCAGCCCAACATGAACTCGTCCAGTGACTTCTTCTTCTCACTGTCGGGCTTCGAGGTCATGGCCAGCTTCAAGGGCGGCGTGGTGTCCCTGACGCTGCTGGTGTATCTGGCCATCCTGCTGGTGAACGTGTCGCTCCTCCTGACCATCCTTCTGGACAAGAGCTTCCACGAGCCCATGTACCTCATCGTGTGCAACCTGTGCGTCAACTCTCTGTGGGGAACCGCCGGGTTCTACCCCAAGTTCCTCTGCGACCTCCTGTCCGAGGAGCAGGTGATCTCGTATGAAGGCTGCTACGTCCAGGTCTTCGTCATCTACACCTACGTGATGCTGGACTTCTCGGTCTTGGCTCTGATGGCGTACGACAGGTACGTGGCCATCTGTCGTCCGCTGGAGTATCACAGCCTCATGTCGGCGCCGAGGCTGGTCCTGCTGATGTTCCTCACCTGGTGCCTCCCGTTCTTCTGGGGCGTCGCGCTCGTCTGCTTCTCCTCCACCTTGACGCTCTGTGGAAACCACATCCAGAAGCTCTACTGCGAGAACTGGTCCATCGTGAAGCTGTCGTGCACGGAGACCACCGGGAACAACATCCTGGGTCTGATCATCATCAGCTTCTACACCGTCCACAGCATCTTCATCCTGGTGTCCTACATGCGGCTGGTGGTGACCGCGCTGGAGACCAAGGAAGGAAGGAAGAAGTTCTCGCAGACGTGTGTTCCTCACCTGCTGTGTCTGGTCAACGTGACGGCGACGCTGCTCTTCGACGTCCTGTACTCGCGCTGGGGCTCCACGTCCTTGAGCGAGAACCTGAGGAACTTCATGGCTCTTCAGTTCCTGGTCCTCCCTCCTCTGCTCAACCCCATCATCTACGGCCTGGTCCTCACCAAGATCCGCCACAGGATGGTGGCTCTGTGTGCGTCTGCTCGACACACACTCGCACACTTGTTGTCGTCACGTCCCGCGTCCACACTCAGAGCTTGAGACGCACACGAGGAGACGCACACATGTGTGCTTTTAATGAACACACACGATGATACACACACGATAATACACACACGATAATACACACACACGATGATCACACACACGATAATACACACACGATGATACACACCGATAATACACACAAAAACACGATGATACACACACGATAATACACACACCGTATAATACACACACGTATGACACAACACGCCCAAAAGAACGATAATACACACACGATGATACACACACGATAATACACACACGATAATACACACACACAATGACACACACACGATAATACACACACGATGACACACACACGATAATACACACAAACGATGAATACACACGATAATACACACACGATAATACACACACGATAATACACACAGTAATACACACACGATAATACACACACGATGACACACACACGATAATACACACACGATGATACACACATGATGACACACACACGATAATACACACACGATAATACACACACGATGACACACACACGATAATACACACACGATGATACACACACGATAATACACACACGATGATACACACACGATAATACACACACGATAATACACACACGATGATACACACACACGATAATACACACACGATGATACACACATGATGACACACACACGATAATACACACACGATGATACACACACGATAATACACACACGATGACACACACACGATAATACACACACGATGACACACACACGATAATACACACACGATGACACACACACGATAATACACACACGATGATACACACACGATAATACACACACGATGATACACACACGATAATACACACACGATAATACACACACGATAATACACACACGATGATACACACACGATAATACACACACGATAATACACACACGATGATACACACACGATAATACACACACGATGATACACACACACGATAATACACACACGATGACCACGCACATCACACACACGATAATACAAACGATGATACACACACGATAATACACACACGATGATACACACACACGATAATACACACACGATAATACACACACGATGGGACACACACACGATAATACACACAAAAAAAAAAAAAAAAAAAAAAAAAAACGATAATACACACACGATGATACACACACGATAATACACACACGATAATACACACACACGATGACACACACACGATAATACACACACAATGATACACACACGATAATACACACACGATGATACACACATGTGTCGTTTTAATGAACACACACACGATGATACACACACACGATTACACACACACGATAATACACACACGATGATACACACACACGATGACACACACACGATAATACACACACACGATGACACACACACGATAATACACACACACGATGACACACACACGATAATACACACACAAGATGACACACACACGATGATACACACATGTGTCGTTTTAATGAACACACACACGATGATACACACACGATGACACATACACGATAATATACACACGATGATACACACATGTGTCGTTTTAATGAACACACACACGATGATACACACATGTGTCGTTATAATGAACACACACACGATGATACACACACACGATGATACACACATGTGTCGTTATAATGAACACACACACGATGATACACACACACGATGATACACACATGTGTCGTTATAATGAACACACACACGGTGATACACACACACGATGATACACACACACGATGATACACACACACGATGATACACACATGTGTCGTTTTAATGAACACACACACGATGATACACACACACGATGATACACACACACGATGATACACACATGTGTCGTTATAATGAACACACACACGATGATACACACACACGATGATACACACATGTGTCGTTATAATGAACACACACACGATGATACACACATGTGTCGTTATAATGAACACATTCTAATCGTATCTATTGTTGTTTTTAAAACATCTTCTCGTTTTACTTGAAAATATCTATTTTTCCATGAAAGTATTAAAATCCTAAAAACTTAAAGACAAAGTTAATGTTTTGATTTAAAACATAAACATTAATAATCATTTTGTTGCTCTGAGTGTGTGTTTCTGACAACATATGAAACTAATGTTTATTAATATCTTTATTAACACACTTTAGGTTTGAACTGGTTTGTTGGTTTGACCTTTGACCCGAACCATGACACCTGTCAATCAACATCAACGCTCGTCAGTTCATTCATTCATCATCAGAGCGTCCAGGTGTGATTGACAGGTGAGTCAGATGATCTGATGAGGTGACGTGTTCATGACAGGTGTTGAAGACGATCTGTCGAATGAAGATGAAAATCATTTCCTTCTTAAAACATCGTTTGTTACGTTTATTTTGATTAAAAAAACATTTTGATCTTATGAAGTATTTTATTGTGTTTTTAAAGGGTTTTTCTGTGAACTTCACGTTTGTTGAGCGACGAGTCCCTGGAGCGTCGTTAGTGTATCGTTAGTGTATCGTTAGTGTATCGTTAGTGTATCGTTAGTGTATCGTTAGTGGATCGTTAGTGTATCGTTAGTGTATCGTTAGTGTATCGTTAGTGTATCGTTAGTGTATCGTTAGTGGATCGTTAGTGGATCGTTAGTGTATCGTTAGTGTATCGTTAGTGTATCGTTAGTGTATCGTTAGTGTATCGTTAGTGTATCGTTAGTGTATCGTTAGTGTATCGTTAGTGTATCGTTAGTGTATCGTTAGTGTATCGTTAGTGGATCGTTAGTGTATCGTTAGTGGATCGTTAGTGTATCGTTAGTGTATCGTTAGTGTATCGTTAGTGTATCGTTAGTGTATCGTTAGTGTATCGTTAGTGTATCGTTAGTGTATCGTTAGTGTATCGTTAGTGTATCGTTAGTGTAGTGGATCGTTAGTGTATCGTTAGTGTATCGTTAGTGGATCGTTAGTGTATCGTTAGTGTGTGTGTATCGTTAGTGTATCGTTAGTGTATCGTTAGTGGATCGTTAGTGTATCGTTAGTGGATCGTTAGTGTATCGTTAGTGTATCGTTAGTGGATCGTTAGTGGATCGTTAGTGTATCGTTAGTGGATAAATAAATATATATTAGTGGATCGTTAGTTATGACATAATAAAGTATCGTATAGTGAATATAAAGTATGAATATAAAGTATGAATATAAAGTATGAATATAAAGTATGAATATAAAGTATGACATAAATAAAGTATGAATATAAAGTATGAATATAAAGTATGAATATAAAGTATGAATATAAAGTATGACATAAATAAAGTATGAATATAAAGTATGAACATAAAAGTATGGAAATATAAAGTATGAATATAAAGTATGAATATAAAGTATGAATATAAAGTATGACATAAATAAAGTATGAATATAAAGTATGAATATAAAGTATGAATATAAAGTATGACATAAATAAAGTATGAATATAAAGTATGAATATAAAGTATGAATATAAAGTATGAATATAAAGTATGAATATAAAGTATGAATATAAAGTATGAATATAAAGTATGACATAAATAAAGTATGAATATAAAGTATGAATATAAAGTATGACATAAATAAAGTATGAATATAAAGTATGACATAAATAAAGTATGAATATAAAGTATGAATATAAAGTATGACATAAATAAAGTATGAATATAAAGTATGAATATAAAGTATGAATATAAAGTATGACATAAATAAAGTATGAATATAAAGTATGAATATAAAGTATGAATATAAATAAAGTATGAATATAAAAGTATGAATATAAAGTATGAAAATAAATATAAAGTATGAATATAAAGTATGAATATAAAGTATGAATAAATAAAGTATGAATATAAAGTATGAATATAAATAAAGTATGAATATAAAGTATGACATAAATAAAGTATGAATATAAAGTATGAATATAATAAAAAAAAGTATGACATATAAAAGTATGAATAAATAAAGTATGAATATAAAGTATGAATATAAAGTATGAATATAAAGTAAAGTATGAATATAAAGTATGAATATAAAGTATGAATATAAAGTATGAATATAAAGTATGAAATAAATAAATGAATATAAAGTATGAATATAAAGTATGAATATAAAGTATGAATAATAAATAAAGTATGAAATAAAATAAAGAGAATATAAAGTATGAATATAAAGTATGAATATAAAGTATGACATAAATAAAGTATGAATATAAAGTATGAATATAAAGTATGAATATAAAGTATGACATAAATAAAGTATGAATATAAAGTATGAATATATTATAAAGTATGTATAATATAAAGTATGAATATAAAGTATGAATATAAAGTATGAATATAAAAGTATAATATAAAGTATGAATATAAAGTAGAAATATAAAGTATGAATATAAAGTATGAGTACGAATATAAAGTATGAATATAAAGTATGAATATAAAGTATGAATATAAAGTATGACATAAATAAAGTATGAATATAAAGTATGAATATAAAGTATGAATATAAAGTATGACATAAATAAAGTATGAATATAAAAAGTTGAAATAAAGTAAAGTATGAATATAAAGTATGAATATAAAAGTATGAATATAAAGTATGAATATAAAGTATGACATAAACTAAAGTATGAATATAAAGTATGAATATAAAGTATGAATATAAAGTATGAATATAAAGTATGAATATAAAGTATGACATAAATAAAGTATGAATATAAAGTATGAATATAAAGTATGAATATAATAAATAAAGTATGAATATAAATAAAGTATGAATATAAAGTATGAATATAAAGTATGAATATAAAGTATGACATAAATAAAGTATGAATATAAAGTATGAATATAAAGTATGAATATAAAGTAATAAAAATAAAGTATGAATATAAAGTATGAATATAAAGTATGAATATAAAGTATGACATAAATAAAGTATGAATATAAAGTATGAATATAAAGTATGACATAAATAAAGTATGAATATAAATAAAGTATGAATATAAAGTATGAATATAAATAAAGTATGAATATAAAGTATGAATATAAAGTATGACATAAATAAAGTATGAATATAAAGTATGAATATAAAGTATGAATATAAAGTATGACATAAATAAAGTATGAATATAAAGTATGAATATAAAGTATGAATAATAAAGTATGAATAATAAAGTATGAATATAAAGTATGAATATAAAATAAAGTATGAATATAAAGTATGAAGTATAATATAAAGTATGAATATAAAGTATGACATAAATAAAGTATGAATATAAAGTATGAATATAAAGTATGACATAAATAAAGTATGAATATAAAGTATGAATATAAAGTATGAATATAAAGTATGAATATAAAGTATGACTATAAATACCAGGCGTGAGTGTGGATGGATAAAGTATGACATAAATAAAGTGAATATAAAGTATGACATATAAAGTATGAATATAAAGTATGACATAAATAAAGTATGAATATAAAGTATGACATAAATAAAGTATGAATATAAAGTATGACATAAATAAAGTATGAATATAAAGTATGACATAAATAAAGTATGAATATAAAGTATGAATATAAAGTATGAATATAAAGTATGAATATAAAGTATGACATAAATACAGTGTGAATATAAAGTATGACATAAATAAAGTATGAATATAAAGTATGACATAAATAAAGTATGAATATAAAGTATGACATAAATACAGTGTGAATATAAAGTATGACATAAATAAAGTATGAATATAAAGTGCCCATCACATAAATAAAGTATGAATCTAATGGAGAGGGACAGGGAGAGAGGGGGAAGGCCAGAAAGCAAAAAAAAAAACAAAAAGTCCCATCAAAAAAAGAAAGGAAGGGGGGGGGAGGGAAAGGGGGGGGGGAAGAAAGAGAAGGGGGGGGGGGGGGGGTGGGGGGGGGGGGGGGGATGTTTTCAGAAAGGAGAACAACCTCTATAAAAAAAAAAACAAAACAAAAAGAAAAAAAGGAAGCGAAACGGGCGGGCGCGACAGGGGAAGAGGCAGGAGGCCCATCACCCAAAGAAGGCCCTTCCCTCCCAAGAAGAGGAGGGGGGGGAGAGGGGGGAGAGAGGGGGGGGGGGAAAAAAGGCACCTGGGAGGGGGGGGTCGGGGGGAACCCTTCAACCTCACCATGTTCGTGGACATCGGTCAGTACCGCTACGTGGCGTTCGTCTTCTTCCTGCTGCTCTACAGCGTCATCGTTGTGTCCAACATGGTCATGATCTCCGTCATCTTCTGCCAGAGGAACCTGCACCAGCCCATGTACATCCTGGTGGCCTGTCTGTCCATCAACGACCTGTACGGCTCGGCCGGGTTCTTCCCCAGGTTCCTGGGCGACCTTCTGTCCGACACTCACCTGATCCCGTACCTGGGCTGCTACACTCAGGTGTACGTCATCTACACGTACGCCTCCAGCGAGCTCAGCCTCCTCAGCATCATGGCGTACGACCGCTACGTGGCCGTCTGTCAGCCGCTGCACTACGGCAGGAAGATGACGAGCGGACGTGTGGTCTCCATGGTGGGCCTCACGCAGATCCACTCCTTCTTCATCCTCAGCCTGTGCATCGGCCTGTCCAGCCGCCTGCTCCTGTGCGGCAACGAGATCCAGAAGATCTACTGCGCCAACTGGAACATCGTCAAACTGTCCTGCGTCCCGACCGAGGCCAACAACATCGTGGGCCTGTTGGTCACCATCACGGCGGTCTTCTGCCCGCTGGTCTTCGTCATGTACACGTACCTCCACATCCTGCTCATCTGCTGGGGGCGCTCGGCCGACTTCAGAGGCAAAGCCTTCCAGCAGTGTCTGCCTCACATCGTGTCCTTCGTCATCTTCGCCATCGCCGTCTTCTGTGACATCTCCCTCAGCAGGTACGACCTGGAGGAGATCAACCCGTTTGCTGCCATCGTTCTGGCGCTGGAGTTCGTGGTCATCCCTCCGTTGTTGAACCCTCTGATCTACGGAATGAAGTTACAGGAAATCAGGAAACACATCAGAAATATATTTGTATGAAAAGACATGTTTTAGAAACATCTCATGGTTTGAACTTCAATAAATTATTCAACTTTAAGAGGCGAAGAACATGTTTGATTCCATGATCTTTGTGAGAGCAACACTGGGGGCCTTTAAGCTCCTCAGAGAAGAACCATCTAGAGCAGAACACTGAGGGCCAAGCAAAAAAACCCCAAAAAAAAAAAAAAAAAAAAAAAAAAAACCCCCCCAAACAAAAAAAAAAAAAAAAAAAAAAAAAAAACCCCCCCCCCCCCCCCAAAAGAAAACCACAGAGAGAACACTGAGGGCACTCCAAGCTCCTCAGAGAAGAACCATCTAGAGCAGAACACTGAGGGCCTCCAAGCTCCTCAGAGAAGAACCATCTAGAGCAGAACACTGGGGGCCTCCAAGCTCCTCAGAGAAGAACCATCTAGAGCAGAACACTGAGGGCATCCAAGCTCCTCAGAGAAGAACCATCTAGAGCAGCAACACTGGGGGCATCCAAGCTCCTCAGAGAAGAACCATCTAGAGCAGAACACTGAGGGCATCCAAGCTCCTCAGAGAAGAACCATCTAGAGCAGCAACACTGGGGGCCTCCAAGCTCCTCAGAGAAGAACCATCTAGAGCAGAACACTGAGGGCATCCAAGCTCCTCAGAGAAGAACCATCTAGAGCAGAAAACTGAGGGCATCCAAGCTCCTCAGAGAAGAACCATCTAGAGCAGAACACTGAGGGACGAGGACATGTTGTCTGGACAGAACATCAGGTCAGAAGTTTCTATTGATTCGTGTAAGATTTGATGAAATCAACCTCATGTTCCTCAGAACAATCTAACCTATGATTCCAGCTCCATGGATCCAGACTCCATGGTCCTGTAGGTCCTCTTTCATCCAGAACATCATCTCAACATCATCATGATGTGTCAGCTTCACCTCCAGGCTTGACTTCACTTCCTGCTCCTGTTGCAAACAAATCTTTGTCATAAAAGATTCTTTTCATCAAAGAAGAAAAACATCTTCTGTGGATTCAAACGAGTTACGATCAGAACTTTCTACACACAAATAAAAATGTTTGATTCAATGTTTTCATCAATAAAAACTGTCAAATATTCACTGAAAAGGAAGAAATCTATTCTTGACCTTGATATGAAGATCCAGAGAAAACGTTGTTTTATCTTCTATTGTGTCTCGACTTCTGTCTCTTCAAGAATCTGCTGTGAAGTTAAAACAAAGATGTTTAACCTTGAAGACTTTATTACGTTTGTCAACATCAACGATAATCTGCCTTATGACCTTTGACCTTAGGAAGCCTTTAGCTCCAGACAAGAGGGTCAGGAGGAGAAGAAGAAGAAGAGGAGAAGAAGAGGAGGAGAAGAAGAGAAGAAGAAGAAGAGGAGAAGAAGAAGAGGAGAAGAAGAGGAGGAGAAGAAGAGAAGAAGAGAAGAAGAAGAAGAGGAGAAGAAGAAGAAGAGAAGAAGAGAAGAAGACAAGAAGAGAAGAAGAGAAGAAGAGAAGAAGAGAAGAAGAGAAGAAGAATAAGAAGAGGATAAGAAGAAGAGGAGGAGGAGAAGAAGGAGAAGAGGAGGAGAAGAAGAAGAAGAAGAAGAAGAAGAAGAAGAGGAGGAGAAGAATAAGAAGAGAAGAAGAAGAGGAGAAGAAGAAGAGGAGGAGGAGAAGAAGAGAAGGAGAAGAAGAAGAAGAGGAGAAGAAGAAGAAGAGGAGGAGAAGAAGAAGAGGAGAAGAAGAATAAGAAGAGAAGAAGAAGAAGAGGAGAAGAAGAAGAAGAGGAGAAGAAGAAGAAGAAGAGGAGAAGAAGAAAAAGAGGAGAAGAAGAAGAAGACGATAAGAAGAAGAAGAGGAGAAGAAGAAAAAGAGGAGAAGAAGAAGAAGAGGATAAGAAGAAGAGGAGAATAATAAGAAGAGGAGAAGAAGAAGAAGAAGAGGATAAGAAGAAGAGGAGAAGAAGAAGAAGAGGAGAAGAAGAAGAAGAGAAGAAAAAAGAAGAAGAAGAGGAGAAGAAGAAAAAGAGGAGAAGAAGAAGAAGAGTATAAGAAGAAGAGGAGAATAAGAAGAAGAGGAGAAGAAGAAGAAGAAGAGGAGAAGAAGAAGAAGAGGAGAAGAAGAAGAGGAGGATAAGAAGAAGAGGAGAAGAAGAAGAAGAAGAGGATAAGAAGAAGAGGAGAAGAAGAAGAAGAGTATAAGAAGAAGAGGAGAATAAGAAGAAGAGGAGAAGAAGAAGAAGAAGAGGAGAAGAAGAAGAAGAGGAGAGACGAAGAAGAAGAGGAGAAGAAGAAGAGGAGAAGAAGAAGAAGAGGATAAGAAGAAGAGGAGAAGAAGAAGAAGAGGAGAAGAAGAAGAAGAGGAGAAGAAGAAAAAGAGGAGAAGAAGAAGAAGAGGATAAGAAGAAGAAGAAGAGGAGAAGAAGAAGAAGAGGAGAAGAAGAAGAAGAGGATAAGAAGAAGAGGAGAAGAAGAAGAAGAGGAGAAGAAGAAGAAGAGGAGAAGAAGAAGAAGAAGAGGAGAAGAAGAAGAAGAAGATAAGAAGAGAGGAGAAGAAGAAGAAGAGAGAAGAAGAAGAGGAGGAGGGAAGAAGAAGAGGAGAAGAAAAGAAGAAGAGGAGACGAAGAAGAAGAGGAGAAGAAGAAGAGGAGAAGAAGAAGAAGAAGAAAAAAAAGAAGAGGAGAAGAAGAAGAAGAGGAGAAGAAGAAGAAGAGGAGAAGAAAAAAAGAGGAGAAGAAGAAGAAGAGGATAAGAAGAAGAAGAAGAGGGAGAAGAAGAAGAAGAGGAGAAGAAGAAGAAGAGAAGAAAGAAGAAGAGGAGAAGAAGAAGAAGAGGAGAAGAAGAAGAAGAGAAGAAGAAGAAGAAGAAAGAAGAAGAAGAGGAGAAGAAGAAGAAGAGGATAAGAAGAAGAAAAGAAGAAGAAGAGGAGAAGAAGAAGAAGAGAAGAAAAGAAGAAGAAAAGAGGATAAAGAAGAAGAGAGAAGAAGAAGAAGAGGAGAAGAAGAAGAAGAGGATAAGAAGAAGAGGAGAAGAAGAAGAAGAGGAGAAGAAGAAGAAGAGGAGAAGAAGAAGAAGAGGAGAAGAAGAAGAAGAGGATAAGAAGAAGAGGAGAAGAAGAAGAAGAGGAGAAGAAGAAGAAGAGGAAAGAAGAAGAAGAGAGAAGAAGAAGAAGAGAAAGAAGAAGAGGAAGAAGAAGAAGAAGAAGAAGAAGAGAGAAGAAGAAGAAGAGGAGAGGATAAGAAGAAGAGGAGAAGAAGAAGAAGAGGAGAAGAAGAAGAGGAGGAGGAGTAGAAGAAGAAGAGGAGGAAAAGAGGAGAAAAGAGACTGAATGACAGTAAAAATGTATTTTATTTAAGGGAGTTTAGGGAATATAAAAATATTTGTTTATTATTATTATTATGTTTATTTAAAACTGGTGATTTATTAAAAAAACATGATGACATCATTTCCTGCTCACCTGGAACACGACTGATGACATCATTTCCTGCTCACCTGGAACACGACTGATGACATCATTTCCTGCTCACCTGGAACACGACTGATGACATCATTTCCTGCTCACCTGGAACACGACTGATGACATCATTTCCTGCTCACCTGGAACACGACTGATGACATCATTTCCTGCTCACCTGGAACACGACTGATGACATCATTTCCTGCTCACCTTGGAACACGACTGATGACATCATTTCCTGCTCACCTGGAACACGACTGATGACATCATTTCCTGCTCACCTGGAACACGACTGATGACATCATTTCCTGCTCACCTGGAACACGACTGATGACATCATTTCCTGCTCACCTTCAACACTTCACTGATGACATCATTTCCTTCTCACTTCCAACAGATCTTCATGACATCATTTCTCTTCATCACCTTCAACAACCCGATGACATCATCTTCCTGTCTCACTCTTGAACACGACTGATGACATCATTTCCTCCTCTCCTTGAACACGACTGATGATCATCATTTCCTGCTTCCACTCCTTGAACACGACTTATGATCATCATCTTTCCTGCTCACCTGGAACACGACTGATGACATCATCTTCCTTTTCATCATCTTTCCATCATCTTCATTCATCTTCATCATCTTCCTCTTCATCATCTTCATCTTCATCATCTTCATCTTCATCTTCATCATCTTCATCTTCATCATCTTCATCTTCTTCTTCATCATCTTCCTCTTCATCATCTTCATAATCTTCCTCTTCATCATCTTCATCATCTTCCTCTTCATCATCTTCATCTTCATCATCATCATCTTCATCATCATCATCTTCATCATCATCATCTTCATCATCATCATCATCTTCATCATCTTCCTCTTCATCATCTTCATCATCATCATCTTCATCATCTTCCTCTTCATCATCTTCATCATCATCATCTTCATCATCTTCATCATCTTCCCCTTCATCATCTTCCTCTTCATCATCTTCATCTTCATCATCATCATCTTCATCATCATCATCTTCATCTTCTATCATCATCATCTATCATCATCATCTTCATCATCATCATCTCATCTTCCTCTTCATCATCTTCATCTTCATCATCATCATCATCTTCTTCATCATCTTCCTTCATCATCTTCATCTTCATCTCATCTCTTCATCATCTTCATCTTCATCATCTTCCTCTTCATCATCTTCATCTTCATCATCTTCATCTTCATCATCATCATCTTCATCATCTTCCTCTTCATCATCTTCATCATCATCATCTTCATC
>JACEEU010000849.1:0-15000 GCA_016630915.1 Callionymus lyra | reverse complement strand
GGCTCAGGTGAGATGCTCAGGTGAGACTCAGCAGCAGGTGAACCTTCTTAGGGAGTGAGATGCTCAGGTGAGACTCAGCAGCAGGTGAACCTTCTTAGAGGCTCAGGTGAGATGCTCAGGTGAGACTCAGCAGCAGGTGAACCTTCTTAGAGGCTCAGGTGAGATGCTCAGGTGAGACTCAGCAGCAGGTGAACCTTCTTAGAGGCTCAGGTGAGAGGCTCAGGTGAGACTCAGCAGCAGGTGAACCTTCTTAGAGGCTCAGGTGAGACTCAGCAGCAGGTGAACCTTCTTAGAGGCTCAGGTGAGAGGCTCAGGTGAGACTCAGCAGCAGGTGAACCTTCTTAGAGGCTCAGGTGACCCTCGGCCGTGATGGAGAATCAATCGTTCACCGGCTTCACCATGACAGCTCTGAGTGGAACCAACCACCGCACGCTGCTCTTCGTCCTCACTCTGCTGTGCTACGCCTGCATCTGGCTGGTCAACCTCACCATCATCCTGACCATCGTGCTGGACAAGAACCTCCACGCTCCCATGTACATCTTCCTCTGCAACCTGTGCGTCAACAGCCTCTACGGCACGGCGGGCTTCTACCCCAAGTTCCTCTCCGACCTTCTGTCCACACATCACTTCATCTCGTACACCGGGTGTCTCCTGCAGGGCTTCGTGCTCCACGCCTCGGCCTGCACCGACTTCTCCATCCTGGCGGTGATGTCGTACGACAGATACGTGGCCATCTGCAGACCCCTGGTCTACCACTCTGTGATGACCAGGCTGAGGATCAGCGTCATGACCTTCCTGGCTTGGCTCGTGCCCTGCTTCCTCATCTTCATGGCCGCCATCACCATGTCCAGGTCGCCCATGTGCGGCTACAAAATCCCCAAGATCTTCTGCGTCAACTGGATGGTTGTCAGACTCAGCTGCTCTCCGTCTTTGTCCAGCATCATCATGCCGGCCTTCAACTACACCTTCTACTTCTGCCACATCATCTTCATCGTCTGGTCCTACATCTACATCATCAGCAGCTGCCGCTCGTCCAAAGAGAACCGGAGCAAGTTCCTGCAGACGTGTGTTCCTCACGTCTTCTCTCTGCTGATCACCGTCTTCTCGCTGCTCTTCGATCTCCTCTACATGAGGTTCGGCTCTCAAGACATTTCACAGGCGTTGAAGAACTTCATCGCCATCGAATTCCTCTTGTTTCCTCCCATCGTCAACCCCATCCTGTACGGTTTGAAGCTGACGGGCGTGAGGAGGAGCCTTCAGAAGGTTCTGTGCCGAGGCAGGTGAGGAGCCTTCAGAAGGTTCTGTGCCGAGGCAGGTGAGGAGCCTTCAGAAGGTTCTGTGCCGAGGCAGGTGAGGAGCCTTCAGAAGGTTCTGTGCCGAGGCAGGTGAGGAGCCTTCAGAAGGTTCTGTGCCGAGGCAGGTGAGGAGCCTTCAGAAGGTTCTGTGCCGAGGCAGGTGAGGAGCCTTCAGAAGGTTCTGTGCAGAGGCAGGTGAGGAGCCTTCAGAAGGTTCTGTGCCGAGGCAGGTGAAGGAAGTAGAAGATGTAAATAAATATATTTGATTCAAATGATATGTACATGGCAGAAGAAGACCTCGGCATCTTCTCTAAGAACAATTCAATTTTAAAACGATCTGCTCACGTGTTGAAAACAAACTTCAAGAATATATCCCGAGGTCGGTCCACTCAGATCCTAGAAGCTCCTCAGGCCGACGTTCTGGACGCCGTGAACACGGAGATAAGACACAACATAACACCTGACGATCCACGTTTCTTTCTGCTCAGGTGGACACGTTCACTCATGTCCTCAAAGTGGAAAAGATCAGAAAAGCTTCTCTTGAGTTATTGAGTCAATATTTAGAAGATGTTGGTCTTCGGTCAACATGTGAGTCGATGACAGAGACGATCAGAGCGAAACTCATTCAGTTGCTCTTTATCTTCATTATTTATGGTTTGTTTCCATGTGTAACTGTTGTTGTTCTTTGTTGTGTGTTTGTAATACATTCATTTTCTGACTCTGTGTGTGTGTGTGTGTGTGAGTGTGTGTGTGTGCGGAGACAACTGTTGTGTGTTCATATTAACAGGCCTGTGTTGTGTACTCGTGCTCAATAAAAATACTTTGAATGTAAAATATGTACAAAAGTGTTGGATCTGAATAATATTGTTAAAAAGTCATAAAAACAGTTGAATGTCAAAACAAAATAAAGCTGAAGAAAAGATTTCTGTTGAAAACATGATGTATTTTTCTTCAGAAACATGTCAATAATATATTTATTTTCATGTTAATGTGAAGCTTCTCAAACTTTACTGTCATTAAATATTAAAGTTTACAGTAAAACAAGTATCCGTTCATCAGTGAGTGAGTTAGTTAGTTAGTAATAGTTATTAGTGAAGACCAGACCAGGGTCACAAAGAACTTCAACAAAACAATACTCAGATAAAAGAAATACTGAAGATCAACATGAACAAGAAACATCTTTATCTTCATCTTTATCAAGTTTAAAATCTAAGATCTGTTTAAAAAACTCTGGTTTGAAAAAATGATGAAGATTCAGTTCAAGGATCTTCAAGAACGAACAGATGTTTGGAAAGAAACATATTTGAAGAAACGATCTTTGGGTTCAAATGATGTTATGTTATTATTGCATGATTATTATATACAAGTTGTTGCCACGACAACCAAATGATTGACTTTATTGACATCATCACATCATCCAAGAGAAGAATCAAACGAAGACTTTAGAGTTTGAACTGTGAAGAGTCAACGATGTTCGATCGTCCAGAGATCGATTCAACAAACTATATGTTTACTTTATTTAACGTTAAAATCAAAAGGAGGAGAAGAAGAAGAAGAAGAAGAAGAAGAAGAAGAAGAAGAAGAAGAAGAAGAAGAAGAAGAAGAAGAAGAAGAAGAAGAAGAAGACTTTTAAAATTACTTTATTGCAAAAGGTTCTTTACAAAGTTTTCATCCAAAGGTACATGTGCGACTCTTCAGTCGAGACATTGTGCAAATTGTAGTGTATTTTCTTTCATTGCACAAATTTGTCCATTTTTCCCCCATTTTGTAAAAAACATTTCTGTGTTGTTGGAGACTCTGTGGAAGCAGAACTCCAGCCTCAGTCTGGATCTAATGTTCTGCTTCCACAGAGTCTCCACACCCAGCGAGTGTCCATTCTGCAGCTGCTGGAGTCAGAGACACATCTTTACCTCACCAGGTAGTTAAGGATCTTCTTTCTTTACCTCACCAGGTATTAAGGATCTTCTTTTTTACCTCACCGGTATGGATCTTCTTTTACCTCACCAGGTAGTTAAGGATCTTCTTTCTTTACCTCACCAGGTATAGGATCTTCTTTCTTTACCTACCTATAAGGATCTTCTTTCTTTACCTCACCAGGTAGTTAGTCTTCTTTCTTTGTGTTTCTTGTGTCTCTGACTCCGCCTATAAAAACAGGGACAGAGAACACCAGGTTAAAAAGACTAAAAACAACAGTTAAAACATTAAAAACCCTGCCAGCCTCCCTCACTCTTTAAAGATGTGGAAGGTGTTCTCTGGTTGATGCAGAATGAACTCGTCTGAAACCCCGGAGTTAAAACGTGCTAAATAAGATTTGCTTGCGATCGCCCCATGAATGATCCTCCACTGGAGGTCACCTGTTCTCTTTCTCAGTGGTGGCTTGTACAGTGACCTCCACTGTGACCTCCAGTGTGACCTCCAGTGTGACCTCCAGTGTGACCTCCAGTGTGACCTCCAGTGTGACCTCCAGTGTGACCTCCAGTGTGACCTCCAGTGTGACCTCCAGTGTGACCTCCAGTCCCCAAGTCTGTCAGTCCATGTGTCAGTCGGTCGTCATAAGAGGGTCTTTTGGTTTAAAATCTTGACACAGTTCACATAAAAACTCCTCTTAGTGACCTTGTGTTAGAACGTGTCTGTCCGTGGAGGTCAGGAGTGTTGTTGTCCCGGACCTCAGGGCTCAGGTGCAGGTCCGGGAAGAGGTCCGCTGGGTCCGGCTCCATCCGCTTCCGTGTCCTGGTGGAGTAACGTTCTTTCTGGAGCCGTGATCCTTTTGTTCGTCCAGTGATCTCCCCGCGAACCTCTCAGAGCGTATCCCCAGTAATGTCCCGGCAGCGTCCGAGAGCGCCGGTCCTACAGCGTCCACCAGTTGCTGCAGGGATATGGTCTTGTTTCTGACCAGCGCCCCCGTCAGCCCAGGTAAAGTACTGCTGCTGACCAGCGCCCCCGTCAGCCCAGGTAAAGTACTGCTGCTGACCAGCGCCCCCGTCAGCCCAGGTAAAGTACTGCTGCTGACCAGCGCCCCCGTCAGCCCAGGTAAAGTACTGCTTCTGACCAGCGCCCCCGTCAGCCCAGGTAAAGTACTGCTTCTGACCAGCGCCCCCGTCAGCCCAGGTAAAGTACTGCTTCTGACCAGCGCCCCCGTCAGCCCAGGTAAAGTACTGCTTCTGACCAGCGCCCCTGTCAGCCCAGGTAAAGTACTGCTGCTGACCAGCGCCCCCGTCAGCCCAGGTAAAGTACTGCTTCTGACCAGCGCCCCCGTCAGCCCAGGTAAAGTACTGCTTCTGACCAGCGCCCCCGTCAGCCCAGGTAAAGTACTGCTTCTGACCAGCGCCCCCGTCAGCCCAGGTAAAGTACTGCTTCTGACCAGCGCCCCCGTCAGTCCAGGTAAAGTACTGCTTCTGACCAGCGCCCCCGTCAGCCCAGGTAAAGTACTGCTTCTGACCAGCGCCCCCGTCAGCCCAGGTAAAGTACTGCTTCTGACCAGCGCCCCCGTCAGTCCAGGTAAAGTACTGCTTCTGACCAGCGCCCCCGTCAGCCCAGGTAAAGTACTGCTGCTGATGTCCAGCTCCGTGGATCAGCGGCTGCTTTAAGAACCAGTGAGAGTTAAAGACATGATTGTGGCTCCATTTAAAAAGAACATGCTTTAAAAACACCTGATAAAAAGGAGGTACATTGTTAAGATTTAAAAGATTAAAATCTGTAACAAACAGAGCTGCGTCCAGATGGTTGACTCGCTTTAAAGTCCAGCTGCTCACATCCCTCCACACCAAGCCTGAGGGTCAAGAACTTCTGGACAAACTGAAGTCTAAAAGTGGCAGTTCTACTGGCCAGGTGGATTAGGCCCCGCCCCCTTCTTCACAGGTAAAAACAAGACTGACTGTGACACCAATGGAACCAGAAGAAGTCGACCATCTTTGACTGTATCTTCTGGAGCAGGAGGTTCAACAGTGAGTCACAGCAGTGACGCTCAAGATTGTTTAAAGTCTTCTTCCTCTAAAAGACATTTCTTTTTGTATCCATTTCCATTTTTCCATTTTTCCATTTTTCCTTCAATTTTCTCTAAAACACAATCCTTTCTTTCTTTCATAGTCTTTGTTTCCTAAAAACACGCCAAGGTATTTAAAACCATCGTTTTTCCACGTTAGGTTTTGGGTCAGAACTGATGGTCTCGTTCCAACATACGCCTCACTTTCACCCCAGTTCACCCTCAGCAGACCTGGTGGAGAAATCATCAGTTAAAGTAATGAGTGCTTTGAGATCCTGTTGATCTTTTATTAAAACAACAACATCATCGGCGTACGAAGATAAAACTACATTTCCATTAAAACCCGGTAAAAACAGACCATGAACCTCAGATCTTATGAAGAAGGGGTTCCAGGGAGAGTCCTAGACACACCTGCCGAACACCTCTATGAACCTAAGAGGAGACACAAGCTGACCTTCAGTCTCAGCTTCACTCTCAAGGTCACTGTACAGGACCTGAACTCTGGCGATGAGACCCTGAACCCAAGCTCACCCATGACTCTCCACAGGTCGTCGTGCTCAACGCGGTCGAACGCCTTTTCTTGATCTAGTGGATCAAGGTCGGTGTCTGATGTTCTGGAGACCTCCAGAACATCTCGAATGAGGCAGACGTTGTCTGCCATCGACCTGCCAGGAACACAGTAGGTCTGTTCCGGGTGGATGACCTCCTCCAGGACCTCCCTCAGCCGGATGGCGTAGGTTTTAGAGAGGATCTTATAGTCCAGAGGAGGGAGACTGGACGCCAGTTCTTTATTTCGAGGAGGTTTCCTTTCTTCGGCAGGAGGTGATGATCCTCCTGCAGGACAGAGGACTCGAGCCGGAATCCAGGCTTTCATTAAAAACGTCCATGAGATCAGGAGCAACAATGTCCCAGAAGCTTCTGCCGGGTGTTCTTCCGGTGGACCTGCTGGCTAGAGTAGAGTTCTGGTCGCGTGAGTGGCTTTACCAGCCGCTCATTGGCCTCAGCGGAGATCCTGGTAGTCCTTGGCAAAATTCATTAAAAAGTTGGTGCTGCTCCTGATCCTCACTCGCGTACAGGTGTGGATGAAGGTCACTGCTCTCTGATCTCCAAGTGTTCTGTCAGTTCTTGACCGTCTTCCGACAGTAGGCAGTAGATGATCTTCCTCTGTCCTTGTTTCTTCTCCAGGCCGAAGAAGATGGCAGTCGTCCATCTCTTGGATGTTCTTCATCCTGGCCCGGACCATGGCTCCCTGGACCCTGGTGTCCAGCAGGTCTAGATCTAGCCTTTTACTTTTGAGGGTTTCAATGTACCCTCGATTTTCTGTGGCTGGACCTTCTAGCTCCACAATCTGAGTCTCCAGATCTCTGATAGATCCAGATGTTGTGTGACCTTCAGAGTGAGCTGCTGACATAAGAGCTTCATCTTTACCATGAACCTGTCGCAGTGAAGTCATTCTTCGTTTGTCTAAAATCATTCCAAAAATAACTAAGAACATCATAAAACTCTGGTGAAAACACAGTTAAAATACCAACAGCTTTTGGGTAAAATATTTCTTATGAAAACATAAAACTAAGCAGTGATCACTAAAATAGGCACAATCTGGCTTGTTTTAAAAAGGCTAAAATGGTGTTTAAAACAATACAAACGGTCAAGACGTGCCAACAGATGTTCAGTCATGAGGATCTTCTTCATCCTCCTCCAAACGTCCACCAGACTATGGGATGTGAGCAGATGTTTCAGAGCCTGTTGTGAAGCTGGATGAGGCTCCATGTGGTTCCTGTCTAAACATCTACAGTTAACATCCTAAGAAGAAATCATCAGTGGAGCAACAATCCTTCAACTTTACATTCTTTCAAAGATCGTTTCTCTGCTCCTCGGTTCATAGACGTGATAAAAACCACAGAAAAGGAGTTAAAAACAGCTTCGGCTAAAAAGCACCTGCTGGGGACGATGTGCTCGACTCTGATAGAGTCTGATAGAGTCTGATAGAGTCTGATAGAGTCTGATAGAGTTTGATAGAGTTTGATAGAGTTTGATAGAGTTTGATAGAGTTTGATAGAGTTTGATAGAGTCTGATAGAGTTTGATAGAGTTTGATAGAGTCTGATAGAGTTTGATAGAGTCTGATAGAGTTTGATAGAGTTTGATAGAGTCTGATAGAGTTTGATAGAGTTTGATAGAGTTTGATAGAGTCTAATAGAGTCTGATAGAGTTCGGGGTGAACGCTCTGGATATAGAAGCTCCTGCACTGAGGTTCGTGCCGTGGCTCAGAAACACTGCCCCCTCCTGGTCAGTGTCGTTGTTACAGTCGCTGTGAGTCTCTTGTAAAATAAAACATGTGTTTGGATCTCATCGTGTCAAAGATAAAACCTCTTTTTAAAATCTTGAGCCCCGTTGGTGTTTAAACTTCCTACTTTGAAACTTCCCATTTTAGAAGTTAAGAAGTTGAAGAACAATCATTTAGTAAAAAGCCAAATAAAATCACCAGTCATTTTGCATTTTCACTTTCTGCATTATTTTCTTTATTCTATAAATCTTTTACCTTCTATCTGCGGGTCTGTGAACTTTGAACTTGTTACTGACATGTGTTCTGATAAATACAACAGTTTAGCGTCTGGGAAATACTTTTACATTTTTAGGCCTTTTATGTTCTTAGTTTCTATTAAAAAGTTTTTGAACATAGTCGTGTTATATATTATTATATATTATTATCTATTATTATATATTATTATATATTATTATATATTATTATATATATTATTATATATTATTATATATTATTATATATTATTATATATTATTATCTATTATTATATTATTATATATTATTATCTATTATTATCTATTATTATATATTATATATTATTATATATTATTATATATTATTATATATTATATATTATTATATATTATTATATATTATAGATTATTATATATTATTATATATTATTATATATTATATATTATTATATATTATTATATATTACATATTATTATATATTATTATATATTATATATTATCATAGATTATTATATATTATTATATATTATAGATTATTATATATTATTATAGATTATATATATATTTTCTTTTCTTGTCAGAGAGGACTTTCTATACAATTCTTCATCACTGCTGTCAGTGACCCCTGACCTTTGTTCTGTTTTTTTATTTATTCTGTCCATCACTCTGTCTGAAGGTTTGTTTATTTTCTCCTTCACTACAGTGTTTGTTTTTTTCCTTTTTAATTTCCTGACTTTCTCTGATTCCTGCTCCATCTCTTCCTCACTCTCACCTGTCTCACTCTCACCTGTCTCACTCTCACCTGTCTCACTCTCACCTGTCTCACTCTCAGCTGTTTGAGTCCTTGTTGTTCAAACTCTGTTTGTTTGATCGTTACTTTTTCAAAGGTTTTATTCACCTCACTCATGTCTCCCCCTTCACCTGTCTCACTCACCTGCCTGTCACCCCCTTCACCTGTCTCACTCACCTGCCTGTCTCCCCCTTCACCTGTCTCACTCGCCTGCCTGTCTCCCCCTTCACCTGTCTCACTCACCTGCCTGTCACCCCCTTCACCTGTCTCACTCACCTGCCTGTCTCCCCCTTCACCTGTCTCACTCGCCTGCCTGTCTCCCCCTTCACCTGTCTCACTCACCTGCCTGTCTCCCCCTTCACCTGTCTCACTCACCTGCCTGTCTCCGTCTTCACCTGTCTCACTCACCTGCCTGTCTCCCCCTTCACCTGTCTCACTCACCTGCCTGTCTCCCCCTTCACCTGTCTCACTCACCGCCTGTCTCCCCTTCACCTGTCTCACTGACCTGCCTGTCTCCCTTCACCTGTCTCACTCAGCTGCCTGTCTCCCCTTCACCTTCTCACTCACCGCCTGCTCCCTTCACCTGTCTCACTCAGTGCCTGTCTCCCCTTCACCTGTCTCACTCACCTGTGTCTCCCCTTCACCTGTCTCACTCACCGCGTCTCCCCTTCACCTGTCTCACTCACCTGCCTGTCTCCCCTTCACCTGTCTCACTCACTGCCTGTCTCCCCCTTCACCTGTCTCACTCACCTGCCTGTCTCCCCCTTCACCTATCTCACTCACCTGCTTGTCTCCCCCTTCACCTGTCTCACTCACCTGCCTGTCTCCCCCTTCACCTGTCTCACTCACCTGCCTGTCTCCACCTTCTGTCTCCTCGTGTCCTCCATCAGGTGACCCTCCATCAGGTGACTCTTCATCAGGTGACCCTCCATCAGGTGACCCTCCATCAGGTGACTCTCCATCAGGTGACCCTCCATCAGGTGACCCTCCATCATGTGACCCTCCATCAGGTGACTCTCCATCAGGTGACCCTCCATCAGGTGACCTCTCCATCAGGTGACTCTTCCTATCAGGTGACTCTCCATCAGGTGACCCTCCATCAGGTGACTCTCCATCAGGTGACCCTCCATCAGGTGACTCTCCATCAGTGACCTCCATCAGGTGACCCTCCATCAGGTGACTCTCCATCAGGTGACTCTCCATCAGGTGACCCTCCATCAGGTGACCCTCCATCAGGTGACTCTCCATCAGGTGACCCTCCATCAGGTGACTCTCCATCAGGTGACCCTCCATCAGGTGACTCTCCATCAGGTGACTCTCCATCAGGTGACCCTCCATCAGGTGACCCTCCATCAGGTGACTCTCCATCAGGTGACCCTTCATCAGGTGACTCTCCATCAGGTGACCCTCCATCAGGTGACTCTCCATCAGGTGACCCTTCATCAGGTGACTCTCCATCAGGTGACCCTTCATCAGGTGACCCTCCATCAGGTGACTCTCCATCAGGTGACCCTCCATCAGGTGACTCTCCATCAGGTGACTCTCCATCAGGTGACTCTTCATCAGGTGACTCTTCATCAGGTGACTCTCCATCAGGTGACTCTTCATCAGGTGACTCTCCATCAGGTGACTCTTCATCAGGTGACTCTTCATCAGGTGACTCTCCATCAGGTGACCCTCCATCAGGTGACTCTTCATCAGGTGACCCTCTCCATCAGGTGACCCTCCATCAGGTGACCCTCCATCAGGTGACTCTCCATCAGGTGACTCTCCATCAGGTGACTCTCCATCAGGTGACCCTCCATCAGGTGACCCTCCATCAGGTGACCCTCCATCAGGTGACTCTCCATCAGGTGACTCTTCATCAGGTGACTCTCCATCAGGTGACTCTCCATCAGGTGACCCTCCATCAGGTGACTCTCCATCAGGTGACTCTCCATCAGGTGACTCTTCATCAGGTGACTCTTCATCAGGTGACTCTCCATCAGGTGACCCTCCATCAGGTGACTCTCCATCAGGTGACTCTTCATCAGGTGACCCTCCATCAGGTGACCCTCCATCAGGTGACTCTTCATCAGGTGACCCTCCATCAGGTGACCCTCCATCAGGTGACTCTTCATCAGGTGACTCTTCATCAGGTGACCCTCCATCAGGTGACTCTTCATCAGGTGACTCTTCATCAGGTGACTCTCCATCAGGTGACCCTCCATCAGGTGACCCTCCATCAGGTGACCCTCCATCAGGTGACCCTCCATCAGGTGACTCTTCATCAGGTGACCCTCCATCAGGTGACCCTCCATCAGGTGACTCTTCATCAGGTGACCCTCCATCAGGTGACCCTCCATCAGGTGACCCTCCATCAGGTGACCCTCCATCAGGTGACTCTCCATCAGGTGACCCTCCATCAGGTGACTCTCCATCAGGTGACTCTCCATCAGGTGACCCTCCATCAGGTGACTCTTCATCAGGTGACTCTCCATCAGGTGACCCTCCATCAGGTGACTCTCCATCAGGTGACTCTTCATCAGGTGACCCTTCATCAGGTGACCCTCCATCAGGTGACTCTCCATCAGGTGACCCTCCATCAGGTGACCCTCCATCAGGTGACTCTCCATCAGGTGACTCTCCATCAGGTGACCCTCCATCAGGTGACTCTCCATCAGGTGACTCTCCATCAGGTGACTCTTCATCAGGTGACCCTCCATCAGGTGACTCTTCATCAGGTGACCCTTCATCAGGTGACCCTTCATCAGGTGACCCTCCATCAGGTGACCCTCCATCAGGTGACTCTCCATCAGGTGACCCTCCATCAGGTGACCCTCCATCATGTGACCCTCCATCAGGTGACCCTCCATCAGGTGACTCTCCATCAGGTGACCCTCCATCAGGTGACTCTTCATCAGGTGACTCTTCATCAGGTGACCCTCCATCAGGTGACCCTCCATCAGGTGACTCTCCATCAGGTGACCCTCCATCAGGTGACTCTCCATCAGGTGACCCTCCATCAGGTGACTCTCCATCAGGTGACCCTCCATCAGGTGACTCTCCATCAGGTGACTCTCCATCAGGTGACCCTCCATCAGGTGACCCTTCATCAGGTGACCCTCCATCAGGTGACCCTCCATCAGGTGACTCTCCATCAGGTGACCCTCCATCAGGTGACCCTTCATCAGGTGACCCTCCATCAGGTGACCCTCCATCAGGTGACTCTCCATCAGGTGACCCTCCATCAGGTGACCCTTCATCAGGTGATCCTCCATCAGGTGACCCTCCATCAGGTGACCCTCCATCAGGTGACCCTTCATCAGGTGATCCTCCATCAGGTGACCCTGACCCTCCATCAGGTGACCCTCCATCAGGTGACTCTCCATCAGGTGACCCTCCATCAGGTGACCCTCCATCAGGTGACCCTCCATCAGGTGACCCTCCATCAGGTGACCCTTCATCAGGTGACCCTCCATCAGGTGACTCTCCATCAGGTGACCCTCCATCAGGTGACCCTCCATCAGGTGACCCTCCATCAGGTGACCCTCCATCAGGTGACTGTACAGGTCAATAGTCCCGGAGAAAAGGTCCCGATCTGTAGAAACATCGCTATATTTGAGGCAAATTTCCCGTCCAGGTGGTCGTCTCTTTCCGGCCAAATGGTTCTTTCAACTTCCCTGTGTCCCGATCCCCCGCAGAGAGACTTCCTAGTTGTTTTCTTGTAATCTTATCATTCAAATGTTCTCGGGGGTTTTCTTCTCTTCCGTCTTTTATCCCCCCTTTCCCGGGTGTGTCTTCGTTCTTTGATCTACGATCTAAGGTGTGATTTGATAAACAGATCAATAACTGGTGTCGTATCTAATCCTGATCCAAGCTTGTCTTGAACCAGTGATCAGTGGATGTTGATTCTTAATGTGTCGTCGAAGGTTTAAGCTCTTAGATCAAGAGAGTAACTTATACTTTATATTTTGATTATCTTTAAGCATTAATCTAAGTATGTATACGTCTATAATAATGTTAATCCAACATACTGTAGAAGAACTTCCTTCCAAAACAACAGGACGTCACTCCAGGAAAATAAGGTTTGGTTCTATGAGAATAAATGATGATATTAACAGTTACTTTCTTATCTCTTGGTTCGTTCAGCGTCAGATCATGAAGATCATGATCAGCGTGAAGAACTATATCTTTATCTGTCACTCAACCTCCGCTTTCTAACACCATGGTTCTCACACATTTCATTCCTTCTCATCCTTTTGAAGTGAAACACGGATGACATTAAATAAGCAGGTTTTAATCGAGGCTATGAATCACTGATAAGAATAAATAAATGAAACTAACATCAGGTTTATTTTAAAGCATTATTGCAAACATTTGAAAGAAGATAAAACAAGTGTTTCCTGATGTTTATCGTTTGTTTCTCCTTCCATCAGTGAGATCAGATGAACGTCTGAAGCTTGTGATGCTGTTCTACCTTCATGACTGTGTGTGTGTGTGTGTGTGTGTGTGTGTGTGTGAGTGTGTGTGTGTGTGTGTGTGTGTGTGTGTGTGAGGTGAACAGGTGAACAGGTGAGGAGCAGGTGAACAAGTGAACAGGTGAACAGGTGAGGAGCAGGTGAACAGGTGAACAGGTGAGGAGCAGGTGAACAGGTGAACAGGTGAGGAGCAGGTGAACAGGTGAGGAGCAGGTGAACAGGTGAACAGGTGAGGAGCAGGTGAACAGGTGAACAGGTGAGGAACAGGTGAACAGGTGAACAGGTGAACAGCAGGTAAACAGGTGAACAGGTGAACAGGTGAACAGGTGAACAGGTGAACAGGTGAACAGGTGAGGAGCAGGTGAACAAGTGAACAGGTGAACAGGTGAGGAGCAGGTGAACAGGTGAACAGGTGAACAGGTGAACAGGTGAGGAGCAGGTGAACAGGTGAACAGGTGAACAGCAGGTGAACAGGTGAACAGGTGAACAGGTGAACAGGTGAGGAGCAGGTGAACAAGTGAACAGGTGAACAGGTGAGGAGCAGGTGAACAGGTGAACAGGTGAACAGGTGAGGAGCAGGTGAACAGGTGAACAGGTGAGGAGCAGGTGAACAGGTGAACAGGTGAACGGGTGAGGAGCAGGTGAACAAGTGAACAGGTGAACAGGTGAGGAGCAGGTGAACAGGTGAACAGGTGAACAGGTGCACAGGTGAACAGCAGGTGAACAGGTGAGGAACAGTTGAACAGGTGAACAGGTGAGGAGCAGGTGAACAGGTGAACAGGTGAGGAACAGTTGAACAGGTGAACAGGTGAACAGGTGAACAGGTGCACAGGTGAACAGCAGGTGAACAGGTGAGGAACAGTTGAACAGGTGAACAGGTGAGGAGCAGGTGAACAGGTGAACAGGTGAACAGCAGGTGAACAGGTGAGGAACAGGTTAGCAAGGGTTCAGGAGGCAGCGAGAGGTCAAGATGTCATCAGGGTGGGCAGAGGTCAGTGTTGATGACCCTCCGTAGTTCTGTCTCTGCAGTAACATATGGTTCTACAGTAACACAACAACTTTTGTCAACTTGACCTTTGACCTTTTGCTCTCCCTCGTCTTGATTCACTTTGGTTTGTTTCGGAGACGACTTTTGAAAAGAAGTTAAAAAACAGGACTTTTATGCTGTTTTATGACTTTAAAGTATGTTAATGTTTTTAAAAGTGACAGGTTTTGAGAAAATGAACTGATGAAAGTGAAAAAGTGACTTGAATGAATAATGATGTTTTTATTGCATTAAAATAGTGTCAATCATGTGAGTTCACACACGTTGTTGCTTCACATCTGATGAAACAGGAAGTAGACGTAGAACATCCTGTTATCGTCTGGTTCCACCAATCGTAGGCGAGAAGCTGCTGATGGGGAAGAGATTGACATCATGAAGCTGCAGAGGCGACTCTCACTCACAGACGCAGACATGGCTGCACTGATGCTGCTGCTGCTGACCTTCTTCTCCAACAACATCCTCGCTGAGATCCTCAAGAGAGAAGGAGACGATCATCGCTTCTTCCTGAACAAACCAGCTGATGGCGTCTGTTTGATCTCCAGATGGATCGGTGAGGAGAAGGAACTTCTGTGGAACTCTTCACATCATGTGAGTACAAGTGAGTGTGACTTCGATCGTGTCTGAACTGATGTGTTGAACGTTCTCCAGGTCACCATGAGTGAGGACTCCAGTCTGCAGAGAGAAGCTTCTTATATAACAGACCCTCTGAAGGCTTCAGACTCGGGTCAGTACCAAGAACTGTGCTGGAACCAGAACAACGTGACGCACGAGAAGAACATCACTCTCCTGGTTTGTGACGAACGAAAGATGAGACGTCAGGAATTGAGACCTTATGTTGGACAGACACTGGAGCTGGACTGTGACGGTGTGGGACCAAACCAGAGTGTTCAGTGGGCTTTATATCAATT
>JACEEU010000848.1:0-44097 GCA_016630915.1 Callionymus lyra | reverse complement strand
TATAGTTAACTCACATGTATTGATCAAGTTATAGTTAACTCACATGTATTGATCAAGTTATAGTTAACTCACATGTATTGATCAAGTTATAGTTAACTCACATGTATTGATCAAGTTATAGTTAACTCACATGTATTGATCAAGTTATAGTTAACTCACATGTATTGATCAAGTTATAGTTAACTCACATGTATTGATCAAGTTATAGTTAACTCACATGTATTGATCAAGTTCTAGTCAGGAGAGTCTGGTTTACTTTGACCACATCTTGGTTCTCGGGTCTTTCAGCCTTAAATGAAATGTTTTATGTCGAGTGGTCGGTGAAAGTATCATCTCTTTGGAAGAGAACATTTGTGAAGGTCGACCCTCGTGGACCTAAAAGAACTGAAGAGCTTCATTGGACGTGAGTTTTCCTGTTGAGACCGACTCAAGGATTGAAGTCAACAGAGTCTACGACCCTCAGGATCCACCTCAGGATCCACCTCAGGATCCACCTCAGGATCCACCTCGGATCCCTGGTCCACCTCAGGATTCACCTCGGTCCACCTCAGGATTCACCTCAGGATCCACCTCAGGATCCACCTCAGGATCCACCTCAGGATCCACCTCAGGATTCACCTCAGGATCCACCTCAGGATCCACCTCAGGATCCACCTCAGGATCCACCTCAGGATCCACCTCAGGATCCACCTCAGGATCTGGACACGGTTCTGTGGGACCCGCAGGGAACTTCTCGCCGTTGTTTAGGCCAAAGGTCACGTCGGGTCCTGCTGACCTCTCATGTGGCTCTTGAGGCTCCTGAAGGTCAGCGAACGTTGGCTGGAAGATCTTGACCTGATTCGACCTTCAGTTGTTTTAACAGATTCTCCAGAGTCGACGAGTCACTGGTCGAGTCACCAGTTCTGTTTATAGATGATTCTTCTTTTCTCTCACTGTATCCTCCCTCACTCTTCTCTCCTCTTTTCTCTCACTGTATCCTCCCTCACTCTTCTCTCTTCTTTTCTCTCACTCTATCCTCCCTCACTCTTCTCTCTTCTTTTCTCTCACTGTATCCTCCCTCACTCTTCTCTCTTCTTTTCTCTCACTCTATCCTCCCTCACTCTTCTCTCTTCTTTTCTCTCACTGTATCCTCCCTCACTCTTCTCTCTTCTTTTCTCTCTCACTGTATCCTCCCTCACTCTTCTCTCTTCTTTTCTCTCACTCTATCCTCCCTCACTCTTCTCTCTTCTTTTCTCTCACTGTATCCTCCCTCACTCTTCTCTCTTCTTTTTCTCTCACTCTATCCTCCCTCAGTCTTCTCTCTTCTTTTCTCTCACTGTATCCTCCCTCACTCTTCTCTCCTCTTTTCTCTCACTGTATCCTCCCTCCCTCTTCTCTCTTCTTTTCTCTCCACTGTATCCTCCCTCACTCTTCTCTCTTCTTTTCTCTCACTGTATCCTCCCTCACTCTTCTCTCTTCTTTTCTCTCACTGTATCCTCCCTCAGTCTTCTCTCTTCTTTTCTCTCACTGTATCCTCCCTCACTCTTCTCTCTTCTTTTCTCTCACTGTATCCCCCCTCACTCTTCTCTCTTCTTTTCTCTCACTGTATCCTCCCTCAATCTTCTCTCTTCTTTTCTCTCACTGTATCCTCCCTCACTCTTCTCTCTTCTTTTCTCTCACTGTATCCTCCCTCAATCTTCTCTCTTCTTTTCTCTCACTGTATCCTCCCTCACTCTTCTCTCCTCTTTTCTCTCACTGTATCCTCCCTCACTCTTCTCTCTTCTTTTCCTCACTGTATCTCTCACTCTTCTCTCTTCTTTTCTCTCACTGTATCCTCCCTCACTCTTCTTTTTCTCTCACTGTATCCTCCCTCACTCTTCTCTCTTCTTTTCTCTCACTGTATCCTCCCTCACTCTTCTCTCTTCTCTCACTGTATCCTCCCTCCTCTTCTCTCTTCTCTTCTCGTATCCTCCCTCACTCTTCTCTCTTCTTTTCTCTCACTGTATCCTCCCTCACTCTTCTCTCTTCTTTTCTCTCACTGTATCCTCCCTCACTCTTCTCTCTTCTTTTCTCTCACTGTATCCTCCCTCACTCTTCTCTCTTCTTTTCTCACTGTATCCTCCTCACTCTTCTCTCTTCTTTTCTCTCACTGTATCCTCCCTCACTCTTCTCTCTTCTTTTCTCTCACTGTATCCTCCCTCACTCTTCTCTCCTCTTTTCTCTCACTGTATCCTCCCTCCACTCTTCTCTCTTCTTTCTCTCACTGTACCTTCTTTCTTTTCTCTCACTGTATCCTCCCTCACTCTTCTCTCTTCTTTTCTCTCACTGTATCCTCCCTCACTCTTCTCTCTTCTTTTCTCTCACTGTATCCTCCCTCACTCTTCTCTCTTCTTTTCTCTCACTGTATCCTCCCTCACTCTTCTCTCTTCTTTTCTCTCCCTGTATCCTCCCTCACTCTTCTCTCTTCTTTTCTCTCACTGTATCCTCCCCCACTCTTCTCTCTTCTTTTCTCTCACTGTATCCTCCCCTCACTCTTCTCTCTTCTTTTCTCTCACTGTATCCTCCCTCACTCTTCTCTCTTCTTTTCTCTCACTGTATCCTCCCTCACTCTTCTCTCTTCTTTTCTCTCACTGTATCCTCCCTCACTCTTCTTTTCTCTCACTGTATCCTTCTCTCCCTTCACTCTTCTCCTCTCTTCTTTTCTCTCACTGTATCCTCCCTCACTCTTCTTTTCTCTCACTGTATCCTCCCTCACTCTTCTCTCTTCTTTTCTCTCACTGTATCCTCCCTCACTCTTCTCTCTTCTTTTCTCTCACTGTATCCTCCCTCACTCTTCTCTCTTCTTTTCTCTCACTGTATCCTCCCTCACTCTTCTCTCTTCTTTTCTCTCACTGTATCCTCCCTCACTCTTCTCTCTTCTTTTCTCTCACTCTATCCTCCCTCACTCTTCTCTCTTCTTTTCTCTCACTGTATCCTCCCTCACTCTTCTCTCTTCTTTTCTCTCACTGTATCCTCCCTCATCCTCCCTCACTCTTCTCTCTTCTTTTCTCTCACTGTATCCTCCCTCACTCTTCTTCTTCTTTTCTCTCACTGTATCCTCCCTCACTCTTCTCTCTTCTTTTCTCTCACTGTATCCTCCCTCACTCTTCTTTTCTCTCACTGTATCCTCCCTCACTCTTCTCTCTTCTCTCACTGTATCCTCCCTCACTCTTCTCTCTTCTTTTCTCTCACTGTATCCTCCCTCACTCTTCTCTCTTCTTTTCTCTCACTGTATCCTCCCTCACTCTTCTCTCTTTTTTCTCTCACTGTATCCTCCCTCACTCTTCTTTTCTCACCTGTATCCTCCTCCTCTCTCTCTCTCTTCTTTTCTCTCACTGTATCCTCCCTCACTCTTCTCTTCTTTTCTCACTGTATCCTCCCTCACTCTTCTCTCTTCTTTTCTCTCACTGTATCCTCCCTCACTCTTCTCTCTTCTTTTCTCTCACTGTATCCTCCCTCACTCTTCTCTCTTCTTTTTTCTCACTGTATCCTCCCTCACTCTTCTCTCTTCTTTTCTCTCACTGTATCCTCCCTCACTCTTCTCTCTTCTTTTCTCTCACTGTATCCTCCCTCACTCTTCTCTCTTCTTTTCTCTCACTGTATCCTCCCTCACTCTTCACTCTTCTTTTCTCTCACTGTATCCTCCCTCACTCTTCTCTCTTCTTTTCTCTCACTGTATCCTCCCTCACTCTTCACTCTTCTTTTCTCTCACTGTATCCTCCCTCACTCTTCACTCTTCTTTTCTCTCACTGTATCCTCCCTCACTCTTCTTTTCTCTCACTGTATCCTCCCTCACTCTTCTCTCTTCTTTTCTCTCACTGTATCCTCCCTCACTCTTCTCTCTTCTTTTCTCTCACTCTTCTCTCTTCTTTTCTCTCACTGTATCCTCCCTCACTCTTCTTTTCTCTCACTGTATCCTCCCTCACTTTCTCTCTTCTTTTCTCTCACTGTATCCTCCCTCACTCTTCTTTTCTCTCACTGTATCCTCCCTCACTCTTCTTTTCTCTCACTGTATCCTCCCTCACTCTTCTCTCTTCTTTTCTCTCACTGTATCCTCCCTCACTCTTCTCTCTTCTTTTCTCTCACTGTATCCTCCCTCACTCTTCTCTCTTCTTTTCTCTCACTGTATCCTCCCTCACTCTTCTCTTTATTCATCTGTCTTCCCCCCATCCGGTCACTCATTGTTGAATTGATCTGTTTTTCTTTCTCCACTTTAGTCTTGGTTCAACTGTAAAGTTTCTTGTTATGAGACACTTGAAATAAAGTTTAATTTTATAAACTCTGACCTTCACAACTGTGACCTCTTCAAATTTCAACTCACCTGTCGTTTCCTGGTCTTCAACACGACCTTTGACCTCCACCTGTGGCAGCAGCTTAGGAGTCAGACGTGCATCAGTGTCTGATCCTCATGTGTAGAGCGTGTTCATAGAGCGTGTTCATAGAGCGTGTTCATATGTTGGATCACGTGTTTTAAAATAAACATAATATTGAACTTTATTCAAACAAATACTTGACAACAAGCAGAAAATAATTCCTGTATTTCAATTTGTTTTCACGACTCCAGCACACACACACACACACACACACACACACACACACACACACACACACACACACACACACACACACACACACACACACACACACACACACACACACACACACACACACACACACACACACACACACACACACACACACACACACACACACACACACACACACACACACACACACACACACACACACACACACACACACACACACACACACACACACACACACACACACACACTTCAGGGGACAAAGGTCCACTTGTAATGACTCTAAGTGACCCACTGTCTGCGCTCATTACACTTCCTGTCACGCGTCACACAGACCAGGCAGCAGGTGTTCTCGCTCCAGGTGCTCCCTTCACTCCAGGACCATATGAAGTCGCAGGAAACTCGTGTCCACATCCTACTCTTGACGCCACTTCATCCACTCTGGTTCCTCCGTGACCATCACAGGCTCAACGACTCTCCTAACTTGAGACCCTCAAAGGTCACCACAGAAGGGGGCGGGGCCTGAGGGTCAGAACAAAGGAGACGAAGCTTCACATTTAAAGTCTGGGTTTTATTGTTTCCTCGTGTTTCCAGACGCTCGAGTCACGACTCTCTGACTCGACTCTTCACAGAAGAGAATCGCTTCATTCCCGCAGGAACCATCTGGAGACTCTTTTGTTTTGAAGGAACCCAAACGAAGATTCAATTAAAACCTTTTCTTCTCCGTGGAATGATGCACGAACACGTCGACGTCACCACGACAACCAAATGAAAACAGGTGAGGGGGGGGCGGAGAGGAAATGGTGCTTGAATCAGAAGCAAAGGCTTCTGGGAAAAGACCCTGGAGGTTGTTCATGAACGCGCTGCAGTAATGCAGGCCTCCAGCAGGGGGAGCACTGACACTTCATTGCATTGTAGGTGAGAATCTTTGTTTAATTTCCCAGCAGGCCTTGCTGCACCCGTGAGTCATTCCAAGACGTTTTCTTCTCCGACTCAAGTATCGAACGAGTCGAACCGTTGACTCGAGTCGCTGCTTGTTCAGGTTCGGATCCGACTCTGACGCCAGCACTGGTCTGGTCACATGACCGGGCGAGTCACTACATTCACATGTCAATCAAACATCTAAACACTCGTAGTAACGGTCAGATGTGGGGGTCAGAGGGGTCGAGGGGTCGAGGGGTCAGAGGGGTCAGAGGGGTCGAGGGGTCAGAGGGGTCGAGGGGTCAGAGGGGTCAGAGGGGTCGAAGGGTCAGAGGGGTCGAGGGGTCAGAGGGGTCAGAGGGGTCGAGGGGTCGAGGGGTCGAAGGGTCAGAGGGGTCAGAGGGGTGGAGCTAACAACAACAACAACAACAGAAGAAATGAAAACAAGAGGAAGTGTAAACACGACACAATAAATAATGACCAGCAGCTCCTGTGACGACTCATGACTCGTGACTCATGACTCGTGACTCATGACTCGTGACTCATGAGTCGTTCTCTCGAGTCACAGCGACTCATGACTCGTGACTCATGACTCGTGACTCATGACTCGTGACTCATGAGTCGTTCTCTCGAGTCACAGCGACTCATGACTCGTGACTCGTGACTCATGACTCATGCCCCCGGGGGGCGGCGGGGGGCCGGGGCCGGACCCGAACCCGGGGGGGCGCGCCCCGGGGGGGCCCCCCCCCCCCCCCGCGCGGGGCGCGCGCCGCGGGGGGGGGGGGGGGACCGGCGCCCCCCCCCACCCCGGGGGGGGGCCCGGGGGGGGGGCCGCGGGGGGCGTCCGGGGGGGGCGGGGCGCGGGGGGCCCCGGGCCCCGGGGTCCCGGGTCCGGGACCACGGAACGCGAGACGCGTTCTCTCGAGTCGCATCAATGACTGGTCCTCCGTGACCTGGTGTGTAGATACGTATGTTCTGTACACGCCGATATTACAAACATGTTCTCACTGTACAGGTTTGTTTTTAGAATATACACATTTGAAAAGTAACCAAAGATTAAAAAGCTGAGTTGCCGTCACTCAGAGTCGTGACTCCCGCTGCTACGTCACCTCCATGGCCACTGTGTTGTCGAGTCCACTCAGAGAGCTCTTGTCCTCCTCGTGGTTCTCCCTGGGGGTCAGAGGTCAGGGGTCAGAGTGTGCATGTCATGAGGAAACTTCAAAGAGTACTGCAGTAATAATGCTACCACAGTAATGATACTACAGTCATACTACTAAAGAAACATCAAGACATTTGATTTTCTGTCGTGTTTTTCTCTCGGTTATCTTGACCTTTAGTATTTATTTTATATTTTTTAAGCGCTTTGTGAACCTGGTCTAAAAAAAGCGCTCTATAGATATAAATGACTTACTTGCTACAGTAATACTACTACAGTCATCATACTAGTCATACTCATCTACAGTCATACTACAGTTATAATACTACAGTCGTACTACAGTTAAACTACTACAGTCATAATACAGTTAAACTACTAGTCATACTACAATAATACTCCTACAGGTATACTACTACAGTCATAGTACAGTTAAACTCCTACAGTCATACTACAATAATACTCCTACAGGTATACTACTACAGTCATAGTACAGTTAAACTCTACATCATACTACAACTCCTATAAAACTAATAAAAATACTCCTAATATATCTAATTTAATCTCTAATATCAAATTTATACTATACTACTACAGTAATAATACTACAGTCATACAACAGTTAAACTACTACAGTTATAGTACAATAATACTCCTACTGTTATAATACTAAAGTAATACTCCTACAGTCATACTCCTAGTTATACTACTACAGTCATACTACAGTTATACTCCTACAGTTAAACTACTACAGTCATACTACAGTACTAATACGTCTTCTATGACGTCAAATGACCTCAGGTCTTCCAGGACGTACAGGGGTCTACCTGGACCTTCAGGTGGTCTCACCTGGACCTTCAGGTGGTCTCACCTGGACCTTCAGGTGGTCTCACCTTGACCTTCAGGTGGTCTCACCTGGACCTTCAGGTGGTCTCACCTGGACCTTCAGGTGGTCTCACCTGGATGCGATGTCGATGGACGAGGCTGCGGAGACTTTGGGCATCTGCAGGTTGGCGGCGGCGGCGTTGAGCTTTAAGGCAGACGGCGTGACGGTGGCGAGGGTTCGGGGGAGGTGGCGCCCCAGGGCGGCGGCCGAGGGGACGCTCAGACAGATGTTGTTGGCGATGAGGACCTGAGTGCTGGCAGGACTGGTGTTGCTGGTGGCGTGGCAGCCAAGGAGGGCGGCGGCGGGCGAGGAGGCGAGGGCGGCGGGGACGAGCGACCCGGAGGTGAGCGAGGCCTGCAGGAGGTTGGGTGAGGAGGGGGTGAGCGTGGACGGGTGGGTCGGACCAGGACCAGGATGTAAACCTTTGAGCGAGCCTGGGGAGGAGAAGACAGGACTTCAACCGGAGACCTCGACGTTTGCTCGACGACCATCGGTCGCTTCAGATCCAGATTCACGAGATTTGACTGACTCATCTCGTGGTCATCGTCCAATCAGAGAGCAGGATTTTAAAGCCTGTGATGTCGCAACAGTTGTGTCGAGCTTCAGCGCTTGTTCAAAGTCGTTGACAGATGTGTGTACTCACATCTGTGTGTACTCACATCTGTGTGTACTCACATCTGTGTGTACTCACATCTGTGTGTACTCACATCTGTGTGTACTCACATCTGTGTGTACTCGTACATCTGTGTGTACTCACATCTGTGTGTACTCACATCTGTGTGTACTCACATCTGTGTGTACTCGTTACTTTGACGCCCGTGTGTACTCGTTACTTTGACGCCCGTGTGTACTCGTTACTTTGACGCCCGTGTGTACTCGTTACTTTGACGCCCGTGTGTACTCGTTACTTTGACGCCCGTGTGTACTCGTTACTTTGACGCCCGTGTGTACTCGTTACTGACGCCCGTGTGTACTCGTTACTGACGCCCGTGTGTACTCGTTACTGACGCCCGTGTGTACTCGTTACTTTGACGCCCGTGTGTACTCGTTACTGACGCCCGTGTGTACTCGTTACTGACGCCCGTGTGTACTCGTTACTTTGACGCCCGTGTGTACTCGTTACGTTGACGCCCGTGTGTACTCGTTACTTTGACGCCCGTGTGTACTCGTTACTTGTGTACTCGGGCGCCCGTGTGTACTCCCTCGTTACTGACGCCCGTGTGTACTCGTTACTTTGACGCCCGTGTGTACTCGTTACTGACGCCCGTGTGTACTCGTTACTTTGACGCCCGTGTGTACTCGTTACTTTGACGCCCGTGTGTACTCGTTACTTTGACGCCCGTGTGTACTCGTTACTTTGACGCCCGTGTGTACTCGTTACTGACGCCCGTGTGTACTCGTTACTTTGACGCCCGTGTGTACTCGTTACTTTGACGCCCGTGTGTACTCGTTACTTTGACGCCCGTGTGTATCAACTACTTTTGACGCCCGTGTGTACTCGTTAATACTGACGCCCGTGTGTACTCGTTACTTTGACGCCCGTGTGTGCTCGTTACTTTGACGCCCGTGTGTACTCGTTACTTTGACGCCCGTGTGTACTCGTTACTTTGACGCCCGTGTGTACTCGTTACTTTGACGCCCGTGTGTACTCGTTACTTTGACGCCCGTGTGTACTCGTTACTGACGCCCGTGTGTACTCGTTACTTGTGTACGCCCCCGTGTGTACTCGTTACTTTGACGCCCGTGTGTACTCGTTACTGACGCCCGTGTGTACTCGTTACTTTGACGCCCGTGTGTACTCGTTACTTTGACGCCCGTGTGTACTCGTTACTTTGACGCCCGTGTGTACTCGTTACTTTGACGCCCGTGTGTACTCGTTACTTTGACGCCCGTGTGTACTCGTTACTTTGACGCCCGTGTGTACTCGTTACTTTGACGCCCGTGTGTTACTCGGTTACTTTGACGCCCGTGTGATGTACTTTGACGCCCGTGTGTACTCGTTACTTTGACGCCCGTGTGTACTCGTTACTTTGACGCCCGTGTGTACTCGTTACTTTGACGCCCGTGTGTACTCGTTACTTTGACGCCCGTGTGTACTTTCGTTACTTTGACGCCCGTGTGTACTCGTTACTTTGACGCCCGTGTGTACTCGTTACTTTGACGCCCGTGTGTACTCGTTACTTTGACGCCCGTGTGTACTCGTTTTTTTTTGTGGCCCGTGTGTACTCGTTACTTTGACGCCCGTGTGTACTCGTTACTTTGACGCCCGTGTGTACTCGTTACTTGACGCCCGTGTGTACTGCTTTGACGCCCGTGTGTACTCGTTACTTTGACGCCCGTGTGTACTCGTTACTTTGGCGCCCGTGTGTACTTGACGTTTTTTTGACGCCCGTGTGTGTACTCGTTACTTTGACGCCCGTGTGTACTCGTTACTTTGACGCCCGTGTGTACTCGTTACTTTGACGCCCGTGTGTACTCGACCGACGGCGTGTGACTGTTACTTGCCCGTGTGTACTCTGACGCCCGTGTGTACTCGTTACTTTGACGCCCGTGTGTACTCGTTACTTTGACGCCCGTGTGTACTCGTTACGCGTGTGACGCCCGTGTGTGTACTCGTTACTTTGACGCCCGTGTGTACTCGTTACTTTGACGCCCGTGTGTACTCGTTACTTTGACGCCCGTGTGTACTCCCCCGTGGGGTTTGAAGCCCGTCTGAGGCGTGTACTCGTTATTTTGACGCCCGTGTGTACTCGTTACTGACGCCCGTGTGTACTCGTTACTTTGACGCCCGTGTGTACTCGTTACTTTGACGCCCGTGTGTACTCGCAGAGCCGACGCCGCGAACTGAGCGCTGGCCTGATCCAGAGTCTTGGAGACCAGAGCCTGCAAAAGCGTCACGTTAGATCCACACCTGACAACATGGACATCACGCACCTGTGTGTGCAGCGTCACTGCAGTGGTGTGGACCTGGTGCTGCTGGTTCTTCTGCTGCAGCTGCTGCTGCATCAGAGCCAGTTGCTCCTGGTGCTGCTGGAACTGCTCGGCCGTCAACACTGAAGAAGACACGACAGTCAAACACCTGGTGACGCAACAATCCTCCAGAACATTGTGAGGAACATCACGACAGTCAAACACCTGGTGACGCAACAATCCTCCAGAACCTTGTGAGGAACATCACGACAGTCAAACACCTGGTGACGCAACAATCCTCCAGAACATTGTGAGGAACATCACGACAGTCAAACACCTGGTGACGCAACAATCCTTCAGAACATTGTGAGGAACATCACGACAGTCAAACACCTGGTGACGCAACAATCCTTCAGAACATTGTGAGGAACATCACGACAGTCAAACACCTGGTGACGCAACAATCCTCCAGAACCTTGTGAGGAACATCACGACAGTCAAACACCTTGTGACGCAACAATCCTTCAGAACATTGTGAGGAACATCACGACAGTCAAACACCTGGTGACGCAACAATCCTCCAGAACCTTGTGAGGAACATCACGACAGTCAAACACCTGGTGACGCAACAATCCTCCAGAACATTGTGAGGAACATCACGACAGTCAAACACCTGGTGACGCAACAATCCTCCAGAACATTGTGAGGAACATCACGACAGTCAAACACCTGGTGACGCAACAATCCTCCAGAACCTTGTGAGGAACATCATGACAGTCAAACACCTTGTGACGCAACAATCCTCCAGAACCTTGTGAGGAACATCATGACAGTCAAACACCTTGTGACGCAACAATCCTTCAGAACCTTGTGAGGAACATCATGACAGTCAAACACCTGGTGACGCAACAATCCTTCAGAACCTTGTGAGGAACATCATGACAGTCAAACACCTTGTGACGCAACAATCCTCCAGAACCTTGTGAGGAACATCATGACAGTCAAACACCTGGTGACGCAACAATCCTCCAGAACCTTGTGAGGAACATCATGACAGTCAAACACCTGGTGACGCAACAATCCTCCAGAACCTTGTGAGGAACATCACGACAGTCAAACACCTGGTGACGCAACAATCCTTCAGAACCTTGTGAGGAACATCACGACAGTCAAACACCTGGTGACGCAACAATCCTTCAGAACCTTGTGAGGAACATCACGACAGTCAAACACCTTGTGACGCAACAATCCTCCAGAACCTTGTGAGGAACATCACGACAGTCAAACACCTTGTGACGCAACAATCCTCCAGAACCTCGTGAGGAACATCATGACAGTCAAACACCTGGTGACGCAACAATCCTCCAGAACCTTGTGAGGAACATCATGACAGTCAAACACCTGGTGACGCAACAATCCTCCAGAACATTGTGAGGAACATCACGACAGTCAAACACCTGGTGACGCAACAATCCTACAGAACATTGTGAGGAACATCACGATAGTCAAAGACCTGGTGACGCAACAATCCTCCAGAACATTGTGAGGAACATCACGACAGTCAAACACCTGGTGACGCAACAATCCTCCAGAACATTGTGAGGAACATCATGACAGTCAAACACCTGGTGATGCAACAATCCTACAGAACATTGTGAGGAACATCACGACAGTCAAACACCTGGTGACGCAACAATCCTCCAGAACATTGTGAGGAACATCACGACAGTCAAACACCTGGTGACGCAACAATCCTACAGAACATTGCGAGGAACATCACGACAGTCAAACACCTGGTGACGCAACAATCCTACAGAACCTTGTGAGGAACATCATGACAGTCAAACACCTGGTGACGCAACAATCCTTCAGAACCTTGTGAGGAACATCATGACAGTCAAACACCTGGTGACGCAACAATCCTCCAGAACCTTGTGAGGAACATCATGACAGTCAAACACCTGGTGACGCAACAATCCTTCAGAACCTTGTGAGGAACATCACGACAGTCAAACACCTGGTGACGCAACAATCCTTCAGAACCTTGTGAGGAACATCACGACAGTCAAACACCTTGTGACGCAACAATCCTTCAGAACCTTGTGAGGAACATCATGACAGTCAAACACCTTGTGACGCAACAATCCTCCAGAACCTTGTGAGGAACATCATGACAGTCAAACACCTGGTGACGCAACAATCCTTCAGAACCTTGTGAGGAACATCACGACAGTCAAACACCTTGTGACGCAACAATCCTCCAGAACCTTGTGAGGAACATCACGACAGTCAAACACCTGGTGACGCAACAATCCTCCAGAACCTTGTGAGGAACATCACGACAGTCAAACACCTTGTGACGCAACAATCCTCCAGAACCTTGTGAGGAACATCACGACAGTCAAACACCTTGTGACGCAACAATCCTCCAGAACCTTGTGAGGAACATCATGACAGTCAAACACCTGGTGACGCAACAATCCTTCAGAACCTTGTGAGGAACATCACGACAGTCAAACACCTTGTGACGCAACAATCCTCCAGAACCTTGTGAGGAACATCACGACAGTCAAACACCTGGTGACGCAACAATCCTCCAGAACCTTGTGAGGAACATCACGACAGTCAAACACCTTGTGAGCAACAATCCTCCAGAACCTTGTGAGGAACATCACGACAGTCAAACACCTGGTGACGCAACAATCCTCCAGAACCTTGTGAGGAACATCACGACAGTCAAACACCTGGTGACGCAACAATCCTTCAGAACATTGTGATAAAATAACAGAAGCTAAAGAGCAACAGTTCATAACAGAAGCTAAAGAGCAACAGTTCATAACAGAAGCTAAAGAGCAACAGTTCATAACAGAAGCTAAAGAGCAACAGTTCATAACAGAAGCTAAAGAGCAACAGTTCATAACAGAAGCTAAAGAGCAACAGTTCATAACAGAAGCTAAAGAGCAACAGTTCATAACAGAAGCTAAAGAGCAACAGTTCATAACAGAAGCTAAAGAGCAACAGTTCATAACAGAAGCTCAAGAGCAACAGTTCATAACAGAAGCTAAAGAGCAACAGTTCATAACAGAAGCTAAAGAGCAACAGTTCATAACAGAAGCTAAAGAGCAACAGTTCATAACAGAAGCTAAAGAGCAACAGTTCATAACAGATGCTAAAGAGCAACAGTTCATAACAGAAGCTAAAGAGCAACAGTTCATAACAGAAGCTAAAGAGCAACAGTTCATAACAGAAGCTAAAGAGCAACAGTTCATAACAGAAGCTAAAGAGCAACAGTTCATAACAGAAGCTAAAGAGCAACAGTTCATAACAGAAGCTCAAGAGCAACAGTTCATAACAGAAGCTAAAGAGCAACAGTTCATAACAGAAGCTAAAGAGCAACAGTTCATAACAGAAGCTAAAGAGCAACAGTTCATAACAGAGAGTTCATAACAGAAGCTAAAGAGCAACAGTTCATAACAGAAGCTAAAGAGCAACAGTTCATAACAGAAGCTAAAGAGCAACAGTTCATAACAGAAGCTAAAGAGCAACAGTTCATAACAGAAGCTAAAGAGCAACAGTTCATAACAGAAGCTAAAGAGCAACAGTTCATAACAGAAGCTAAAGAGCAACAGTTCATAACAGAAGCTAAAGAGCAACAGTTCATAACAGAAGCTAAAGAGCAACAGTTCATAACAGAAGCTAAAGAGCAACAGTTCATAACAGAAGCTCAAGAGCAACAGTTCATAACAGAAGGAGCTAAAGAGCAACAGTTCATAACAGAAGCTAAAGAGCAACAGTTCATAACAGAAGCTAAAGAGCAACAGTTCATAACAGAAGCTAAAGAGCAACAGTTCATAACAGAAGCTAAAGAGCAACAGTTCATAACAGAAGCTAAAGAGCAACAGTTCATAACAGAAGCTAAAGAGCAACAGTTCATAACAGAAGCTAAAGAGCAACAGTTCATAACAGAAGCTAAAGAGCAACAGTTCATAACAGAAGCTAAAGAGCAACAGTTCATAACAGAAGCTAAAGAGCAACAGTTCATAACAGAAGCTAAAGAGCAACAGTTCATAACAGAAGCTAAAGAGCAACAGTTCATAACAGAAGCTAAAGAGCAACAGTTCATAACAGAAGCTAAAGAGCAACAGTTCATAACAGAAGCTAAGAGAGCAACAGTTCATAACAGAAGCTCAAGAGCAACAGTTCATAACAGAAGCTAAAGAGCAACAGTTCATAACAGAAGCTAAAGAGCAACAGTTCATAACAGAAGCTAAAGAGCAACAGTTCATAACAGAAGCTAAAGAGCAACAGTTCATAACAGAAGCTCAAGAGCAACAGTTCATAACAGAAGCTAAAGAGCAACAGTTCATAACAGAAGCTAAAGCAGCAACAGGTTCATAACAGAAGCTAAACAGAAGCTAAAGAGCAACAGTTCATAACAGAAGCTAAAGAGCAACAGTTCATAACAGAAGCTAAAGAGCAACAGTTCATAAACAGAAGCTAAAGAGCAACAGTTCATAACAGAAGCTAAAGAGCAACAGTTCATAACAGAAGCTAAAGAGCAACAGTTCATAACAGATTCATAGCAAAGAGCAACAGTTCATAACAGAAGCTAAAGAGCAACAGTTCATAACAGAAGCTAAAGAGCAACAGTTCATAACAGAAGCTAAAGAGCAACAGTTCATAACAGAAGCTAAAGAGCAACAGTTCATAACAGAAGCTAAAGAGCAACAGTTCATAACAGAAGCTAAAGAGCAACAGTTCATAACAGAAGCTAAAACAACAGTTCATAACAGAGCGCCTTAAGAGCAACAGTTCATAACAGAAGCTCAAGAGCAACAGTTCATAACAGAAGCTAAAGAGCAACAGTTCATAACAGAAGCTAAAGAGCAACAGTTCATAACAGAAGCTAAAGAGCAACAGTTCATAACAGAAGCTAAAGAGCAACAGTTCATAACAGAAGCTAAAGAGCAACAGTTCATAACAGAAGCTAAAGAGCAACAGTTCATAACAGAAGCTAAAGAGCAACAGTTCATAACAGAAGCTAAAGAGCAACAGTTCATAACAGAAGCTAAAGAGCAACAGTTCATAACAGAAGCTAAAGAGCAACAGTTCATAACAGAAGCTAAAGAGCAACAGTTCATAACAGAAGCTAAAGAGCAACAGTTCATAACAGAAGCGTCACAAACCTCCTCGCTGCATCTCATTCAATAGTTCCATGTAGCAGAACCTCAGAGGTCCATGTATGAACCTTCAGTGAGTCGTCATCATGTCATGTGAGTCATAATGATCAGGACGTCTTCAAAAATGTTCACATCCAAAGAAAAATTAATAACTTCTCATTAGTGACCACATTAGTGACCACATTAGTGACCACATTAGTGACCACATTAGTGACCACATTAGTGACCACATTAGTGACCACATTAGTGAACACATTGGTGAACACATTAGTGACCACATTAGTGACCACATTGGTGAACACATTGGTGAAACATTAGTGAACATTGGGACCACATGTGATGACCACATTGGTGACACATATTGGTGACCACATTGGTGACCACATTGGTGAACACATTGGTGAACACATTAGTGAACACATTGGTGACCACATTGGTGACCACATTGGTGAACACATTGGTGAACACATTGGTGAACACATTAGTGACCACATTGGTGACCACATTGGTGACCACATTGGTGACCACATTGGTGACCACATTGGTGAACACATTGGTGACCACATTAGTGAACACATTAGTGACCACATTGGTGACCACATTGGTGACCACATTAGTGAACACATTAGTGACCACATTAGTGACCACATTAGTGAACACATTAGTGACCACATTAGTGACCACATTAGTGACCACATTAGTGACCACATTAGTGACCACATTGGTGAACACATTAGTGACCACATTGGTGACCACATTGGTGACCACATTGGTGAACACATTGGTGAACACATTGGTGACCACATTGGTGACCACATTGGTGAACACATTGGTGACCACATTGGTGACCACATTGGTGAACACATTGGTGAACACATTGGTGAACACATTAGTGAACACATTGGTGACCACATTAGTGAACACATTGGTGACCACATTAGTGACCACATTAGTGACCACATTAGTGACCACATTAGTGAACACATTAGTGAACACATTAGTGACCACATTAGTGAACACATTAGTGAACACATTAGTGACCACATTGGTGAACACATTGGTGAACACATTGGTGAACACATTGGTGAACACATTAGTGACCACATTAGTGAACACATTAGTGAACACATTGGTGAACACATTGGTGAACACATTGGTGAACACATTGGTGAACACATTGGTGAACACATTGGTGAACACATTAGTGAACACATTAGTGAACACATTAGTGAACACATTAGTGAACACATTGGTGAACACATTGGTGAACACATTAGTGACCACATTAGTGACCACATTAGTGACCACATTAGTGAACACATTAGTGAACACATTGGTGACCACATTGGTGACCACATTGGTGACCACATTAGTGAACACATTAGTGAACACATTAGTGAACACATTGGTGACCACATTAGTGAACACATTAGTGAACACATTAGTGAACACATTAGTGAACACATTAGTGAACACATTAGTGAACACATTGGTGAACACATTGGTGAACACATTGGTGACCACATTAGTGAACACATTAGTGAACACATTAGTGAACACATTAGTGAACACATTGGTGAACACATTGGTGAACACATTAGTGACCACATTAGTGAACACATTAGTGAACACATTAGTGAACACATTGGTGAACACATTGGTGAACACATTAGTGAACACATTAGTGAACACATTAGTGAACACATTAGTGAACACATTAGTGAACACATTAGTGAACACATTGGTGAACACATTGGTGAACACATTAGTGAACACATTAGTGAACACATTAGTGAACACATTAGTGAACACATTAGTGAACACATTAGTGAACACATTAGTGAACACATTAGTGAACACATTAGTGAACAATTAGTGACACACATTAGTGAACACATTAGTGAACACATTAGTGAACACATTGGTGAACACATTGGTGAACACATTAGTGAACACATTAGTGAACACATTAGTGAACACATTAGTGAACACATTAGTGAACACATTAGTGAACACATTAGTGAACACATTAGTGAACACATTAGTGAACACATTAGTGAACACATTGGTGAACACATTGGTGAACACATTAGTGAACACATTAGTGAACACATTAGTGAACACATTAGTGAACACATTAGTGAACACATTGGTGAACACATTAGTGAACACATTAGTGAACACATTAGTGAACACATTGGTGAACACATTGGTGAACACATTGGTGAACACATTAGTGAACACATTAGTGAACACATTGGTGAACACATTGGTGAACACATTAGTGAACACATTAGTGAACACATTAGTGAACACATTAGTGAACACATTAGTGAACACATTAGTGAACACATTAGTGAACACATTAGTGAACACATTAGTGAACACATTGGTGAACACATTAGTGAACACATTGGTGAACACATTGGTGAACACATTAGTGAACACATTAGTGAACACAAAAGGATCAAAGCTTTAGTTGAAGAAAAAACGTCAACAAATCAGACGCTTCACACTAGAACCACTGCTGCACCTTGATCACCATTAAAGAAACAAGGACCAGGTTTGACTGAACGATCAACCAAGTGTCCATCATCCATCCATCCATCCATCATCCATCCATCATCCATCATCTATCATCCATCCATCCATCATCCATCCATCATTTCATTTCCATATTTCTAGCATATATTTTGATATCTGTACAATATTCAAGAAAAGAAAACATAATACATGAGAATTTAAAAAGAGCTGCTTAATTTATTTTATAACTGTCAATAAAAAAAACAACTTTGAGCAGTTTATGTATATTTGAATAGAACTAGTGAAACTAGTGAACAGCTCAATATTTGATGGTCATTAAAAGACATGTACTGTGTACACAACGTGTTCTTTAGATCTCCATGTGACCCGAGGTACTGACGCTCTAGAGTCAGAAGAAGAACTTTGAGAAGGACTAATTTAACTTTTTATTTTATTTAACTAATGACTGATAACACTGACTGTGTGTGTCCTTCTCAAAGTGTGTGTGTGCCTTCAGCTGTCAATCAGCAGAGGTTTATGGTAAACATGTCAAATGAAGTCCAAGTTGTTCCCAAAGCGCGAGAGTTTGTGATATTAATGCACTGATCGCACTTTAAGACTCGACACTGATATCTGGGCTCTTCAGACGATACCAGTGTTGAAATTAAACTATTGCTTTAATTCAAAATGACCACATTTTGAATTACAAAGTTGGTATTTATTCAAATAAAGTGTTTAATGTTTACCAGCATTTAGAGAACAAAACAAAAAAGAAACTCCTTTAACCTGCAGTTGACAAGTTGGAGAAACTAACTAGTAAGGATGACAATGAGCAAAAAGGTAAACACACCTGCGTGTCAAGATTATCAAGTCAACACAAAACTAAATAATAAAAACACTTATAGAATAGAGTCAACTATACTAAATAATAAACACTCTTAGAGTCGTCCCTGCTTCAAGATTAAGAAGGTTTTGAAAATAAAAGAACACTCAGTATAATCATACATCACAACAACAAATCCAATAAACTAGTTTGAGTCAGACTCACAAAAGTTGGGCGTAAAGTTAGTAAAGTGTTTAACGTTATGACCGAACTAAACTTGTTAAATGTATTTTTGATCCGACATTTGACATGTATGAACATCTTGAATATCTATATTAATAATAGACACGACAACGACGTATCATTCAGTAAATTAAAGCCAAATCACTTCCAGGTAAGGCTGCACGATATTTCGAAAAAATATCGATATCGTGATGTCGTCACATATAAATATGGGAAACATGTGCGATAAATTATAATTTATCATATAAATCAAGCATTTCTTAAATGCACACTTTGATTAATCAGTGTCACGTTCTGTAAAGTTGTCAATTTGTACTTCTATGTCTCGTTGTTGTTTACGTCTCCGTCTGTCTGTGAACTGTGCAGCTTGTTAGGCTCGGTTGCTATGGCGATGCATCTTGCTGGCGCGCTGACTTAGCTCAGTATATCCACGGAAGTAATTCTAACTTCTGAGCGCTACTTAAACGCGAGTAATCCAGGCTACAAGAAGTGAACATGATTTCAAAGTGTAAAAGAATGAACCGACAAAGGGAGTTTAAATTCACAGATTGGAATCATTGTTTCTAGGAAGTGAAGGTTGAGCCAGTCTGGATCTGAATCAAGTGAAAACACATCAGCAACATCTCAGCTGGACATTAGGTCAACTTGAGTTGTTGAATGAAGACGTTTAGACGTCAACGTGATGAAGTTAAAACACTCTTCAGGTGTTCCAGGTGATGCTGCTTTAGATGCTCGTAGGTTTCTTGTATTTAAGCTGCATTAACCTTCAGCCACACAGTTTGCAAACTGACAAACGTCTATATTTTGAATCCCAAGTTCTCCAACACATCTGTCAAGCACAGGGAGTTTGTTTCTGGAGTCTTCGTTCGACTATGCAGAAGAAGACCTTCTGCGTCAGTAACTTAGTCTTTCTGCAAAGTTAATATCCATTTATATGCTCAGCTCTACTCATAACTTGACAGGGTATTGTGGGGTGTAAGGAAATATTGACTTTTTATTCATGATACTGTCTGGATATTTTAAAACAACTATGCAGTGGCTCTGAAGACGTGGATGTTTGGAGGAGAAATGAAGCTACAAGATTCAACAGCACTATCTTTATTAAGCATGTAAAGCAGCTTCACGACAAAGAACATGAGATTTGGAAGAGACCAGACAGTCACATAAAGTCCTGGATGATCCAAACTCTGACTGAACTCGAACTAAACTCAGGTTCTACTAGTTGATCCACAACACGTCAACCATCTCTAACTAATGATCAACATGGACTCCTGCTGCTCCACTGTCAACCATCTTTGATCCTCCAAGTCTCACATGAAACAAAGACTTCGTAACAAACATCTTTTCTTCCCTTGATGCTGAGAAACTCATCTCTTGTTGTGTCGGACGTTCAAGTCTCTCAGAACCTTCAGTTCCTTCTCAACACTCCTGTCCTGACTGAGACCAAAACGCAAGACCTCTGGTCATATGTAATAATAACGGAGAATGTCTGAGTTGTAATCGCGTACGAACGCAGCATGTCTGTGGTTTGTAACGTAATCATTCAAATCACTGACTGTAATTCACCAAACACAGAAGTGATAATACTAGTCATGTGTGTGTTTGTAATTCTGAATGCTGCATATATGCCACTGTAACGCACTTCTAAACACTCCACATTGTATTATTGTTTACTTCCGCTGTTTTATTTTTTTTTAATTCAAGACATAGATATGTATATATGTTTCTGTATTCCCGTCTCCTTGCAGCTTCAAGAAGTGTTCCTTTAGTTTTGCTGGTGCGAGACTAGAGCTGCTCAACTTGTTGTTTCAAATCATGCAGATAGTACTCACTCCCATCACATTTAGTATACATGTGAATCCATGTCGTACATATTCGTCCACTTTCTTCTTTTTCCCAACATAGTTAGTATGGATTAAAATATTAAAGAAATCACACTAGTACTACCAGGACAGTTGCACGTCGACTACTGAGCACTAAACTCACCACAGCATGGATTGAACAAACAGTGAAGCGTGATCATCTGCAGCCAGTGATGGTCAAGTGTGTCGTCACAAATTTATACGATGAGTCGGGTGTGTCCAGACCTCTGAACCCCTGAGACAGACTCACCGAATCCCTAGGGTTCGATCGAGCCCAGGTTAAGAACCACTGATCTACACTAAACAGCTCCATCTTAGTGATGTTGGAGACGGAAGTTATGTCTGTGTGTATATATATATATGCATTTTCAGGACAACAGTAGGAGGATGACACGTCTTTGCTGCTGATAACGTTTAGATACAATTTAACATCCTTGAGCTCATCAAAGATCTAATCCAAACTTATCAACCTTCTAGTAACCATCTTAAACTCACATCTTTTAGTTACACAACAAATCTCTAAATGTAGATTTGAGCCAGGGCCTTCAGTTTTCAAGCCCCTCTGCTGTGGAACAAACTACCGGCTTCAGTCCGGAGGGAAGACACACTCTATGTTTAAGATTCATCTTAAAGCTTTTGATAAAGCCTATAGTCAGGACTAACTCGAGCTCAGCAGATACAATGTTAAGATTTCTGGACTTTTAGACACAGAGCTCTCCTTTCCTTCATTCTGTTCATCACCTGTGCAGTCTAAACACTTGTCTTCTCTCCCTGGGCTCCAGGCTCCACCTCCTCAGTATCCAGAGTTCTCTCCAGCACCTCCATGGACTCTCTTACCCCTCCACCCTCCCGGCCGGTCTAAGCAGGAGGCCGTCAACATCGAGTCTGGTTCTTCTCCAGGTTTCTTCTACAAGGAAGTTTCCCCCTCCACTGCCACGTCTTTCCCTTCTTCAAAGCTACTCTGACAAATCAGTCGCTCGACGTCACCATCATGGCGTCGATTCAGAGTGAAACCGGTACTGAAAACAGTGCCGTGCTGCTGGAAACAAGTCCAGTGGACCATCATGGTCCTGGTAGTGCCGAGGTCCAAGAGGAAGCTTAGAGGGGACAGAGCTTTCTCGCTCCTCACTGTCCATCTTTAAATCCTGTCTCAAAACCCACTTTTAACAGCACCAGACTCTGTAGCTGTTTAGTGCCTTTTATTTGTATTGTATAACCTTAGTTTTTAAATGTTCTTATTTGAGGCGTTACGTTTATGTACTTGTCTTTTGTTGACTGTTGTTTGAAAGGTCTCTATAAACAATGTTGAGTTAGGCTAGTGATGGAGTAAAAACAATGTTCACCAAAAGTAGCTTAAGGTTGTGCATCATTTCTGCCACGTTCTATATCAACATGATTCAAATGAAAATGTTCTCAGTCTGGAGCTTCTGTCAGATGAGATGAAGGAACGAGTCTCACCGTGAGCTGTGACAGTTGAAAGGTCATGTGACTTAACGTCACTCAGGGGCTCAGAGGGGATCAAGCAGAAAGACATGCTTCATCAAACTGTCTGTGTGGATAAAACCTGTTGTTTTTCAAGAACCACATCGTCAGACACACACTTGAACATGAACAGAACGCCAGAACACAAAGATGAACCCCCGACACGACTACTGTGACCGTGATGCTCGTCTCAAAGAGCACGTGAGGAGCTGGTTTGTGAGTTTGTGTGGTTTCATCTTCAGAAGTGTGGAGTCTGTGTTACGCATCATCATAAATGTATCCAGTGCAGGCACAAGAGAAGCATCTTTCTGCCCTGGAGTCAGTGAACTATGACCTTTGTTGAACTCTTGGCTTCAGACGACTTGCATCAAACACCAGGCTTTGAAAAAGACAATTGTTGCATTAAGAAACAATTTGACAAGTTCACATCCGTCCATTAAACACCCACATTAAGAGCTCCATGTTGTAAACAACAGCAGGTCCAACAGAAGCACAGCATCACTGTGGTCTTCACTTAAGCTTTTAGTTCATCACATTTTAACTCATCTAGTCTGGTCTGGTCTCACAACATGGACTTCAGCTGAAGTTATTTCACTGTTCACAACAAGAGTTTCGTACTCGACATTTTGACCACAAAGATCCAAAAACAAGCATCAACATGTTTGTGAAACAAGGTTCTTTTGATTCAGGTCAAAAGAAGAACCAATGAAAATAATGGTTGTTATAACAAAACACTCACCCTTGATAGGAGGAGGAGCTGGACCAGTTCGGTTCTGGGAGCTAGGTCCAGAAGACAAGTTCCGGGTAAGTCCTGACAGAGATCCACTTAAATCCCTAGATCCACTTAAAGACAATTCCCCTCTATCTGAGGGAGGGTGCGAGAGCGTCCGTGGTCTGAAGTGCCTCCAGCGGCAAGATTTGATGTTCAACAGAATCTGGTTGAGGTCCACGGGTGTCTGTCTGGCTGGCGGGACATGACGAGGGGAGCTGGTGGGGTCCGAGGTATTATTTTCTGAGGTACAGGCGTTAGCGTTGCGTAAAGGGGAGCTCGGAAGTGGAGAAGAAGTGTGTAGTTCTTGTTGGCAGGTGCTGTTGTCGTCCAGTCCTGTGTGAGCTCGGTCCAAGAGGATCCTGTGAGCAAAGGAAAATGAGTGACGCACTAAAATAAACATGGACGAACAATATGAACTATAAGTGTATTTGAATGACATACGAACTATACGTGTATTTGAACATATAGTTCATATGTTCAAATACACTTATAGTTCATAAGTATATTTGAACATTTAGTTCATATGTTCAAATATACTTATAGTTCATAAGTATATTTGAACATTTAGTTCATATGTTCAAATACACTTATAGTTCATATGTTCAAATATACTTATAGTTCATAAGTATATTTGAACATTTAGTTCATATGTTCAAATATACTTATAGTTCATAAGTATATTTGAACATTTAGTTCATATGTTCAAATAACTTATAGTTCTATAAGTATATTTGAACATATAGTTCATATGTTCAAATATACTTATAGTTCATAAGTATATTTGAACATTTAGTTCATATGTTCAAATATACTTATAGTTCATAAGTATATTTGAACATTTAGTTCATATGTTCAAATACACTTATAGTTCATAAGTATATTTGAACATATAGTTCATATGTTCGTATATATTTATAGTTCATAAGTATATTTGAATGACATACGAACTATACGTGTATTTGAACGACATACGAACTATACGTGTATTTGAACGACATACGAACTATACGTGTATTTGAACAACATACGAACTATAAGTGTATTTGAACGACATACGAACTATAAGTGTATTTGAACATTTAGTTCATATGTTCAAATACACTTATAGTTCATAAGTATATTTGAACAACATACGAACTATACGTGTATTTGAACAACATACGAACTATACATGTATTTGAACGACATACGAACTATCAGGTATTTGAACGACATACGAACTATACGTGTATTTGAACAACATACGAACTATACGTGTATTTGAACGACATACGAACTATACGTGTATTTGAACGACATACAAACTATACGTGTATTTGAACGACATACAAACTATACGTGTATTTGAACGACATACGAACTATACGTGTATTTGAACAACATACGAACTATACGTGTATTTGAACGACATACGAACTATACGTGTATTTGAACGACATACGAACTATACGTGTATTTGAACATATAGTTCATATGTTCAAATACACTTATAGTTCATAAGTATATTTGAACATTTAGTTCATATGTTCAAATATACTTATAGTTCATAAGTATATTTGAACATTTAGTTCATATGTTCAAATACACTTATAGTTCATAAGTATATTTGAACATTTAGTTCATATGTTCAAATAACTTATAGTTCATAAGTATATTTGAACATTTAGTTCATATGTTCAAATATACTTATAGTTCATAAGTATATTTGAACATTTAGTTCATATGTTCAAATACACTTATAGTTCATAAGTATATTTGAACATATAGTTCATATGTTCAAATATACTTATAGTTCATAAGTATATTTGAACATTTAGTTCATATGTTCAAATATACTTATAGTTCATAAGTATATTTGAACATTTAGTTCATATGTTCAAATACACTTATAGTTCATAAGTATATTTGAACATATAGTTCATATGTTGTAATATTTAAGTTCATAAGTATATTTGAATGACATACGAACTATACGTGTATTTGAACGACATACGAACTATACGTGTATTTGAACGACATACGAACTATACGTGTATTTGAACAACATACGAACTATAAGTGTATTTGAACGACATACGAACTATACGTGTATTTGAACATATAGTTCATATGTTCAAATACACTTATAGTTCATAAGTATATTTGAACAACATACGAACTATACGTGTATTTGAACAACATACGAACTATACGTGTATTTGAACGACATACGAACTATCAGGTATTTGAACGACATACGAACTATACGTGTATTTGAACAACATACGAACTATACGTGTATTTGAACGACATACGAACTATACGTGTATTTGAACGACATACAAACTATACGTGTATTTGAACGACATACGAACTATACGTGTATTTGAACAACATACGAACTATACGTGTATTTGAACGACATACGAACTATACGTGTATTTGAACATATAGTTCATATGTTCAAATACACTTATAGTTCATAAGTATATTTGAACATTTAGTTCATATGTTCAAATATACTTATAGTTCATAAGTATATTTGAACATTTAGTTCATATTTTCAAATACACTTATAGTTCATAAGTATATTTGAACATATAGTTCATATGTTCAAATATACTTATAGTTCATAAGTATATTTGAATGACATACGAACTATACGTGTATTTGAACGACATACGAACTATACGTGTATTTGAACGACATACGAACTATACGTGTATTTGAACGACATACGAACTATACGTGTATTTGAACAACATACGAACTATAAGTGTATTTGAACGACATACGAACTATAAGTGTATTTGAACATTTAGTTCATATGTTCAAATACACTTATAGTTCATAAGTATATTTGAACAACATACGAACTTTACGTGTATTTGAACGACATACGAACTATCAGGTATTTGAACGACATACGAACTATACGTGTATTTGAACAACATACGAACTATACGTGTATTTGAACAACATACGAACTATACGTGTATTTGAACGACATACGAACTATATGTGTATTTGAACGACATACAAACTATACGTGTATTTGAACGACATACGAACTATACGTGTATTTGAACGACATACGAACTATACGTGTATTTGAACGACATACGAACTATACGTGTATTTGAACGACATACGAACTATACGTGTATTTGAACGACATACAAACTATACGTGTATTTGAACGACATACAAACTATACGTGTATTTGAACGACATACAAACTATACGTGTATTTGAACGACATACAAACTATACGTGTATTTGAACGACATACGAACTATACGTGTATTTGAACTAAACATACGAACTATACGTGTATTTTGAACGACATACTGAACTATACGTGTATTTGAACGACATACGAACTATACGTGTATTTGAACGACATACGAGACTATACGTGTATTTGAACGACATACGAACTATACGTGTATTTGAACATATATTTGACATATGCAAATACACTATATAGTTCGTGTATTTGAACATTTATTCATATGTTCAAATATACTTATATTATAAGTATATTTGAAATTTATTCATATTCAAATACACTTATATTCATAAGTATATTTGAACGACATACGAACTATACGTGTATTTGAACGACATACGAACTATACGTGTATTTGAACGACATACGAACTATACGTGTATTTGAACAACATACGAACTATACGTGTATTTGAACAACATACGAACTATACGTGTATTTGAACCAAACTATACTTATTTGAAAACTATACGTGTATTTGAACGACATACGAACTATACGTGTATTTGAACAACATACGAACTATACGTGTATTTGAACAACATACGAACTATACGTGTATTTGAACGACATACGAACTATACGTGTATTTGAACGACATAACTACGTGTATTTGAACAACATACGAACTATACGTGTATTTGAACGACATACGAACTATACGTGTATTTGAACGACATACGAACTATACGTGTATTTGAACAACATACGAACTATACGTGTATTTGAACAACATACAAACTATACGTGTATTTGAACGACATACGAACTATACGTGTATTTGAACAACATACGAACTATACGTGTATTTGAACAACATACGAACTATACGTGTATTTGAACGACATACGAACTATACGTGTATTTGAACGAACATACGAACTATACGTGTATTTGAACAACATACGAACTATACGTGTATTTGAACAACATACAAACTATACGTGTATTTGAACGACATACGAACTATACGTGTATTTGAACGACATACGAACTATACGTGTATTTGAACAACATACGAACTATACGTGTATTTGAACGACATACGAACTATACGTGTATTTGAACGACATACGAACTATACGTGTATTTGAACGACATACGAACTATACGTGTATTTGAACAACATACGAACTATACGTGTATTTGAACGACATACGAACTATACGTGTATTTGAACAACATACGAACTATACGTGTATTTGAACGACATACAAACTATACGTGTATTTGAACAACATACGAACTATACGTGTATTTGAACAACATACGAACTATAAGTGTATTTGAACGACATACGAACTATACGTGTATTTGAACAATAGTTCATACGAACTATACGTATTTGAACGACATACGAACTATACGTGTATTTGAACTACAACTATACTGTATTTGGTATAAAAATACGACTATAGTGTATTTGAAATACGAACTATAAGTGTATTTGAAGATAGTTCATATGTTCAAATACACTTTGTTCATAGTTATTTGAACAACATACGAACTTTATTCGTGTATTTGAACGACATACGAACATCAGGTATTTGAACGACATACGAACTATACGTGTATTTGAACAACATACGAACTATACGTGTATTTGAACAACATACGAACTATACGTGTATTTGAACGACATACGAACTATACGTGTATTTGAACGACATACAAACTATACGTGTATTTGAACGACATACGAACTATACGTGTATTTGAACGACATACAAACTATACGTGTATTTGAACGACATACGAACTATACGTGTATTTGAACGACATACGAACTATACGTGTATTTGAACGACATACGAACTATACGTGTATTTGAACGACATACGAACTATACGTGTATTTGAACGACATACAAACTATACGTGTATTTGAACAACATACAAACTATACGTGTATTTGAACGACATACGAACTATACGTGTATTTGAACGACATACGAACTATACGTGTATTTGAACGACATACGAACTATACGTGTATTTGAACAACATACGAACTATACGTGTATTTGAACGACATACAAACTATACGTGTATTTGAACGACATACGAACTATACGTGTATTTGAACGACATACAAACTATACGTGTATTTGAACGACATACAAACTATACGTGTATTTGAACAACATACAAACTATACGTGTATTTGAACAACATACGAACTATACGTGTATTTGAACAACATACGAACTATACGTGTATTTGAACGACATACAAACTATACGTGTATTTGAACGACATACGAACTATACGTGTATTTGAAAAACATACAAACTATACGTGTATTTGAACGACATACGAACTATACGTGTATTTGAACGACATACAAACTATACGTGTATTTGAACGACATACGAACTATACGTGTATTTGAACAACATACGAACTATACGTGTATTTGAACGACATACGAACTATACGTGTATTTGAACAACATACGAACTATACGTGTATTTGAACGACATACGAACTATACGTCTATTTGAACAACATACGAACTATACGTGTATTTGAACGACATACGAACTATAAGTGTATTTGAACATTTAAGTCAAATACACTTATAGTTCATAGTATTTTGAACAACATACGAACTTTACGTGTATTTGAACGACATACGAACTATCAGGTATTTGAACGACATACGAACTATACGTGTATTTGAACAACATACGAACTATACGTGTATTTGAACAACATACGAACTATCAGGTATTTGAACGACATACAAACTATACGTGTATTTGAACAACATCCGAACTATAAGTGTATTTGAAAAACATACGAACTATACGTGTATTTGAACGACATACAAACTATACGTGTATTTGAACAACATACGAACTATACGTGTATTTGAACGACATACGAACTATACGTGTATTTGAACATATGAAGTGTTGCTTGACTCAGTTTATTGTACCTTCATTATTCAACACCTTCCTTGTACAAAAGAATGCATGGATACGATCTGGCATCAGTTCAGGTCACATGTCATCCACTCACCTGCCTCCTCGAGCGACACGACGACGAGCTAAACCAATGCACCGCGGAGGCATGTTCAACGAGGTGACACAGAAGCGGAAGCGAGGCTGACCCAGGCCTCCCTCCAGCGGGCTCACCCACGGCCAGCTGCCCTGCTTCTGACGCAGCTAGCAGCAGAGAAGCGTTAGATCTCATGCACGGATCGACGCTAAAGTCCAGGACACTCACAGCGTAGTACTGACAGCCGGCCTTCCTCCGGAACACAAAGCTGCCGTCTGGGTCGTTCTCCTCCTCGGCCTCAGAGGATCCTGAATGAATCTGTGAGGAACATCAGTTCAAACCCAAATGATCAACGTTCCTTTACATCAGCGATTCAAAGACCCACCTGCGAGTACGGTTCCTCGTCCGAGCTGGGGAAGTCATACTGGTTGAGGTCTTTGGGATTGAACACAGAGGGACCAGAATGAAGAGGCGTCGACAGCTGAGGGATCTTGGGTTTCTTTTCATAGGTTCTCTTGGTTGCAACCGTCTCACTCTTGTCCAGCTGTCACAGAGGTTCACTTTAATAAACTACACCAGGAACTTTTGTTCATCTCGTTTATACATCATTTCATTTCTAAACATCTTTCTCTACACGCAGTGAAGTCTTACTTTCTTATAGTCCTTCAAGTCCAGGTGGTCCTGATGCCGGTACTGGTTGTTCACTGAGAGGGGGGTGTTGGGGAGGCTGTACATGGGCTTGACAAGCGAGCGCTGAGCCAGAGCCTCGGCCATCAGCTCACAGCCAAAGTCAGGCACCGTGTTCCTAGAACAGATCATACGTCAACACATGAAAACCATGGATTGCTGAAACAAAATGTCATGACGGCGACGAAGGTACAGAAGCCTTGGATCTTCATCGTGGAAACGGCAACTTCGCTTGAATCTGATTGTAAGAATCGTTCTTGTAAAGAATCCTTCAACAACAACTATCAAGAGAGTATCAAGCAGAGCTTCTGGTGCATCATGAAGAGCAGGAGTGTCCACACGGTTCACAAGCTTCTTTTATAAAGATCAAGACCAAAACATCTACTTCATCAAATCAACACAAGTACAGACTTTACTCAGATGACTGACCGTCATGATGGAAGGATGTGTGGATTTAATCATCTTCATAGAGTCAAAGAATACAGGAGCGTATCTTCTCATATTTAGATACCTTCACTCTGAGAGTAACTTCATAACATGTCCATGAGACCTGAAGCTCAAGCCTGTCGTGTCAAATCTCCTTCATTCAGACAGGTTCATCCCTTTCCACGTCTCATTATGTCAATCTTATTTAAATTAAATCATGAACCCAAACTGGACTCACGGTTTATATTTGTTCATGTTAAACATTCGTGACATGAATCCAACACGTGCTCCAGGATCAATGTTTACATTTTACACGGTTGTTAGAACGAAAACTTTAGTTTTCAGTGGCTTCTTTAAAACTTGAAGTAACTTCATCAGTAACTTATTCATCTTCACATCACTATACTGCACACGCGTGTATTCTTGTTCTACTCACATGTAAACACGTGTTTACAGTCGTCATGTGATGTTGTGTCGATACAAGTGTTTTAAGGATGAATCTCATGATCACATGAGGAGAACCCCTTCATTTGAACCTTCACTTTGATGGAAGTGACCCCATGATGTTTCTGTGAGTCTCGTAGAGAAGGTTTCATTGTGTTTGTTGTACATTATTAATATCAAGAAACATAATTCCTTCTTGTATTTCCAAATTGCGTGAAACTGTCGGGAAGTTTTTGCTCCTTTCATTCTTGCTTCACATGAAAGTACGTGCAGCTCGTCAACCAATCAGTACGATATCTATTTGATTGACATGCACAGCCGCCGATCACGTCACGCGATCTACTCCTCGCATCGATGAAGACGATCAGAGAATCCATCCGTGGATGTGAACACAGATCCGGGCAGGATAAGAGGACATTGAAAGGAGAGCTGCTACCTTCACAGTACATCCTTCAGTTTAGAGGTCGTGTTCAGACGGATCAAAGTACCTCGAGCGTTCAGATAGTTACCACCTTCAAGTTACTCCCAAACCAACACATCTGACAGAACTTTGATCCAAACACAGCGTTTGTGTCCTAGCAGTGACCTCGTACAAACAAGGCTCACCTCTTCTCCACGATCTCCAGCGTGAGGTGCAGAAGTTCCCTCTTGCTCTTCTCTCGCCTCTTGATCATCTCCAAGATGGTGACGGCGCGACTCAGATCCCGCCGCAGCTTCAGCATCTTCTCGTACGAGGCCTCGTCGTTCTTCCGGTTCTACAGACACGACATCATGATTGGAGTCGTTATGTTGCAACGGTTCCATACGGTTTAAAAGACAAGCGTGAAGCCATCGCCACCTTTCGAGTTTGCATCTTCTCCGTCCGTCTGCGAAAGGCCACGTAGGGGTCGCTGGTGCTGGATCCGTCCCTCCTCTCCTGCTTCACGTTGGTGCTCAGAGCTCCACTCTTGCTCACTTTCCTCTTGCGACTCCAGTAGTCGAACACCTCCTTGATGAGCTCGTCGTCCTCCTTCAGCAGCAGCTTTGCTTCTTGCAGACTCACAAACTGCAACATCAGACAAACGGCATGAAAAAAAGAGCCAAACACTGGTTTGTTGAATCACACGAGGACTTCATTCAAGCACCTGCTGTCCGCTGCCTTTCTCCAGGCGGTCGATCATCTCTTCAAACTGCAGCGCCGTGATTTCCATCTTTTTCTTCAGCTTATTCACAAACGTTTCATCTCCAGAATCCAAGTCGTAGTCCGGCTGTTCTGTGTCCAAACTGAAAGCTGAGAGACGAACAAGTGTTTGAGTATCGGAGGCGACGCGTCAGGATTCGTTTTTACTTTGAATGCATCGTTGCTACAAAACAAGCGTCTTCTCGTCAACTTTCTCTCAATCTTTAGGAAATCATTGCAACGTCTTTAAGAAGGTTTGAAGGTCAACTCATGTTGATCCAAGAGTGTTAGTGATGTTGGACCCGTTTGTTCCGTTTCATTTCTAAATATGTCAAGAGCAAAACACTGAGGTCAATTTGAAGCGGAATAAACAACCGTAGAAGGTGAACTCTCGCTCTAACTTCTACTGATAAGATGAGGTAACATGCTACTGATAAGATGAGGTAACATGCTACTGATAAGATGAGGTAACATGCTACTGATAAGATGAGGTAACATGCTACTGATAAGATGGGGTAACAGGCTAGTGATAAGATAGGACATGCTACTGATAAGATGAGGTAACATGCTACTGATAAGATGGGGTAACATGCTACTGATAAGATGGGGTAACATGCTACTGATAAGATGAGGTAACATGCTACTGATAAGATGGGGTAACATGCTACTGATAAGATGAGGTAACATGCTACTGATAAGATGGGGTAACATGCTACTGATAAGATGGGGTAACATGCTACTGATAAGATGAGGTAACATGTAGGCTGCTACTGATAAGATGAGGTAACATGCTACTGATAAGATGGGGTAACATGCTACTGATAAGATGAGGTAACATGCTACTGATAAGATGAGGTAACATGCTACTGATAAGATGAGGTAACATGCTACTGATAAGATGAGGTAACATGCTACTGATAAGATGGGGTAACAGGCTAGTGATAAGACGGGGTAACATGCTACTGTGAAAGAGGGGTAACATGCTAATGATAAGACGGGGTAACATGCTACTGATAAGACGGGGTAACATGCTACTGATAAGACGGGGTAACATGCTACTGATAAGGTGGGGTAACAGGCTACTGATAAGATGAGGTAACATGCTACTGATAAGATGGGGTAACATGCTACTGATAAGATGAGGTAACATGCTACTGATAAGATGGGGTAACATGCTACTGATAAGATGGGGTAACATGCTACTGATAAGATGGGGTAACAGCTACTGATAAGATGAAAACAAAAAGGTAACATGCTACTGATAAGATGAGGTAACATGCTACTGATAAGATGGGGTAACATGCTACTGATAAGATGAGGTAACATGCTACTGATAAGACGGGGTAACATGCTAATGATAAGACGGGGTAACATGCTAATGATAAGGACGGGTAACGCACTGATAAAACGGGTAACATGCTAATGATAAGACGGGGTAACATGCTAATGATAAGACGGGGTAACATGCTACTGATAAGACGGGGTAACATGCTACTGATAAGACGGGGTAACATGCTACTGATAAGACGGGGTAACATGCTACTGATAAGACGAGGTAACATGCTACTCACGCTGTATGTGAATAAGCTGCTTTGGCATTTTGAACTCCCCGGGGTAGAGCGACTCGTAGTGCGTGATGTTGCACTCCGCCTCTGGGACCGGGATCACCATGTTGTCTCGCTTCTCGCCGTAGACCTGCTGCGCAGAGATGGCCCGCTGGAGATGGTGTTCCTGTAGACGGAAGGAAGGCAGAGTGAGGAACGTTCTGGGATCCTATACATGTACATATGGAGCCTTCAGTTCTCAAGACCCTCTGCTGTGGAACCAACTACCGGCTTCAGTCCGAGGCAGACGCCCTCTCCATGATTAAGAGTCTTCTTAAAAGTCATCTTAAAAGTCATCACGTTCAAGAAGAGTCCTCTTAAAAGTCATCTTAAAAGTCATCACGTTCAAGAAGAGTCCTCTTAAAAATCATCTTAAAAGTCATCACGTTCAAGAAGAGTCTCTTAAAAATCATCTTAAAAGTCTCCCCGTTCAAGACTCATCATATCTACTTTATTTGTGAGTTTGATAACCAACCATCAGTCAAGAAGGTAACACAACAAATGCACAGTGACCAACGAAACACAAGAAACGCACAGTGACCAACAAAACACAACAATCGCACAGTGACCAAGATCTACAGCGTCTCATCTATGCTAAAGTATCCAGAGAGACCTCAACACGGGTCACAGCTCCACTAGAACCATCTATTGTTGGTGGACAGGATGTGGGTCAGTGAGCCGAGCGTAGTAAAACTCTTTATCTCTTGTCACTGTGATGTAATGAGCGGCGTGGACGTGTACAGTGTGTTTACGTCTGACAATAAACCTCAACCAGATACCTTCAGACACAATAAAATTCAATGAGACAAACTAGTGTCAAAAAGCATTACAAAAACAAATCTTCTCCAACACATGAAAACATTGGACACGTTAAGGATCTGATCAAGTCAACCATACATCAGATGATAAGTTACCAGATTAAATACATCTTTCAAGGACATTCGTTTCATTCAAAATGTTCTAAGAACACAAAGTACTACCACGTCAAACACAAGTGGTCAATATTCTTGTATTGTTACAACACACCATCACAGGTGTGATCAGATCTAAACAACACACCATCACAGGTGTGATCAGATCTAAACAACACACCATCACAGGTATGATCTAAACAACACACCATCACAGGTGTGATCTAAACAACACACCATCACAGGTGTGATCAGATCTAAACAACACACCATCACAGGTATGATCAGATCTAAACAACACACCATCACAGGTATGATCAGATCTAAACAACACACCATCACAGGTGTGATCTAAACAACACACCATCACAGGTATGATCAGATCTAAACAACACACCATCACAGGTGTGATCTAAACAACACACCATCACAGGTATGATCGGATCTAAACAACACACCATCACAGGTATGATCAGATCTAAACAACACACCATCACAGGTATGATCAGATCTAAACAACACACCATCACAGGTATGATCAGATCTAAACAACACACCATCACAGGTGTGATCAGATCTAAACAACACACCATCACAGGTATGATCAGATCTAAACAACACACCATCACAGGTATGATCAGATCTAAACAACACACCATCACAGGTATGATCAGATCTAAACAACACACCATCACAGGTTGATCAGATCTAAACAACACACCATCACAGGTATGATCAGATCTAAACAACACACCATCACAGGTATACGGATCGGATCTAAACAACACACCATCACAGGGTGGTACCTGAGACTCTAAACAACACACCATCACAGGTGTGATCAAATCTAAACAACACACCATCACAGGTGTGATCAGATCTAAACAACACACCATCACAGGTGTGATCAGATCTAAACAACACACCATCACAGGTGTGATCAGATCTAAACAACACACCATCACAGGTATGATCAGATCTAAACAACACACCATCACAGGTATGATCTAGATCTAAACAACACACCATCACAGGTATGATCAGATCTAAACAACACACCATCACAGGTATGATCAGATCTAAACAACACACCATCACAGGTATGATCTAAACAACACACCATCACAGGTGTGATCTAAACAACACACCATCACAGGTATGATCAGATCTAAACAACACACCATCACAGGTGTGATCAGATCTAAACAACACACCATCACAGGTTGTGATGATCGGATCTAAACAACACACCATCACAGGTATGATCAGGATCTAAACAACACACCATCACAGGGGTATGATCTGATCTGAACAACACACCATCACAGGTGTGATCATCTAAACAACACACCATCACAGGTATGATCGGATCTAAACAACACACCATCACAGGTGTGATCTAAACTACACAACACACCATCACAGGTATGATCAGATCTAAACAACACACCATCACAGGTTAAAGATCCTAAACAACACACCATCACAGGTATGATCAGATCTAAACAACACACCATCACAGGTATGATCAGATCTAAACAACACACCATCACAGGTATGATCAGATCTAAACAACACACCATCACAGGTGTGATCAGATCTAAACAACACACCATCACAGGTATGATCAGATCTAAACAACACACCATCACAGGTATCATCAGTATGTCTAAACAACACACATCTAGATCTAAACAACACACCATCACAGGTATGATCAGATCTAAACAACACACCATCACAGGTATGATCAGATCTAAACAACACACCATCACAGGTGTGATCAGATCTAAACAACACACCATCACAGGTATGATCAAGATCTAAACAACACACCATCACAGGTGTGATCAGATCTAAACAACACACCATCACAGGTATGATCAGATCTAAACAACACACCATCACAGGTATGATCAGATCTAAACAACACACCATCACAGGTGTGATCTAAACAACACACCATCACAGGTATGATCGGATCTAAACAACACACCATCACAGGTATGATCAGATCTAAACAACACACCATCACAGGTATGATCAGATCTAAACAACACACCATCACAGGTATGATCAGATCTAAACAACACACCATCACAGGTATGATCAGATCTAAACAACACACCATCACAGGTATGATCTAAACAACACACCATCACAGGGTGTGGTGTGATCTAAACAACACACCATCACAGGTATGATCAGATCTAAACAACACACCATCACAGGTATGATCTAAACAACACACCATCACAGGTATGATCTAAACAACACACCATCACAGGTATGATCAGATCTAAACAACACACCATCACAGGTATGATCAGATCTAAACAACACACCATCACAGGTATGATCGGATCTAAACAACACACCATCACAGGTGTGATCAGATCTAAACAACACACCATCACAGGTATGATCAGATCTAAACAACACACCATCACAGGTATGATCGGATCTAAACAACACACCATCACAGGTGTGATCTAAACAACACACCATCACAGGTATGATCGGATCTAAACAACACACCATCACAGGTATGATCGGATCTAAACAACACACCATCACAGGTGATGATCTAAACAACACACCATCACAGGTTAATGATCGGATCTAAACAACACACGCATCACAGGTGATGAGAACAAAACAACACAACACCCCACCAGAGGGGGGAAAAAAAAAAAAAAACAACCCCCCCGGCCCCCCCCGCCCCCCCCCCCCCCCCCCCCCCCCCCCCCCCGCCCCCCCCGGGGCCCCCCCGCGCCCCCCCGCCCCCCGCAAAGGGGAAGGGGGGGAAGGGGCGGCGCGCCGCGTCTGCGGGAAAAAACCGTTTTTTTGACCAAAACCCCCCAGCCAGGGCGGGGTGGAACCCCCCAAATCCCCCCGCCGCACCGTCCCCGCGCCGCGGGTGCGACTGCGGGTCCGCCTGGTTCGGTACCCGAGGCGGTCCGCCGAGCCTCGCGCAGACAACATGGCGGCCATGAGAGCTGCGCACATCTAGCTGAGCCGCGAACACACGGACCCTACGCACCGATTCCTCCTCCTTCTCCATCCCGGTGGGCATCTGCGGCACCGCCCGGTTGATGGACGCGTACTCGTGCAGGTCCGGCAGGTCCTCGCAGCGGAACACGGGCAGGGCTCGGCTCGCGTCCAGAGCTCGCGCCCGGAACGACAGCTTGCTCATGTTGGCGGGAAGACACGCACGAGCCTGCGCGGGTCAGAGTGAGCGCAGACCCGGGTCTCCGTCGGTGCTGGTGGTCCTCCGCCGCTCCCGGCTCACCACGCCATGGCCAACATGGCGGACATTACTCGCTCGTGCACGCCCCGCCACCAACAGCCATTCCCGCGCAGGCGCGCCTCAGACGGAGCGCGGGAGCGAGAGGGCGGGAGAAGATCAGTGACCAGAGCGATGACGAGTCTGCGCACTGACGTCAACTCACCTTCACGCGTGAACTTCAGCACATCTGCTGAACATCAGTCGAGAATAATCGATAAAGTACCGAACTTAAGACACTTCACTCTGACACACACTTCACACACACACACACCACCCTGTTGACCACAGGTTGTCATGAGAACCATCTATAAATCCACTCATCAGTCATTATGGATAAAGGTTTATAACCTGTATTACAATCACGTCCATCACCGGGTCAAGGTCGCCTCCCTGTGGCAGAAGACCTGCTCTCCATGACGTCATCAATTCTCCTCATACACAAGTTATATTCGCTCATAAGCTCTTCATTAAACAGCGTTTCTTGTGATCGTGGAAAATAAAACATGTTTAAGTTGTAACAGATAGAACTCAGTCAACGAGTTTGAGAAGAAACACATTGATTTATCAACAAACTTCTACCTAAGCTAAGCTAACATCGACGTCTTCAAGAGACACTCTTATGACAACATTGTGACTCAGAAGATTCCCTTTGACTTTGGAAAATCAAACTCGTGCCATTTTTTTTATTCTGGCGACACAAGAAGGTCAAAACAATCTTAAACATGTGGAACAAATCACATACTTCTCTTAGTATACTAGAAGTTAGTATCATCAGGATAGTGTACGTACTAACTAGTAACTAATCCTCCACAGATAGTATGTCTCAAACATACTTCTCTTAGTATACTAGAAGTTAGTATCATCAGGATAGTGTACGTACTAACTAGTAACTAATCCTCCACAGATAGTATGTCTCAAACATACTTCTCTTAGTATACTAGAAGTTAGTATCATCAGGATAGTGTACGTACTAACTAGTAACTAATCCTCCACAGATAGTATGTCTCAAACACACTTCTCTTAGTATACTAGAAGTTAGTATGCATCAGGATAGTGTACGTACTAACTAGTAACTAATCCTCCACAGATAGTATGTCTCAAACATACTTCTCTTAGTATACTAGAAGTTAGTATCATCAGGATAGAGTACGTACTAACTAGTAACTAATCCTCCACAGATAGTATGTCTCAAACATACTTCTCTTAGTTTACTAGAAGTTAGTATCATCAGGATAGTGTACGTACTAACTAGTAACTAATCCTCCACAGATAGTATGTCTCAAACATACTTCTCTTAGTATACTAGAAGTTAGTATCATCAGGATAGTGTACGTACTAACTAGTAACTAATCCTCCACAGATAGTTTGTCTCAAATCAAACTCTGCTGCTACACACTAACAGGAAATGACGCGACAGCTTCTTCTTCTACTTCTATTTAATGATGGTTTCAACCAGCTGTAGGAACACTAGCGACACCTGCTGGCAGCACGTTTTGCAAGTTTGGAAAAAGAAATAAAGAAAAAACATGAGAATCGAAATATTCTCGAGATATTTAAGCTGGTATCAGCAGCAGAGACGTGTTTATCCTCGTACTGCTGCGGAAAATACACCTGTAAGTATATGAATATATATATATATATATATATATATATATAGGTGTGTTGTACATATATATGACGTAACTTCCGTTTACAACTTCACTAAGATGGAGTCGTTTAGTGTAGATAGTATCCATCAATCCATACTCAGTTTTTTAGTGTTTTAGTGACAATTTAGTGTGTATGGAGCACTATATTTACATACTAAGAATTGAGACGCACTAGATGGTGGAGTCGACGCTAGATGGTGGAGTCGATGCTAGATGGTGGAGTCGATGCTAGATGGTGGAGTCAATGCTAGATGGTGGAGTCAATGCTAGATGGTGGAGTCGACGCTAGATGATGGAGTCGAGTCGACGCTAGATGATGGAGTCGACGCTAGATGGTGGAGTCGACGCTAGATGGTGGAGTCGACGCTAGATGGTGGAGTCGACGCTAGATGGTGGAGTCGACGCTAGATGGTGGAGTCGACGCTAGATGGTGGAGTCGATGCTAGATGGTGGAGTCGATGCTAGATGGTGGAGTCGACGCTAGATGGTGGAGTCGACGCTAGATGGTGGAGTCGACGCTAGATGGTGGAGTCGATGCTAGATGGTGGAGTCGACGCTAGATGGTGGAGTCGATGCTAGATGGTGGAGTCGACGCTAGATGGTGGAGTCGATGCTAGATGGTGGAGTCGATGCTAGATGGTGGAGTCGATGCTAGATGGTGGAGTCGATGCTAGATGGTGGAGTCGATGCTAGATGGTGGAGTCGACGCTAGATGGTGGAGTCGATGCTAGATGGTGGAGTCGTGATTAAGTATTTACTGTAAGTCCAGGAACCGGTAGAAATGACTTTAAAACAAATCAGTCTGAGCAGGAGTCGCAGCAGCAGGAAGTGGAAACATGAATGTTTTATGGAATTTAGAAGCTTTAAGTTTTACTAACATTTGAACGCACGCAAAAGACCACTTTTTTCAGAGCAGTCGCGCACACGCACGCACGCACGAGTTACAAAGTGACAAACTCCTCATGACAGTCGAGGCTACACAAGTTCTTTACATACTCTTTTTACCAGGACCTGAAGCCAAACATCTGGGCCATCTTGAAGAACCAGAACCAGCCTCCCAGCTGCTAGTTCTGGTCACCAAACACAACTGATCCAAGTTCAACTAATGTGTGGAGTGTGTTGAAAACTCTTCATTGAAGTTAACGTGACCAGGTTTGTGCAGATGAGATAACAACGAACCAGATGTTCGTAACCTTTTGTTGTGGCAGGACCTGCTTCTTCTCATGCAGCCATTCAAGGGAGATTAAACCATAGTTAAATGTTAAACGTTAAATATTGAGCCAACTTGACAATCCACCAACATTTTAAAATATCACGTCAATTTCACAGGTTTGGGGACAAAAATGTTTAGACATGAATTCTTGGTAAACTCTTATCATTTGGATTTTGAAATCTTTCCTGCACAGAAGACACTGGACACGTGGCTCGGAGCGACATAAGAATTGGCTCCAAACACACTTCATGCATCAAAGAAAACGTATATTTCTGAAGTTTGTACTGAATCTGTTCTTTCATCTCTTTCAATAAATGTTACCTGATACTTTGAGAAGTAAACTAACAAGTTTTCTTTTTCATATGCTGATATTTCTAAGAATAAAATTGGACTTACGACGTATGAAATGCCGACTAATGATTTCATGAATTCCTTTCATGATTTGTCAACTAACGTGTCGCTGGATATTGTTTTGATACATTTATTTCATGTTTATCTGATCATCTCTGAACCTCCAGCCAGAGGTGGATAAACACCTGAACAGTTGGAACCAAAACACATTCATAGGATCAGAAAACTTTTATTTCCAGCGTCGTAAACATTGGATCTTTTTGATGGCGGATTAGAAACTGAAGAACCAGTGAATGATCTCAACACAGAGCAGGTTTAGAACATGTGTCATGACTCACGTAAGATGGTGAACATCATCCAAACACCTGCTCCATGTTCACCTGTGCTGGAGGTCTGAGGGTGAGAAGTATGAAGAGAGTATTATTATTATTATTATAAGACAACATTAGAAGAAGAACATGCAGAAGTTACAAGAGAGTCACTCTTGGTGAAGACATTGTTCAGAGGCAGAAACACATTAAGACACTCATGAGTAAATGAGTTTTAAACAGAAAGTCACTTTGAAACACGTGACGACGATGACAACGATATTGTTAAAGTTAAAGTTAACATTCTTTCAACATGTTAGCAAACAGCAGCGATGCTAACAGACAGATGCTAACGCTAGCCCTGCTCGTCAACAAGTCAACAAACGTGACTCGTCAAACTAGTTGATCCAAACATGGTGATGTGGGTCAAACTAAGGTCACAGAAGACAACTAACCTGGTCGAGGCTCCGACAGACTTTAGTTCTCCTGGTTATCATGCTAGTAGCTAGTAGCTTCTATGCTAACGCTAGTTAGCTGCTGGTCAGCTCGGAACAAAACGATTGTAATTCGGAATAATTCCTCCTGGAACAAAGTAGAGTTCAGTTGAAAGAGAAGCTGCGAGGTTTGATGTTCTTGTGGAGACAATAATCCTCGGAGTCTCAGAGTCACAGCTTCGACTCCAGAGAAGAAAAACAAACTGAGCAGCAGCGGCTTGAAGCGAACATTCTGATTGGACCGTGAACCACTTGACCACGCCCACCGTCACCCGAGGCGCCTCAGTTTGTCACGTGACGTGGTTTAACGTTTCCGGTGATCAGTGACGTAGAAGTAGATTTATTAATGTATTTCAATACATCACAGGTGTGTTAGTACTTCTCAGATCACAAGTGTGTTAGTACTTCTGAGATCACAGGTGTGTTAGTACTTCTTAGATCACAGGTGTGTTAGAACTTCTCAGATCACAGGTGTGTTAGTACTTCTTGGATCACAGGTGTGTTAGTACTTCTGAGATCACAGGTGTGTTAGTACTTCTCAGATCACAGGTGTGTTAGTACTTAGCTCACAGGTGTGTTAGTACTTCTCAGATCACAGGTGTGTTAGTACTTCTCAGATCACAGGTGTGTTAGTACTTCTCAGATCACAGGTGTGTTAGTACTTCTTAGATCACAGGTGTGTTAGTACTTCGAGATCAAGGTGTGTTAGTTTCTTAAGTTTAGTTTCAGCTAAGTTTTAGTATTTATAAGTGTTGTTTTGGTTTAGTACTTCTGAGATCACAGGTGTGTTAGTACTTCTTAGATCACAGGTGTGTTAGTACTTCTGAGATCACAGGTGTGTTAGTACTTCTCAGATCACAGGTGTGTTAGTACTTCTCAGATCACAGGTGTGTTAGTACTTCTCAGATCACAGGTGTGTTAGTACTTCTAGATCACAGGTGTGTATACTCGATCACAGGTGTGTTAGTACTTCTCGGCTCACAGGTGTGTTAGTACTTCTCAGATCACAGGTGTGTTAGTACTTCTCAGATCACAGGTGTGTTAGTACTTCTCAGATCACAGGTGTGTTAGTACTTCTTAGATCACAGGTGTGTTAGTACTTCTCAGATCACAGGTGTGTTAGTACTTCTCAGATCACAGGTGTGTGTTAGTACTTCTCAGATCACAGGTGTGTTAGTACTTCTTAGATCACAGGTGTGTGTTAGTACTTCTCAGATCACAGGTGTGTGTTAGTACTTCTATTCAATTCAATTCAATTCAATTTTATTTCAAGTGTCTTATCATAACAAAGTTATCTCAAGACACTATACAGTTGAAATAAGACTACAGTTGATTAAGGAAAAATAGATCCAGCAATTCAACAAAGAGCAAGAAACAAAACACTGTACAGTGAGCAATGGAGAGGAAAAACTTCCTTTTAGAAGCAGAAACCTCGAGCGGAACCAGACTCATTGTTGACGGCCTGCCGCTTTGACCGGCTGGGAGGAAGGATGGGGGGGTAGACAGATGGATAAGGAGAGGAGTGAGGGAGGATATAGTGAGAGAAAAGAGGAGAGTGTAGGAGGGTCCATGGGGGTGCTGGAGAGAACTCGGGATCTGATGACGTGGTGAAGATCCTGGATCAGCAGCAGCTCTGGAGGTGGATCCCTGGATCAGCAACAGCTCTGGAGGTGGATCCCTGGATCAGCAGCAGCTCTGGAGGTGGATCCCTGGGGCTCCGGGAGAGAAATAAAAAGGTGTGGGTTTGGGACAAATGTAGACAATACACAGCTATACAGACTCCGGTGACGGGTGAAGATATATAGAGGGGAGAGGGGGGGTTGAAATAGCCAGGCCAGAGGGCACATACCTAGCACAGCAGATCCAGACACAGGGGCCCAAGCCGCGGCAGTAGGCGAGATAACCACCAGAGCCGACCCCAAACACCAGCGAGAAGGCGGACCACCACCGGGGGCGCGAGAGGGCGGCACAG